>CM076578.1:620028165-620628165 GCA_034641835.2 Pinus albicaulis | reverse complement strand
AGTACATTTTACGAGTCCTAGGAAGGAGGAAATCAGTAATGTCATGGTGATGGTTTCCAATGTCATTTAGTTTTAATGAGCTTGACAAAGGGAAAAATCAGTGTCTTTTCATGTTTAGAGAGTTTGAAAAGAGGAAGAAAAGAAAACTCCAGCAAGTCCCTTTTCGTAGGTAGTCTCTCAGATCTGAAAAGGTAGAAAACAATATCCGAGAGAACCTCTTAGTCATGTTCGACCAAGGTATTCCTTTTTCGTAAATAATCTGTCCCAGCCTGAAAAAGGGGTAAACATATACTGGGTAGATGACATTTCAGAGCCTTTAGCGAGTTCAAAATGACAAGAGTCTCAGAAATCTTTTCAATTTTTGAGAGTCAGAAAAGAGCTGAAAGATGACTCTGGGGGTGAATTTTTCCTGTTTTTACCAAATCCAAAAAAGTAATAAAGTACAACTCATTTCCTCACCATCACTAGTCTTAGGACCTATTGTTGCACAAGAAACAAACGTAAAACCCATTTTCGAGAAAAATAATAAAAAATAATCTAAAAAGGTGTCCAAAAACCTAATTAGGGTTAGAAAATGCTATAAAACAATGCAAATAGTAAAAACAATTTAATTTTTACCTTTTCACCTTCTTGTGAGCATATTTATAGGTTTCCACTACGAATTTGCGGAGAAAACTGCAGGAAATCCAGGAGGTCGTTGGCGAATCCACTTTTTCCGAGTAGGAGCTCTGAACTTCTCCTGCAATTTTATCCATTTATTTATTTATTTTTACTGTTTAATGCATTTGTGAGAGGATTTTGAAAAAAAATTGGCCGCAATGGTCGACATTGATTCTAGGCATGGAGTCGCGCCCAGCTCAAAAAAAATTGAACAGGAAGGCGCCGTCTGAAGCTATTGTTTGAAAAAAAGCGACGCCGAATGCCACACCCAATATTTTCAAGTTTTCCTTCAAAAATGGCTGGACAAAACAATTCAAATCTTAACCCTATGGTTAATGAAATCTCGTATGTTGGTTTTGCAGGAAGAATCAACAGCTAAAATGGTGATAGAGTGGAAAGAGCAAGAGCATGGGGAAGATGATGAACAAGCCATGGAGAATGATGCATGCATGGATGCCCTGAGAAACTATGGGCTCTTAAAATTATTCCTGACCCCATGTTTGAGAGCTCAACTAGAGCTGCTACAATACTTGATTAGTGTATGGGACATTGATCAAGAGTGATTCATCATTCATGACCAGGAACTAGAGATAGAAGTCTTTGAAATCTACTTCATAACCGAATTGTCGCGGAGGGGAGAGCGACCACTGTTGACATATACAAGAGCCCTTGGAGAGATCATGGGAATGTTGATAGAGAGAGTCTATCATGGAGCAAAGAAAGCATCTAAGAGTGCCAAGCTAGACATTCAGACAGTGCCTGATTTACCATTGAGAGTAGTGCTACATACCATTATTCGGGCTGCCAGATCTAAGACTCCCCATGAAGCTACAAAGATACAACTTCAACTGGCCATAGATTGCATGGCTTCGATAAATTTCAATTGGGCAGAAGAGGTGACAATAATCATAAAACGCCAGCTAACCAAATGAAAAAATGATAAGCTTAAGCAGTTTGGATACGGGTCCATCTCGATATCGTGCATCTTGGAACGGTCACCAATATTCCAGCGTTAGGAGGTGACTGTACCTATGCCACTAGCACAAGAGCCATAGATGGTTCGTTGGGAAGAGTTGATGCCTCGATTGGGAGGTGGTCAATGTATGTCGTGGAAACCAAAGTTCTTTAACTGGTTGCGTCGAAAACTCATCGTGGTGGAGGACTGGCCGTATACTGACACCGATTTTAGGGAGGATCTGGATCTTCCACTTCCGAAAGGAGACTAATGGGATGAGGACGAAGGTAAAAACTCATTTTTTGGATTTTATGAGTATTATGATTTTTTGGTTTTTATAAACATTTGTTTTGATATTTACTCATGTGTTGTAGATGTTGGACCAGAGAGACCCGTGGGATGTTCCTAATAGCTCGGAGGGTTCCGAGAGATTTCGAAGTAGCCCCTCATGGCGAGGGAAGCAATGAGGAAGAAATCACATGTAACTTGGAGGGACTCACAAGCGGGATCCCGGACTACGCGAGATTCAAGGACGTTCCTTGTGCTTACCAGTGACACACCGCAAAAGTGTCTAACTAGATCCATCGACTAGTGAGACGTGTCATATGGGAAGTGACTTGCTATCACAAGCACCATGCGGATTAGACTCCTAGGTTTCATTTCTGCATATTTTTTGAGAGACATGGTGTCTTAGGTTTAACCAAAACACATATATTTTTGAACTATGATGTACAAGCTGATGCAAACAATCGATATATATATATATATATATATATATATATATATATATATATATATATATATATATATATATATATATATATATATATATATATATATATATATATATATATATATGCTTATTTTCCTGTCTAAATCTTACTATATGATGATGATTTCTTTTACAAATTTCGCAAATGTCTATCTAATACAATATTAGATACTGCATCAGTTAACATATTCATGCTTCTGGGAATGTGATGAAATGTGATATAATCAAAATTCCTTTCTAACAAACGAACATGTAAATACATCCTTAAAATCTAAGGGTTTCTGACAGAAAAACCCCCATTGAGCTAGAGAACAACAAGCTAAGAGTCTAGGTTTACAATTAATTCATGAACGTCGAGGGAAATGGCTTCAGTTAGAATTTCGATAACTACATTGTATTCAGCGACATTGTTAGTTGCATGTCCTAGAAAAATGCCTTGAAGGTCTATTAAATCACCATTAGGATCATAGATTACCCAATTCGCGGAGGATAGGTTTCGGGTACTGCGGGAGGCATCGTTAGCGAAACCGACATAAGGGGTGATAGACATTTGCACAGTAAGCAAAGACATAATAAGTAGGAAAAAAATGCTCACAAAGTACACCAAGACAAAAATGTACAAAAATGACAAACACACTTATGTACGAAAGAAGTGCACGAAAAATTCATGCATAATATTTTTTGAGATACAACCCATTTCGAGGTTGATCTAGGGGATAGCCTTCATAATCAATAAGCCCATAGGCCCCGTTTTTCAAAACAAATTTGAAAATGTAGGGCCCATGCCACATGGTTTCGAATTTACCTGCCCCCATCTTATCATGAGATTGGTCATACAAGAGGACTAAGTCTCCTTCCACGAAGGTATGAGGGGAAACTGTCTAGTCAAAGTTGGATTTGACCCAATTTTTCTTTGCTTCTATGACTAGAGCAACGAAGCGACGAGTTTCATCAAGCCTCTCCAAATATAGAAGACATTATTCCTCAGGCGAAGCATTCGACAGTAATTTGACATCTATCTTAAGTGAAGGAATTTCACATTCAATTGGAAGGGTAGCTTCCAGACCATAAACAAGCTGAAATGGTGTGAATCCAGTCGCATCCTTCAGCAAGGTTCGGTAAGCGCAGAGAGATGAAATGTAATATCCCAAAAATGGGGATACAACAATACATGAACAAAAAACTGGAAATAGCAGTGTAAATCAAATCATAAACATGGGAGACCAATATGGAGACATAAAATCATGTATTATATCAGCAAATCAATACATAATAGCGAGGCATGAATCATATACAATGAAGGAACAAGCCTCCCATAAGAAATCACTCCAAAATTGAGTTGCTGCCATAATACAAGAATGTTGGAGACTGCTACAATGCAATTAAAAACACATTGCTAGAACAAAAGAATGTACAAAATATGTAGGTTTGTTATATGCCTCAAAAGATATGCCCAATACAAACTCCTATAAGGAACCCGGAAAGGGTTTTCATAAATACACCCTATACAAGATGGGATCTAAAGCCCAATGGCTGAAGATGCACTGAAAACTGAAGAAAAAGAGTGTAGAAGGCTGAAATATAATATATCTGATGTAGATCCCCTCAAAGGTCTCCTCCCATGAAATAATGAACCCCTCAATCACAAGAAAACACTACAAAGGAACCACGGGATCTTCCACTGAAGCTGTCCTCCAATATAACGCAATTCCTAGCTGGAACAATGCTGAAAATGATGGGAAATATATGGCCTAGTGCCAAAGATCTGAAATATGCCCAAGAGCTCTCCAAATATATCTCCCAAGAGAAGGAAATCTTCCTCCTATGAGAAACTAGCTCATAAAGTGGGATTCTAACCCGTCCACTGTTGCACCCTGCAACATAGCACAATAACCTACAGATACTGCACCGATGAAGAAAGCTGTAGATTGGCCTGAAAACCTGAATGTGGAAATGAATACAATACTCTTCCAAGAGGCCCCTCAAGGAAAAAGGTGGGATTCCCACCCGGGAACTCCCGGTGCTAAACAACACAGCTACCCTGCTAAACATCAAGAGAAAGCAAAGTCTAAGCAGACCAATATCAAATAATAAACTAAAAAAATGAGCTCATATGGCTTCCATCCTCTTCCTTAAATATAATATGAGCTTGCTTGCCCTTGGCCCCACTCAATTAGGTCATTTCCTTCATGATATCCATCCCCCTCCAAAACTGTGTTATTCCTCAATTAATCTCCACTCCTCCATAACAACGTTGTTGACTTGGTCAAAGTTGATTGAATCAACATGACCTAACCCCTGTTTATACTTGGAGGTGTTTTATTTAGCTGCTAACATGGTCTCCTTTCACACTTGAAGTGTTTTTATTGCTGCTAAGGAGACTTATGGGCCTTCCCACCCACTTATTCACCTACCTAGTGATAAAACCACTATAATATTCCATTTAGCTTGAAGGCTAAATTTTTGGAATATTACAGTCCTCCCCTCCAAAATGTTTCTTGTCCTCAGGAAAATGTAAAGGGAGAGAAAAATTCTTCCCCTCCTTCTCTTGTGGCCTCCTCATCAATAGTTCCCACCACTGCTCAAAATAATCCGCAATAAATCTGCCCTCCAATGTTTCTTCCCAAGTATGCAAAACCAAATGGTTCACATCATGAAAAGGTGAAAGGTATAAGTGGAAAACTTCTTGTTGTCCAATGGCCTCCTCAAGGAAGGATTTATGACTGGCATAGGGGATCTCATGCCCAATGAGAAACTCCCAAACCCATGCTATCATCCATATGAAATGAGACAATCTAGGTAACTCATCAAACGAATCCTCAACCCCAGTTTCATGCAATGTATTGGGGCTGCATGGAGAGATTGGATTTCTCCACCCAAGTTGTTTCTCTCTCCATTTATGGTAAGTATGGGGTTTTTTTTTTTCTTGGGCTGAAATGACATGGCCTCCAAGAATGGCCCAAGTTACCCCACTAAACAAATCAACCATGAAGTGCCTCCAAGAACTCAAGCTCTCCAAATGGCTCCTCCCTTATGAAGAAAAGAGATGTAGCATGGCAATCATGGTTTGCCCATTGTCTCTCCTAAAACATGAAACATGTAAAGTAGGGAGAATCATGCCTCCAATGGGAACCTCCAACTCTTTTTCCACTCTCCAAATAAAGCTCCCCATGAACATAAGAATATCAGCAATATATGGAAGCAAAAACCAATGAAAACAAGTTGCCATATGACAACCGGAAAGTGGATCATAGTTCCACACATGGAACCAGTGCAGTGCATCCCTTGCCTGCCTCAAATCAAATAATAACAAGTGCTCTCCCAGCCACTTGTTTTCTGCCACAATCATCCCATAAGATGGAATTATGAAGGTACAATGTGGTGTCAATGGTGCACACCAAGAATCATGTGGTTTCCCTCACAAACCACCAATAGTATAGCCATCCTCAATGCTACAATTGGCCTCAAGTACATCATAATATAATATGCGAGAAGGGATAATCCTCCTTGGTACAACATGCTTCTCATATAAAGTAAAGAAGTACAAATCATCATGCAAAATTGTACCTTCTCCACCATGTACTTTGGTCCTTGAGCTGAAATGGCTCAACTAGAAATTCTCCCTCACCCCCAATGAGTAGGGAAGTGGCTGTGACATCCTCTCCATTACCATCTAAGCTATGCATCTCTCCATATGCTGATGTATATCTTACTGGATGCCTTCCCAAGTGAACTCCTCCATCAAAGAATGAAATGCATCAAAGTGCATGGAAAGAAAGTCCACATGTGCTGCATGTAGTAGCTTCCTCTTGAGCTCAGAAACTCTAGTCAAGAAGACTCTTCCATAAGAATAGATGACTTCTCCAGCCACCATGTATCTATCATCTCCATCAGGGTCATCAAGAATCATGCAAGCACCAAGATCCTTGGAGTACTCTACCAAGAGTTGAGATCTCCAATATGGATCAATCCTCCTTAGAGACAACACTGAAGATCTAAAATGTGAAGCTCCCCACATGCTGTTGTCCTCTTCTTTGACATCCCCCATGCCAAATTCATCCTCCAAAGTGCTTCCATGCCCATCATGTAGCTTATCATGCTCAAATAGAAGTGGTGACCTGTGGAAGTTGGCCTCCCATGAGAAGCTATCATCCAAAAAGAACCTCCTAATATTGGCCAATGTAAGCATGAGTGGCCTCCATCTACTCCAATGTATGGAGGATTCATTCCTAAAAGGAAGTGCCCTCTGTTTCTCTAAATCCATGGAGAAACTCTCTTGCACCATGAAGCTGCCAACCTCCATCACTGCAGCAACTTCTGTCAATGCAGTATATGTAGTGAGAGTAGGTGATGCTGAAAATGGGAGAATGTCTCTCTCCTCCTTGAGTCCATCCCAAACTATCTACGCTGTACTAGACTCCTCCAAGGTCTTCACCACTCCAGAATCTAAAAGTGGTGAGCCAAGTGGCAATATGTCTCTCACCAACTCCAGATCTGGTGGCCTCCCAGGTGGAATGCCTCCATGTAATGAGACATCAATGTCAAGAGTAGATTGTACATATGGATGGACAACTTTGTCCTTGCCCTCACAGCGCAAACCGGTTTTCCTCTTATTTTCATTAAATCTCTGAAATATATAGGGGTGTGTGCTCCTCATCAAGTGATGCTGGCCTTCCTCCCTACCTTCTCCTTCCATTTGCAATGTTTCACAATCATGTTGTTCATTGATTGTGCCTTGACCTCCATATATGAGATCCTGGCAAATTCTTTGCAATGATACAAGAATCCCTCTTGTTGGAGCAAGTGCTCCATCTACCTCTGCATGAGGTACTAGATGTGCTCTAGATATGACAACGTTGTTTCTCTCAACCTTCTCTTCCTCCTTAGTATGAATGGGAAACCTTTCAATGAGTGGATCCTCTTTTAGAATAGGAATCTCCATGCCCTCTTGCCCAAGAATATGAGGCAAAGATCTTTCCTCCCCAACAATTTTCTGAAATGGATTTGAGTTTATAGGTTCCTCCAACACATGCAAAGGGTTTGTTTGTTTTGGTTTGTTTAGTTCCACCAATGATGTTTCAGAATGTTTTCCATCAAACCTTTCCACTAATCTCTTAGTGAACTTTGCATAAGAAGAAGTATTTTCATTTCTTAATTAAAATACTTAAATATCCACCAAGCATGGGCCTTACTTTCAAAAATGCAGCGTTGCAACTTTGATGGCTCCATCTTCAGAAATTTGGTGCTACTGCACATAGGTGTGTAACTCCTCCACCCAAGCTTTAGCTAAACATGTTGGTGATCCATCAAAAGTGGATAGGGAAAATTTTCTCATGTCATGTTGTTTGCTCCTCTCCACCTTGATCTTGCAAAACTCTTGAAAAGTGATATGATCTCTAAACTTCTTAGTTTGAGATTCATACTCTTGCAGAAAATCACTAAGAGTTTCCCTCCTAGGAATTTCCTCTTCTTTCATCTCTCTCATAGCAGATCTAGGCATTTGACTACGTTGTGCATCATAGTGTGTAGCTGAATGCTCACACCTATCATGTGCAAATCTAGATTTGTCTTTAGATCCAAACTCCTTTGGAGATTCTCTCTCCCTTCTCATCTTCTTGAGATCTCCTTTGATGCTCTTTATAGATTTAAAAAGAAGCTTTGAGAGCCTCTCCTCCTTCCTTCCTCCACATAATGGAGTCTTCTCTTTTTCTTTTCTGTACATCTCTCCTTCTTCTTATTCTCCTAATAGCATAATGGCTGAGATCCATAGGTTGAGCCAAGATTATGCTCTGATACCACTGTAATATCCCAAAATGGGGATACAACAATACATGAACAAAAAACTGGAAATAGCAGTGTAAATCAACTCATAAACATGGGAGAACAATATGGAGACTTAAAATCATGTATTATATCGGCAAATCAATACATAATAGCGAGGCATGAATCATATACAATGAAGGAACAAGCCTCCCATAAGAAATCACTCCAAAATTGAGCTGCTGCCACAATACAAGAATGTCAGAGACTGCTACAGTGAAGTTAAAAACACACTGCTACAACAAAATATTGTACAAAATATGTAGGGCTGTTATATGCCTCAAAAGATATGCCCAATACAGATCTAGGCTGAATACAAACTCCTACAAGGAACCCGGAAAGGGTTTTCAGAAATACACCCTATACAAGATGGGATCTAAAGCCCAATGGATGAAGATGCACTACAAACTGAAGAAAAAGAGTGTAGAAGGCTGAAATTTAATAGATCTGATGTAGATCCCCTCAAAGGTCCCATCCCATGAAATGATGTTCCCCTCAATCACAAGAAAACACTACAAAGGAACCACAGTATCTTCCACTGAAGCTGCCCTCCAATATGAAGCAATTCCCAGCTAGAACAACATTGGAAATGATGGGAAATATATGGCCTGGTGCCAAATATCTGAAATATGCCCAAGATCTCTCCAAAAATATCTCTTAAGAGAAGGAAATCTTCCTCCTATGAGAAAATAGCTCAGAAAGTGGGATTCTAACCCGCCCACTGCTGCACCCTGCAACACATCACAATAACCTGCAGAAACTGCGTTGATGAAGAAAGTTGTAGCTTGGCCTGAAAACCTGAATGTGGAAATGAATACAATACTCTTCCAAGAGTCCCCTCAAGGAAAAAGGTGGGATTCCCACTCGGGAACACCCGGTGCTAAACAACACAGCTACCTTGCTAAAAAACAAGAGGAAGCAAAGTCTAAGCAGACCAATATCAAATAATAATCTAAAAACATGAGCTCATATGGCTACCATCCTCTTCCTTAAATAGAATATGAGCTTTCTTGCCCTTGGCCCCACTCAATTAGGTCATTTCCTTCATGAGATCCATCTCCCTCTAAAACTATGTTTTTCCTCAATTAATCTCCACTCCTCCATAACAGCACTGTTGAATTGGTCAAAGTTGACTGAATCAACCTGACCTAACCCCTGTTCACACTTGGAGGTGCTTTATTTAGTTGATAACATGGTCTCCTTTTACACTTGAAGTGTTTTTATTGCTTCTAAGGAGACTTATGGGCCTTCCCACCCACTTATTCACCTACCTAGTGATAAAACAACTATAATATTCCATTTAGCTTGAAGGCTAAATTTTTGGAATATTACATGAAAACAACATGAGATGCCAATTGGACTTGTGCATCCCAATAGTACGCTGAGGCATAATGACTAAAAATTTGTTCACGACTTCAACCTGGCCATTGGCCTGGGAGTAGTACGACGTTGAGTTGTTGTGACGCAGGCCCAACTTAGTAGTTAGCTCAGCCTTCATATAATGGCGAGAATGGGAGCCATGATCAGTGACAATGGCTTGAGGGACTCCAAACCTGGTAATCACGTGATTGAAAAGAAATTGGGTGGTCGCCTTATCATCAGCTGTGAGTGTAGGCATTGCTTCAGCCCATTTAGTGAAGTAACGATGATAATATAAGCATGTCCCCCAGCCGACCGAGGCCTATATGTCATAAAATCAACACCCCACTTCATAAAGGGACCAACGGTAATGATGGGATGGAGGTGAGTGGGTGGCACACACATCTTGCGTTGGTAGACTCTAGCACTCATGAAATTTATGGACAACGTGGATATAATATTTGAAAATGGTAGGCCAGAAATACCCAACACGAAGGATTTTTTGAGGAGTAGCATACCGAGACATGTGACTGCCACATGTGCCAACATGGCAGTCATTAAGGAATTTTTTAGCTTCCTTGAGGGTCAAACACCGACGAAGGATGACAGATATGTCGAAGAGCATATTTCTTCAACTCAGACCAGAAGGTAAAAGTCTGGAGATAAACGATGATATCACCGTACATGGATCAAGGGTACTAATCAGAAAAAGAGTATCCTCTTGAATGCATTTCTTAGAACCGGAGGGAGCAGAGGCAGAGGGAAAAGAGCAGATCAACTCAGAAAAAACCAATGAATTCTTCAATTTGGCAGTAATGAACTCCAAATAGAACCCTTGGAGGATAACTATCCACTTAGAGTACTTGCCCCCCAGCAATTGTTGAGTTAAAATATAGGTCATGGTGTTGCAATAAAAAATCACAGTCATAGTGCGGAGTAAAATATAATAGCAAAAACATTGGATGGCTTAAAAAACTACCAATGCCAATTTTTCGACATGAGCATAACGTGTTTCAGTGTTGAGAAGATTGTGGCTAATATAATAAATGACATGCTCATTAGCATCGTCATCGTCCTGTACTAGAACCATGGCAATAGTGCTAAAATTGGCAGCCAGATAGAGTGAATAATCGCGATGATAATTTTGGGGACACAATATAGGAGCATTAAAAAGCATGGTCTTCAGTGCATCTAAGTATTTTTGGGCAATCTCATCCCATAGGTACGGGACGTCTTGCTTAAGAAATTGCGTAAAACGTTTGGCTACCTCAGCATAGTTTGGTATAAAACGACACAGGAAATGAGCTTTCCCTTGCAAAATTTGCAACTGGTGTAAAGAGGAAGGGGGGGGGGAGATTAAGAATAGCTTTGACCTTAAGAGGATCGAGATGAATATCGTATTTGGAAATAAAAAACCACAGGATTCCGCTGGAATCGATGCAGAAGACACAATTGTGCGGATTAAGCTAAATGTTATAGCATCTACAACGAAGACAAATTTGACGAAGGTGTTCCGGGTGGTCCTGACGCTTAGCAAAATGAGCTGGAAGGTCATCCAGGTAAGTTTGAACAACATGCTTAATATCGTGAAAAGAATACAAAATTTCTCATTGGAATGTGGCACCATCATTCGTTTGAAGCGGCTGGGAAGGAAATTGGGAAGAAAAATTCTCAAGACAAGTAGACATTGCCCCAAGACTAGGAAAAAAAGAGGAACGGTGATAACTATCATCCCAGGGAGGATCTTCAAGAGACATGGTTTCCATGATGGCTTCATCAGTTGGAAACATCTCGTTTAAAGGATCTGGAGAATCATAAGCATCGAACCAAGGGGATTGAGAATACGGGTCGAGAGGCATACTTGAAGAAGTATGATCAGAAGGAGAAGTCGAAGCCTAGATAACCTCACAATAATCAATTTCTATCGGGCTTAATGGCATCACGTCACCAAAAAAATCAACCTGACCAGGTGAAGGGATGATCCACGGGTCAGAAGACATGGAGATCATGTTGACCTGAGCAGTGTTGGGCAGAGGAAGAGCAAAAAGACCCATAAGGGCAGGATCCTTGAAAATTTCTGGCCCCACACTTTCATAAGGTGTATGAATCTGGTCTACATATGGAACGTTGCTCTATGAAGAAGTGGAAGTGAAAAAGGATAGTTGATTGCCAGTGATAATATTTCCTTCGTGTGGGAAGCGAAGAACACGAAAGAGAGTGGACAGTACACATAGCATGGCGTGAGTCCAACTGCGTCCGAGGAGGAGATTATATTTGAGTTTGGCATCAATGACTTCAACCTCAACATTAACCGTTTTTCCTTCTAATGTGATAGGTGAGATGGTGAGGATACCAAAAGGGCGAGATTCCCTTCCATAAAAAGCTTCTAAAGCATTTGGAGACTGGTTAAGGCCTGGAGAACCGATGGCTTTCCAACATGCAACGGGCATGATGCAAGTAGATGCACCTTCTTCCATGACTGCTTGATGGATATTCTTACCATTAATACCAACTTGGATAATCAAAGCAAGTTGGTGAGGGAGACGTGGGAGGAAATTTTCCAGATCAAAAGTGATAAGGCTCGAATTAGTAAGGTCAACTCCTTCGATAGCGGATAAAAAATCCTTTCATTGTGATGGACAACTCTGAAGTACCTCCAGCACGGAAATAGAAGATGGTGCCTGAGCCAAATCCTCAACAATACTGTAATGTTGAGCGGCATGGGCGTTTAGGTTATAGGAGGATTTACGGAGCACACCTTTGGAAGGTGGTCGTACAACGTGCTCAGAACTGGGCCTTTCAATATGAAGAGGGCCAGAAGCAGGCAGGGGAGGAGGACCATCTGCAATCTCTTTCCCTGACGCCTGATGCGGTTAGGTGTAATATTTTGATCGGGTAGCAATAGATATGGGTGCAACACCATTCATCATGAAAAATTGAGAACTAAAAGGGGTAGAGGACTGGGGTTGCTCCACTATTTGAGTTTTTTATGACATGAATGGTTCCTTAAGAACATCCAGACTCCCTTGAGTGCCTTTGAGCAGTCAACTCACCTCAGCCCATCATGGACAGTCCTTGGTGTAATGCTTATCGTCACATATCAGACAAGGATACTTAGGTTTATGTTTCGAGCCATCATTAGTATTGGTTTTAGGAGAATATTATTTCTGGGTATCGGCTTTGGCCTTGCCTTTACCCTTATTCTTACCTTTGGAATTTTTATCTGCTGAGGTAGACTAGACGACATTCACTTCCATGGTCTTGCCAAGATTGGAGGGTGGCTGAGAAGTAGTATCAGTAGAAGGAGTGGATTTTTGCTTTGCAAGATTAGGGGAAGACTTGCGGGAATTCTGAGAGACGAAAACAATGATACTATCGAATGATGGTGTCGCCCGTGCTTTGGAAGTTCCAGGTCATGGAGCATCAGGAAAGATTTCGTAGAGCGTGCCAGACTATGAGTACACTAGATCGAGGTACTGGGCACGAGCAATGGCCTGCTCCTCGATAACACATGCCCCCATAACGATGTCCTTAGCTATCAGATTGATAAAAGAGGTACTGAACTAATCAGTCATAAGCTGATGAGGTATTTCAAACTTGATCAAACGATGATGTCACCTCCATTCATGAATGTGATCGGAAATATGTGTGGTCCGATCCTTTTTCAAGGATGTTAGGAGGTGTGTTCCCATTTCATATCGAACCGGTAACTGAAAGTGTGTGAGAAATGTCATTGCAAGAGAGTTTAAGTCTTGGAAGATTCCACGAGAAATTTCAATGTATCACTTTGCAGTGGCACCAGTGAGAGTCCTTTGAAAAAGACGTAAACCAATGGAATCATCAATCCAGGAGTTAGAGGAGAACCATAGGTGGTACGTCATAACATGCGCCTGGGGTTCTTCTCTGGATTTGCCTTCGAACTTGGGATAATCACCAGGAATCTTGGTGGGAACTGGGGGCCAATATGGATTATGAAGAATGGGATCGTTAACTTCGACACATTAGGTAGTCCTAGTGTAGCAAGGAATGTCAATTGCAGGTTCAAATTCATCGTAGGCCTTTGATAAAGACCGACATTAGGGTTCCAACCAGGTCGGGAGAAATTTGGAGCCCATATGTTCTGTCCTAGAGGATTTTGTCCATAGGGGTTATAATTTTGGAAATTCTACCCATATCCTGGCTGTGGACCAGGGTACTGATTCTGAGTGAACCATTGAGGTCCAGCTTGAGAAACGTATGGATTCTATTGCGGGATGAAAGAAGTGCCTTGGGGTGGACCTTGTACCATCAAAGGTTGAACTTGGGGAACCAACGATTGGCCTTGAGGAATTAAAGGTGGGCCCTGAGGCTGACTAGGTTGTGCCTGGAAACTAGGTTGGCTTGATGGTTGAGATGAGCCAGGTTGCCCCTGAAGACCGGGTTGAACCGACTGACTGATGGAGGGTTGGCCTTGTTGCAAAAGAGATGGGCCTTGTCGAACGTAAGGCTGGTTACAAAAGAGATGGGCCTTGTTTTCCCTGAGGTGGATAGGTTTTCCCCTGAGGAACATAAGGTGCTCCTTGCTGAACGTAAGGTTGACCAGTAGGACCGTAGGGTTGTCCCTGTTGGTATGTGAACTTATTCGGGCAAACCGGAGCTTGAGTCATTTGAATATACAATGGACCTTGCAGGAGAGGCCCATGGTAATATACGTGATTCCAAAACTCATCGTAGTACTGTAGGGGATTGATCGGAGCCCGAAAATGCTGAGAACCCCGAGGGAGGTAGTTCTGATGTTGAATGGCAAACATATATTGGTTGTACGAAAAACCTTCCAGAATAGGATTAGAAGAGATAGGCATACTACCAATAGGTTGATGGAATTCCTATACGTGAGGTTGTGATCCACTCACAACGGGTCCAGTAGACATCACGAAAGCACTGAGATGCATTCCACGAATAGTAGAAGTTGACGACAATGATGGAACCACACTATAGGATGGTGTAGAGGGAGCCACACAAACAGTGGGTTAGGTTGGGACAGACGTGATAGTATTTGAAACAGTGGGAATCGAAGAATATGGACCTGACAAAATGACCTTGTAGAAAGAGTCGCAATACTCGACCATAACGGGTTCCGGTATAAAGATGAAGCATAAAAAATTATCTGTCCCAAAGAACGATAACCAGCTGGGAGAGAGGAAGGCTGAGAGGAAAGTTGAGCCGTCTCATAAGGAAAAATTTCAGGAGGGAATTGATATTCCCCTGTAGATACGAAATTCTCTTCACTACTAACAGGACTCGAGGCATCCATGTCAGATGAAGACATGCTGTCAGGGAAAAGCTGGCGAGCGGTAGAGGGAAAAGCACTAGACAATGGTGTCGCAAGCAAGTCTGAGCATTGAAGGGGTCTTCTCTCAAAAATAGAAAAGGCTCTGGGGGCTACTAGTTGATTTCAAACGGCTCCTCAATAGGAGATCGAGTGGCAAGAGGTTGAATTCTCGGGATGATAGCACTTTCAAGGTCTTGGGTCCCAACAGACTAAGGTGTCTCAGAAGAGACTCCGGGGAGAGGCTCTTCACCATGAGGTAATGAAGAGGAGGATGAAATGGGTGGTTCCACCATGGTGACTTTGTATCAAAATAAGAGGAGAAAACATATGGTCAATTCGAGGCTTTAACAACAATATTTAAGGAATTACTCATGAACCAACCAAGAAATAGCGTAATGGGCATCTCATTGTGGGAAATTAATTTTATAACATTGAAACAAGACTCTGCCTTTTTATATTTTAAGAGTCGAGAAAAGGACAAAAGGTGACTCTAGTCACTTTCAATTTGATAGGAGCTCGAAAGGACAAGTGCTCGATGATCTTTTCAAGTTTAAAGAGTCACGAAAAGATCAAAATGACTACTCAGGAACTCTTGGCAAAATGGTGTACCAAGCTCATGTGAACTGCAATATACACCTTGGTGATAAAATGAAAGAGAAATGACCAAGGACTTAACGTACTTGTAGGAAGTCTCCCCGAATGCCGTGTTCGGTGTATCACAGTTACAAGGCGGCAGAATCGGCTTCCAATGGATAAAGGATTGCAACCTAGAAGGGTCTCCCTTTATATACGCGACAGTATGGGGAGCACAATTCCACACTAGCACTGTCTAATGCAAGATTTTGAGCCACAACTACTAGGTTTAACGACGCTGGAACACGTCACTAGCCTAGACCTCTAAGTGTGAGAGTTAAGTTTCAATGCTTCCTTAGGTTGATTGAGTTAATTTTATGGTTTATCTTGAAATTATTTTTTAGTTTCAAGGCCTTACCAAATGTAATCTCAGATCTCTAATGCACAACTATATGAGAGAGAATATCATTTCATTTCGATGAAAAGCTATCTAAGTGAAGGATAGAGGTTCGCAACAAAGCAAAAATCAACCGAATGCAAGAATGACACTTTCCTTTATGCTACTAACACAGCCAAAGAAAAAAACAAAAAATATTCTTTTGTCTTTCACTTTCCAATGAAAAAGAAACCTACTAACGCAAAAGATCACTTTTCATTTTCAAATGAGAAGGAAGAATGAATTTTTTTTAATCTTTTATAGGAGTGAAAAGAAACAATGCAATGCTACACCAAAATACAAAACAAATACTAGATTTGAGAAAATTCGAACAAAATCATCAAAACATGAAGAGACCAATTCAAAGTGAATGCAAACACACACTCAAAACCATTCATGCATCTCCTTACGCAAAATAAAAGGGCTTTTGAGTCGATTCAACGAGTGATGTGATCTATGCTTGGGGCGATGAAGGGATAATAAAAAAGAAACATAATGAAAGCTTGATGACCCGACTTCGCACACAATCAACTGAAAATACCAAGCAACCACGTAAAAGGCTAAAAAACAAACGACCAAACTGACTCATAAACAGATCATACACTCAATGAACACACGACCAAATGAATGATTCAAGACACCTAGAAAACCTAGGATGGACAAGTGACATTGTTTGAATGAGAGATAACATAAACTGAAAAGAATGAGATAGCCAAGTCAATAAAAAAAATCCAGATGGATCAATCCAAGAAGGAAAAACCCGTCTAAAGGACAAGACACATTGGAAAAATTTGGGGGAAATCCCAAAATACAACCCTACAGGAATCAGTGCGACTGTTCAACAGTATCCAGCGCTGAACAGGAAAAATTGCTCCTGTGTCAAAAAAAACTCACATTGATGGGCATGAATGTCAGAAAAATAGCAACACCAAGCTATAAAAGGAAGGAAAAAACAAAGGACTGGCTGAGCAAAACCAGGCTTATCACTCTAGGAAAAGGATAAATGGCCAGAAGCAAACAAACAAGCCAAAAACAACAGAGAAACAATAATTCGGCCAAAGTTGGACAAACAATCAAAAAATTCAAAACAAACAATAAGAGACAACATGCATTGACATCCCCAGTGGAGTCGCCAACTTGTTGTGAAGGAAAATCCCCTCTGCGGATAGAGGCGATCCCTCTAGCCCTAGGGTGGGTCTAGAAACAAGGGAACATGTTGGCTTCTAAATTCCTAGTTTATAAACAAAATTTGGATTGGGATAGATGTCCTACCTAAATCCAACGCTCTTGATGTAGTATGCCATAATGATCCCTCGATCTTTGTCCTTCAAGCCTTGTGCTCCTCTAGTAGCGACATTTACACACATGCACAAAGATCAAACAAACACTAACAACATACAAGCATACATGTTCATTTACAACTATCCAACTAGTCAAGGAGAGTCAGAAACTTTGAATCATTAACACAAACAAAGATGGAACTAGAAATCAGTCATGTCATATTAATATATAAAGAAGGGATTTTACAACCTGCGCCTTGACATTGTATACCTCCTTTGATGGGTTCAGTCGGGCACATCTCAAAGCATTCGTTTGTCAATTCAACTCGAAGAGGCGAAAGGTTCAAACTCTCTCTCACAACTATGGACTATTCTCTGTTATCAGCTCCTGGTATATTCTAGCTATGTCTGGCTAGCTGATTCAATGGAATGAAGAGGGATTTATAGGAGTGGAGGATGAGCTTTGGGATCCACATATGGTGGGAAAAAGGTCCATCCCTTTGGGAAGTTGAATTTTTGTAGGAACTAGAAGGCTAAAGGGAGAAACTCGACCTCATCCATTCGAACAAACATCCATGACTCCGCCCACAAAGCTATTACATATTAGATGCTTCATTTCCATTTTAAAAAACCTTCCAAAAGTAGCTCAGTGCGGGTGCTCTTCAGAGATAGAGAGACCACGGTGCAGAGCCTAGTGTAAATCTGGCCATCAACACGAGGCCATAACTACACAACCGCGTTGACCCAAAATCATATGTTTTAAAGGGTTAACTTCTGGAATGGTCAATAGAGATTGTGTTCCTAACATGTAAAGGGATGGAATGACATTCATTATGATGTGTGACAATACACAGGGGTCACGTTGATAGTCCTCCAGTATTCGAGATGGGGAATGCAGGGACGGTGACAAAATTTTGTGCAACACCAGGGAGGAACCACTAGTTGCCAACCAACCCAGGGTTTCGTGTAGAATACCATGCACTACTAACGAGGACCACTGAGAAACTGCAAATAGACATGAGCCATATTGCCAAGAAGTGTCATGAGCCACAAGCTTTAGCCACCGAGGAGAGACGCCCTAGACCCCTGGGAGGCAAGGCCACACAAAGAAAAAAGCCTGCATACATTTAGATTTGTAACCATCATTTTCTTTTGGTGGCCAAGGTAACCCCATATGGAATCCAATCAAATTATATTGGATCCACCCTTCCCAAATTGTAATCCAAAGTGGCTCGTGAGCCATGAATTGCACGTAGCAGAGGTTAATTCTCGATGATCGTGATCTATTGACATTTTGAGCGTGGCCATCCTGGAAGGATGTAGAGAAATGGAGGGCAGAGGCCATGCCAACAACCATTGTACCAAAAAACACTACATAATTTCCCAGATTTATGTCTGTCACCCATAATTTCTCTATTGACTGAGAATAAAGGATATAGTTAGGTCATGTCTTTAATGAACCCCACAAAGCTATAACATCAAAATAATGAGGAAATAGGGAATTTTCTAGGAAGGTTGTATTAGAATGGTGAATTTGGGGAGCCAATGGAGATTCCAAAACCAACTTGCGAGCAGGGGAGGCCGGGGATGGCCAAGTGCAAAACTAATAACTATGCAAACATTCCATCATTGGGAGAACCATAAAAAACTAAAAAATAACCTAATTTCAAATTGTGATGAGAGATTAAGCATTAGAGGTATTTTTCCCCTGCATTAACACAAAAAGTTCATTTTTTCTAAGTCGAATGGCTTTCAAGAGAGGTTGTAGTTAACGAAAATAGGCTTGAAGGGGGAAATCTGCTCACCACAACGCCACCCTTTTCCGGATAAATAAGAGACCTTTGTGACCAATGACGAGGAGCCATAATGTTTCCATGAGGAAAACCAACTAAGGAGTATGATGACAACAGATCAAGTGGCGTGGGCATCTTTTAAAGGTGAATGCAAGCGTGCTGATGAATTGAATGCACGACCAAACGGTTGGTAACCCAATTTGGCCTTGATCTCCTGTTGACAGTCATATGTGACAAGCACTCGCCTTGAGGCATATATAATGATAATATTTATTTAAATATTTATATATGTATTTAATTTATTTATAATAAAATATTATTTATTTATTTAATCCTAAATTTGTTTTTAATTATTATTTAATATTTTATAATAATTATTCTATTTTGGCCCTAATTCCCTCATTATATATAAAAACTATTATATTGTAATAATTATTTAATTTGTTTATTTACAATAAAGTATTAATTAATTATTTATTTATTCCTAATTTTGTTCACCCCTGATTCCCTTATTATAATTAGTTATACTTATTTAATTTTGAATTATTATAATTATTTGTATTATTGTTAATTTCTTTGTAGTTTGAATTTTGACCTCGCTCTTTGACTTTTGACCTAGATTCTTGCTCATTTTTATGCTCATGTTGGATCAAAGTCTCTTCATTTAAATCGTCCCATTGATATACCAGATTGGTTGGTTTTAAATGCAACACAAATTGCTTAATTTATGTGATAGATCTGAAAGACATATATCTAAATATTTCTACTCACATAAACCTCCATTTAGATAATATCAATCTTAATAATTTTTTTGTAGGAAAGCATAGAACATTATATTAGCATTTTTTTTTACATAGGGTACATCCAGAAAATCATTTAGGGTCTAGACGACTAAACCCTTCCTTCTTCCCCTGCAGGGGAAACCAGATAAGTTATTAAGAAAAATAAAAGTATGATGTTGAGTCATGATGGATGCAAAAACAAAAAACTCAAATAGTTTGCAGAAAGTTTTGTGCCAAAATGTATGCATTTGTGGCTGAAAGAGAGAAGAGCATAGAGATAAAAGTGTGTGTGAATCAAGGTGGATGACCTGTTTATGTTGGTCGCTTTCCTTTAGGCTCGAAAGATGTTGGTTTAGCGTGAGTGAGATCATATTTGTCCCCTCCCCTATTGCATGGGTGATCCATGTCCAACATTTCCTCCACGACAAGACAAAGGTGCTATGGTTGTGGGGAGAGTGTTTCCTATCAACAAGTTAAGCATGGATTGTGTAATATTCCCAAATGGGGAATGCAACAATACAATGCAGAATGATAGGAAAATAACGCAGATCATATTTTATATAGCAGGAGGCCAATATAGAGACCTTTCATTTGTTATTACAGCAACAAAATATGTTTAAGAAGTGGCCCATAAGATGCATAACAAGAAAATGAAGTCTCTAATGAAATAAATCCCTCAAAATGAGGTGTTGCAACCATATATAAAGACTGGAAAAGCCTTACAACGATATTTTATTGGCTCTGCAATAGCTGTAGATTACACATCAGATCTAGAGAAAATATGTGCATAAAAATTTAGATCTATATTAGATCCATGCACTATACAAGCTCCTCTCAAGAACCCCCTTGGGGTTTTCAGCAAAACACCAAGTACAAAATGTAGATCTGAGATCTAAGACTGCAGATCTCCTGAAATATTCAGATCTAGAAAGTGTGGCTGAAATAATATAGGAAATAGAATAGCCTCCTCCAATAGATCTCCAAAGTGAAGGGAAGATCCCCAAAACTGAGAAAATCACTCTCCAAATGGTATACTGAACCACCCTGCAACTGTACCTACAGGAATAACGTAGATATGGATCTGTACTACGCTGTAGGGATTAAAACATGGTTGGCCAGATGCCAAGATCTAAAAATTAGGCTCAATGCCTTCAATACTGTCCTCCCAATGAAGTAGAAACCTCCTCCACTGAAAAGGAGCACTGAAATGGCCTAGATATGAAAGATCTAGTCTCCACTTGTTGCATCTTGAAAAAACAACCAAACCCTCAACAGGATCTACGCTGTAGTTGAGAGAAGAAGATTGGCCCTAAGCGAGATAGTGGACAATGCAATACAAACTCTCCCAAGAGCTACTCAATGGGAAGAGGTGGGATTCCCGATCAGGAACACCCAATGCTAAACATCATTCAATCTCAGCTAAATAGCAAGAGAAAGATATATGTCTAAACATACCATATATTCAAAAAATATGATAAACATCAACAACCCTCTAATGTTTCCATCCCATTCATTTTATAAGACAAGAGCTTGAAAAACTCTAAACCACTTCCAATGAAACTGCTTCTTTCACACAAGGCACCTCCATCTAAAACTGCGTTGTCCCTCATTGATGGCCACTCCTCCATGACAGCGTTGTAGATTTGGTCAAGGTTGACCCAGTCAAAATGTCTAGCCCCTTTCACACCTAAGGGTGATTGATTTTATAGCCAAGATTTAGCCTTTTAATATTTGGCATTGATTTATTCATTATTAAGGAGTTTTATGGACCTCATTTGCTCTTTTATTCTTTAAAAAAAGTAATAAAAAAAAATGAATATTCCAATTAGCTCATGACTAATTGGGAATATTACAGTCCTCCCTTCCCAAATGTTGCTTGTCCTCAAGCAACTGACAAAGTGAGTGTTGGGACTCCTCTCCTCCTCCATTGGTGACACCAACATGTGATAAGCTTCCTCCATAAGCTAAGTGTTCACCAATCCATCCCTCCATGAATTGTTCCTCCAAAGTTCTCATGAGATGCAAATATTCCATCCCATAAGGAGAAAATAGTTCAAATGAAACAAACATGGTTTGCCCAATGTTCTCCCTGAAACATGTAGCATAAGGTACATGGGGAGTCTCCATCCCATAGGGCACATACATACCTCCCATTCTCCCTCCATACATTCCCATAAAAAGTACAAGTGCATCATCAATGTATGGGATCAAAAACACATACATACAAACAAAAATTTGTGCATATGGGGGTGGGTTATAGTCCCACATGTGGAACCAGCGCAATGCATCTCCTGACTGCATCAGATCATGATGTGGTAAGTAGTTTCCCCACCACTTACTTGTTATCCAAGTCATCTCACCATGGCTGAAAGTGTGAGATATATTTGGTGCCTTATGAATGCACCAACAAAATCTCCCTTTGATCTCCAAGGGAGTGGCCATGTTCAGAAAATTTTGTGGCCCAAAGTTGGCCATGAAGTTTATAAGGTACAATACTCATTCTTGGAGTTATGGCCTGCATATACATGGTTAAAGAATGAAAAAAATAATCAAATGAAACATTATTTACATGAGCATATTCTCCACCAAAATTTCTCCTTAAAATAAATGGAGTGGTGCATAGATCTATATCCTTTCTCACAAGAAGAAAGAGATGGTTGAATTAACTCTTCTATAGAGTCATGTTGCTGTCCCAACTCCACATGGTTCATGCATCTTTGAAAATGATGATGTAGTTCTCCTTCAAAGCCTTTCTAGGTATAGCTCCTCATGATGATGTTGCAGGATCTCTGGAATATGTGTGGCTGAAACAGAGTTCTTCATAGGCCCTTTGTAGCAACTTCTCCTTGAGCTTTGAGGCTCTAGATAAGAAGATACTACCATGATAGTAGATGAGTCCTTCTTGGGCTGAATAGCCCTCTTCATGTAGCTGGTCATCAAGTATCATGCATGTATAAATATCCTTGGAGTAATCCACCAATAGTTGGAATTTCCAATATGGATCTAAACTCCCGAAAAATGACAACACTGATGATCTATCAACTGAAATGTCTGTCATGTGGCTGCTCTCCTCCTTGACATATCTCATGCCAAAGGTAAATGTTGGAAGTTCATTCCTTCCATGCTTCTCCTCGACATCTCCCATGCCAAAGTTATATGATGGAAGGTTGGTATTCCCTCCTTGCTACTCCTTTTGCATATACACATGATCAAATGAAGATGGAAGTTCTTGGAATTTAATCTCCCATGGAAGGCTATCATATACCCAAAACCTCCTTGGTCTTTTCATATTATGCATGTGTGACCATCATCTTCTATCATGTATGGAAGATTCATCTCCAAGTGAGATCATCTTCTGAGTCCCCATATCTAAGGAATGATCTCCTTGCCCCATGATGGTGTCATCTTCCCACCTTGCAACATCTTCTCTCAGCGCATTATGAGATGAGAGAGTGGGTAATGGTGATAGTGGAAGAATATCTCCCTCCTTCTTGAGCTTACCCAAGACTCCCAACGCTGTCTTATGGTATTCTAATGCTCCAAGCCCTCCTGGATCTATGCTTGGAGCATCATGTTGTGAGATATCTCCCACAAGATCTGAATCAAGTGGCCTCCCAGGTGGTTTTCCACTAGATAATAGTGTCCCATGCAGCAACCTCATGAGCATAATAGATGGGACTGTGAGGTCCTTGCTTCCACTACGCAAATTCATCTCTGGTTTATGTGTGGAAGTTGTATGTGAGGGATATGTATGCATGCCTTTGATAATTTGAGTCTTACCACTCTTATTATCCACCAATTCCATTTGCAAATCCTCCCAATTAGTGGTGACTTTCCCCAATGTAATCAACCATTGAACACCGAATATAACATTGGTGTCAAGTATGTCAACCACAAAGAAGTGATCAATCAATGTATATGTCCTCATGGTGACTGATAAGGATGGGACATAATGCATTCATTGCATTGATCTATCTCCTTGAACCAAAACAAAGAATCCCTCAAAAACATCAGTGGGTATTTCCCTCCTTTGCACTAGTTTGGCATCAATGAAATTGTGGGTAGCCCCACTATCAACAAATACAGAAACCCTCTAATTCAAGATGGAACCTTGAACTCTTAAGGTCAAGTACTTAGTTACTCCTCTCAAAGATGTAAGATCCCCTCCAATAGGAGCAAATGCTCCACTCCCATCTCCTGATGGTGTTGGCTCTCCTCCTGCAGTGTCAGCGTTGTGACCTCTCCTTGGTTCAACTTCTTCTTCCTCTTCCTCATCTGAGAAGACCTCTATGTAATGTGCTTTTCTAGATACACATTTATGTCCAGGTGCCTAAGATTCTTGGCAAGTGAAGAAAAGCTTCCTTATTCTTAGATCTCTCCGGACATCATCATCAAGAGGTTTCTTGTATGAGCTCTCCTTTGAAGGAACAATATTTTCTTCCATTCCCTTTGATGCAAAAGAGGGCTTATGATGAAACGTTGCCTTTGCCTTTGGAAAGGCATCTTGAAGGTCTCTATCCCTTTCAATAGCATCATGTAGGGTAGTGGGTTTGGTAGACTTAACCAACCCTCTTCATCTAACCCATCAATGAACATGTACACCCTTCTTGCTGCAGACAAATCAGGAACCATAACAGAAAGTATTAGAAATTCAGAGATGTAAGTTTCTGCATACCTGATTGTTTCAACTTTGCAAGGCTCATGAATGGTTCCTCAGGATCTCGGCTATCAAATCTTTCCACCAGCCTTCTAGTGAACTCTGAATGAGCAGTCACATTGGCATGACCCAATGTAGACAAGCCATGGAACCACCAGTCATGTTCTTCACCTTCAAGGTGCAGTGCTGCAATCTTAATGGCTTCCATTTCTGGAATTTTGTTCGACTGAAAGTAGATGTCAAGTTTTTCTACCCAAGATTTTGCAGAACACTTGGACAATCCATCAAAATTGGGTAAAAAGAATCTGCCCATAGTGTGGTGTCGATCATGATTCTGAATGAATCCACCACCTCTATGATGATGCCTTGGTCTTCTATTGTCCTTTATTTGAAAAAACTCTTGAAAAATCAAGTGATCTTTGAATCTATGATTTTGAGACTAATATTCTTCAAAATAGTATTCAAGGGATTCATGCTCTTGAAACCCTTCATTTCCCATAGCCAAAAATGTAGGCATGGTAGAGCGTTAGGAAACTTGTGGCTGATGCATTGGTTGATCATTCCAGTGATGAGACATGCCAGAGCCCTCTCCATGATGAAATCCTTTAGGGGATTCCTTGATTCTGTTAACTCTCATCTCCTTGATCTCTCTAGCAAGGTCTTGCATGGTTCTAAGAAGGATCTTAGGGAAATCCTTTTCTTCATCTTCACCTCCAGATAAAGGGGCTTTGCCCTTATCTTCATTATCATTTGTGTAATCAAAATTTATATGTCTTCTCTTTTGATACCTCTTCTCTCTATCAGTGAGAGGCTCTCCTTCCTCAGAAGTCATATTGGTTGTTTAGAATGCACAGGTTGTGCCAAGATGATGCTCTGATACCACTGTAATATTACCAAATGGGGAATGCAGCAATACAATGCAGAATGATAGGAAAATAATGCAGATCATCTTTTATATAGTAGGAGGCCCATATAGATACCTTTCATTTGTTATTACAACAACAAAATATGATTAAGAAGTGGCCCATAAGATGCATAACCATATATCCCTCAAAATGAGGTGTTGCAACCATATATAAAGACTGGAAAAGCCTTACAACGTTATTTTATTGGCTCTGCAATAGCTTTATATTAAACATCAGATCTAGAGAAAATATGTGCATAAAAAGTTAGATCTATATCAGATCCATGCACTATACAAGCTCCTCTAAATAACCCCCTTGGGGTTTTCAGCAAAACACCAAGTACAAGATGTAGATCTGAGATCTAAGACTGCAGATCTATTGAAATATTCAAATCTGGAAAGTGTGGCTGAACTAATATAGGCAATAGAATAGCCTCCTCCAATAGATCTCCAAAGTGAAGGGCAGATCCCCAACACTGAGAAAATCACTCTCCAAATGGTATACTGAACCACCCTGCAACTGCACCTACAGGAATAACGCAGATTTGGATCTATACTGCATTGTAGGGATAAAAACATGGTTGGCCTAATGCCAAGATCTAAAAATGAGGCTCAATGCCTTCAATACTGTCCTCCCAATGAAGTAGAAACCTCCTCCACTGAAAAAGAGCACTGAAATGGCCTAGATCTGAAAGATCTAGTCTCCACTTGCTGCAGCTTGCAAAAACAACCAAACCCTCAATAGGATCTACGTTGTAGTTGAAAGAAGAATATTGGCCCTAAGCCAGATAGTGGACAATGCAATACAAACTCTCCCAAGAGCTACTCAATGGGAAGAGGTGGGATTCCCGATCAGGAACACCCAATGCTAAACAACATTCAATCTCAGCTAACCAACAAGAGAAAGATATATGTCTAAATAGAACATATATTCAGAAAATATGATAAACATCAACAACCCTCTAATGCTGCCATCCCCTTCCTTTTATAAGACAAGAGCTTGCAAAACCCTAAACCACTTCCAATGAGATTGCTTCTTTCACACAAGGCACCTCCATCTAAAACTGCATTGTCCCTCATTGATGGCCACTCCTCCATGACAGTGTTGTAGATTTGGTCAAGGTTGACCCAGTCAAAATGCCAGACCCTTTCACACCTAAGGGTGCTTGATTTTACAGCCAAGATTTAGCCTTTTCATATTTAGCCTTTTCATATTTGGCATTGATTTATTCATTATTAAGGAGTTTTATGGACCTCCTTTGCTCTTTTATTCTTTAAACAAAGTAATAAAACAAAAATGAATATTCCAATTAGCTCATGAATAATTAGGAATATTATAGATTGTTGGAGGCCTCTTAAAACTACCTTCCCCTACCACAGAATGTGTCTATCCTAACTTGCCTTTGACTTTCTTGTCTCCTACGAAGATGATGGAAGGAAACAGAGATAAAATTTTGTGGGAGAGAAAATATTATGGTTTTTACCTTGAAGACATTTCCAGAGAGCTGGAAGAAGTGGAGTATGACACATCAAGAAGAAAATTAATGCCAATGTTATATGAGAGGAAGTGAAGTGAAATTATTAAGTGGCTGACATAGGCATTGGATTTTGCCACTTGACGTTCACAATGAGTATAAGCCAACTCCATGTCCCAAAGATGGCTTGCCAGTAAATTGTGAATGGCCCAGAGCTCATCACCAATTCTTAGCCTCTCGACCACTTCCAATATAGCCACATTGTGTCTGATATGCTCAGGTATATTTGGATCAAGGAGAACCATATGGCCATCACGCCGTGGAGATATAGGAGGGTGTCCTCTCCCCCTATCACCATGACGAACACAACCTTGTTCCCCCACCATAGCAACGTGTTGGAATACATAGATGTTGGGGATATGATATTGAATGACAACAATCGTGGGAGAGATCCAGGTTGATATTAGTGGCCACCAAAATATTCCACTTGGACCCCCACCATTATTTCTTTCAGTTTTCCAGTTTCCTTAATTGTAGCACAATTTACTATTTTTGGCAGTTTTTCGGGTCTTGAACTTCCAGAGTTGTTTTGAGGCCCTAAACGACGTTTTTTGCAAAAACCGGGACCAAAAAGGTTTTTCGTGATCCAAGTGGATATTAGTGGCCACCCACCTATTCCACTTGGACCCCCACAATTATTTATTTTAGTTTTTTAGTTTCCTTAATTGTAGAACAATTTACTATTTTTGGCAGTTTTTCGGGTCCTGAACTTCCGGAGCCGTTTTGAGGGCCTAAACGGTGTTTTTTTGCAAAAATCGAGACCAACATGAGTTTGAAAATGGTGTTGGTCACTCGAAATTTTTATTCCTTAAATAGATATTTCTAATGAGGTATTTTGTGCGTCAAACATAGATCGTATGCCAAAGCTACGTCCCCGGGAAGTTGATGTACCAATTTACCCAAAGAGGGCCCATAGTTTTGGCGCTTCATCTCCCAGGGTTAGGTTTTTGGATGTTTAGGGATTTCCATTATTTATCAATAATAAATAGGCCTTTGAGCCTCATTGTAACATAGTTTAGAGGTATGTAGCCACCACATCTCTTCTTAGAGATAAGTTACCATCACCCAAGCTAGTTTATTTCCATTTTGTCTATAAGCTTATTTCAATTATTTGATATTAATGAAATGAAGTATATTTTAAACTGCATCTCTGCGTTTATGTTTATTTCTATATTTATTTTCGTTCCTGCATAAATCCAGATCAATGGTATTAGAGCGGTCTGCTCCTTCTCGATCTTTCTTTGCATGCCCCCAACGAGATCAAGGTATAAGGAGTTAGGTCTCAATTTGGTTGAACGTTTGAAAGATCAGCCTCGAAAACCCCGACGACCTCCCATGGAAGAGGAAAATAAAGACGATGGAGTAGGAGATCCTATCAAAATATTTCTTGAGGAGGCCCTCGAGAAACAAGTTAACTTCGACATTCCCATATTTGAGGGCCAAATAGATGCAAACGTCATAGATTGATGGTTGAATATACTAGAAGGATATTTTTCGGTTCATGACTTTTCCAATTGGGAAAATATTACTTTTTCACTTCTCAAATTCGCCCCCCATGTCAAGGATTGGTGGGAAACCTACTATGAGAAAAAGGACAAGGGGGGATCCTCCCTATTCTCAGTCGCACCCACTAGGAATTATTTATTGGATGCCATCAAGGAACAATACTACCCCGTGCAGAGCTATGAGGACAAGTACATACGATGGACTACGCTACGGAAGCAAAGGGATCAAGATGTGCATGAGCTGACGAATTTGTTCCATACCCTGCGCATAAAATTGGGTATAAAAAATTTAGAGAAACATTTGGTGTTGAAGTACCATAGTTGTCTACACAGATACATCCAGGAGGAAATGGAGTTCCTCGACATCTCGTTGCCTGGTGCAACATACTAGTATGCTGCCAAGATTGAGCATAAATTCAAATAGAAGAAAAGAGACTTTGGATCTACAAATCAAATGCAAGGGAAAGGTGCCCCCAAACCACAGAACAAAGGAAAAGGCCAAGGCGGGGCAGCCCGATACAACCCGTCCAAGCCGCAAGTGAAGAAGAACACCATGAAGCCAAAGAAGGACACATGAAAGTGGCGTGAGTTCCATAAAATCTCCACTCGACACAAGTGAGTGTCAAGCTAAGCAGTCACTGGTGGCCGAGCTAAAGACTTCATAATGAGATGCATGTTTCGACTCTGATTCAAAACCCGACAAGGGGAATGACGAAGGGATGGAAATTATTGATTCAGAGCCCAGTGCCACCATTTCCACCACCAAGATCCAGAAGGAAGAACCCTAAAATCCAGAGGAGGGGGAGCGCCTCTTCCAATCCTAGATGTGGGTGAAGAGTTCTCCGTTGCAGTTCATTATCGACAACGAGAGCCAAAAGAAACTCATTTTAGCAGAGGTCATGAAGCGGCTAGGACTGCCGATCATAGCACACCCGTAACCATACATCATCGAGTGGCTTCACCAAGGACGACATCTCCGCATCAACCAACAATGTCACCTTCCCTACAACATCAAGCCCTTCATGAATGAGGTATTATGTGATGTTTCTCCTTTTGAATTTTGTGATGTATTATTAGGTCAACCATACTTATGGAAGAGACATTTGTGTATGATTTATTATTACTTTTGTTAATAATTTGTACATGATACTAGAGGTAGCACTGCCTACTGCCATATATTTGATCACTGTGAAGTAATGCAGTAAGTTTATTTCCCAAACTGATATTTTATTTATTTTAGTTATTTATTTATTTTCCGGTATGATCCGTCCTCAAGGCAAGAAGAAGACTGTGGACAGGACCTCTAGATAGGTCTCCTCCACACGACAACAACAGATGGACAAGGTCCTGGAGGAGTAGAGGGACATCTTCACCTCACCTGTAGGGGTGCCTCTGCATTTTCAGGTCAAGCACTCCATCGATATGACCCCAAATATTTCAGCAAGATTGGCTTGAAGTCCGGGTATCACCAGGTACCAATCAAACCCTCTTATGTGTGGAATATTGCATTCAAATCCAAGAAGGGCATTTTTGAATGGTTGGTCATGCCTTTCGGGTTGATGAATGCTCCCACAACCTTCATGAAACAGATGGATGACATCTTGTGACCAATCACTAACTCATTCATGGTGGTGTATTTGGATTACATCCTGATATTCAACCAGAGTTAGGAAGAGCACCTCCACCACATTCGACAGGTCCTCCAAACACTGCGGAAACACAAGTTGTGTGCCAATTTGGAGAAATGCACTTCTGGCATGACCCAAGTTCAATATCTAGGATACATTATTGATGAGCGGGGTGTGCATGTGGACCCAACCAAGATCAAGGTCATTCAGGATTGGCCAATCCCAACCACTCTAAAAAAAATATGCATCTTTCTAGGTCTTGCCTATTTCCACCATAGGTTCATGTTGGGCTTCTCTCATATCACTTGGCCTTTGAGTCAAGTCACCAAGGGAGGAGCGAAAGAAAAAATATTTTGATATGAATCTCAACAGAAGGAATTCGAAAAGTTGAAGCATCACCTCTTCTTTGCACCAGTGCTCACATTACCAGAATTGCAACAACCATTTGAGATCGAGATAGATTCTTCTGACTATGCTATTGGGGCAGTATTTACTCAGTAGGGGCATCGAGTGGCATATCATAGTGAGACACTTTTATACATAGTCCAAAAGTATACCATGTATGACAAAGAGATGTATTCCATTGTGCAGGCTTTCCAGAAATGGAATCATTACATTTTGGGGAAGGAAACGATCATACACATAGATCACCGACCCTTGTAGTTCATACAGACACAAGGGAAGTTGCAGAACGATTTCCATCTCAAATGGTCCACATACCTGCAACAATTCCATTTTAACATCAAGTACAATAAGGGGAACACCAATATTATTGCAAGTTGCCTCAGTCAACCTCTGATCGTGATGCTAACCACTGTGCTCGACTCTTGTGGGCATGATACTTAGGATTGCCCTCATCTCTACAAAGTGATCCAGAATTCAACAACACATACTAGACGCTCCTGGAGGGTAAGAAAGTTCCATATTTTCACCTCCAAGATGAACTGTTATGCCAGCTGGGACACCTTTGTGTTACTTAAAGCAAGCGTTCTAAGATGATTTGGGAAGCGCACTACAACCGGGTTGCTGGATATTTTAGGTCAAGAAAACAGTGGCAGTACTGCAAATGTATTTCAATTGGTCGAAATTCGACATGATGTTAGGAAGTACATCAAATCCTCCATTGCCTGCGCCATTTCCAAACCGACCATGAAGAAGCAAGGCCTATATACTCTGTTTCCTACCCCTAGATGACCGTGGGAATCCATATCCATGGATTACATGTCGGTCCTTCCTTCTACCAATTATGGAAAAAATTGTGTTTTTGTTGTCGTCGAAAGGTTATCTGAGATTTCCATTATGGCGACCTGCAAGAAGAATATCACAGCAGAAGCAACTACTAAATTCTTCTTTGAGAAAGTGTGGGCACAGTTTGGGATCCCACCATCCATTATCTCAGACTAGGACAGTAGGTTCCTCAATACATTTTGGTCAAGTATTTAGTCGATATTGGACACTAAGCTCACTAAGTCCACAACTTTCCACCCCCAAACTGATGGCCAAACAAAGGTCTTAAACAGGATTATTGTGCACATTCTGTGCATGTACAACTCGAAGCATCCATTTACATAGGAGGAAAGGATCCCCTATGTCCAACACAACTATAATCAGGCTATCCACAACTCAACTAGCCACAACCCCTTTCAGGTGGGCTTTGGATTCTATCCAATATATCCCACTGATGTGACAATGCCATTTGCAGCTACTTGGGTAGATTCAGATAATGTCCAGTCCGAATTCGATAACTCGAATAGCTTCATTGAGCGCATTTAGTACATCCACCAAAAATCCCATGACATATTAGACATAGCCAATTCTAAGTACAAGCAACAACATGATCAACATCAGTTGCCACACAAATTTTAGGTGGGCGAAAAAGTTTGGCTACATTTGCAGAAGGAGTGCCTAATTGGGCCCCACCACAAGCTTAGACCAATCTGATATGGGCCATATACCATCACCAATGTTGTAGGGGATAATGCCTTCGAGCTCACTATTCCATGATTACTTGTTCTGCAACAAGTGTTCAATGTGGACCGCATTCGGCCCTACTTTCCACTATTGTTGGACACATTCGACATTGCAGAACAACTCACACCAACAGAATTAAATCCATACTGCATGGAACAGGCCACAACTAATCGGATCATGGAAACAAAGATAAAGAACACTCACCAGTAGAATATCCAGTTGTATCAAGTTGTCAAAGTTGGACAACTCCTACACCAAGGCAAGTGGCTCACTAGGGACCAAGTTCGGCAGAAGTTTATGCATCTCACAGTGGAACTCAACGCAATGGAGAGCATTGCTTCCTAAGGGGGGAGGACTGATCCAGGTGGATATTGGTGGAAAAATGACTATTCCACTTGGAACCCCACCATTGTTTCTTTTAGTTTTGTAGTTTCCTTAATTGTAGCACAATTTACTATTTTTTCCATTTTTTCGGGTTCTAAACTTCTGGAGGCATTTTGAGGCCCTAAACGACATTTTTTTTGGAAAACCATGACTAACATGGGCCTTTGGCTAATGTTGGTCACTCGAAAGTTGTATTCCTTGGATATATATTTCTAACGAGGTATATTGCACATCAAATGGAGCTCGTACGCCAAAGCTATGTCCTTAGGAAGTTGATGTACCAATTTACCCAAATGGGTCCCATAGTTTTGGCGCTTCATCTCCTACGGTTAGGTTTTTGGATGTTTAGGGTTTTCCATTATTTCTAAATAATAAATTGGCCTTGGAGACTCATTGTAACACATTTCAGAGGCATGTAGCTACCACATCTCTTCTCATAGGTAAGCTACCATCACCCGAGCTAGTTTATTTACATCTTGTCTGTAAGCTTATTTCAATTATTTGATATTAATGAAATGAAGTATATTTTCGGCTGCATCTCTGCGTTTATGTTTATTTATGTATTTATTTGTGTCCCTACATAAATCCAAATCACTTCAACCAATAGTGGTCCCTCGAGACATGTATTCCTCGGATAGATCTTTCTAACGAGGTATTGTGCGCACCAAATGGAGATCGTATGCCAAAGTTACAACCCCGAGAAGTTGATGTACCAATTTACCCAAAAGAGGCCCATAGTTTTGGCACTTCATCTCCTAGGGTTAGGTTTTTGGATGTTTATGGTTTTCCATTATTTCTTAATAATAAATATGTCTTTGAGCCTCATTGTAACACAATTAAGTGGCATGTAGCTGCCACATCTTTTCTAAGAGATAAGCTACCATTTCTCGAGCTAGTTTATTTCTACTATGTTTGTAAGCTTATTTCAGTTATTTTATATTTAATGAAATGAAGTATATTTTCCACTGCATATATGTTTTTATGTTTATTTCTGTATTTTATTGTATTCTTGCATAAATCTAGATCAGTGGTATCGGAGTAGTCTTCTCTTTCTCGATATTTCTTTGCATGTCCCCAACTATATTGGGGTATAAGGAGTTAGGGATCGATCTCGTTGAACCTTTGCAAGATTGGCCTCACAAACCCTGAAGACCTCCCATGGAAGAGAAAAATAAGGACGAGGGAGTAGGAGATCCTATCAAAATATTGCTCGAGGAGCCCCTCGAGAAATAGAGGAATGCGAAGATGGATAAATTTGCCCAGATCCTTCAACGACTACCCACCAGCGACATGTCTTCCTCTAGTAGCTACTCATAATCACCAATCCTTTTAAGGTACAACTTAACTTCGATATTCCCATATTTTAGGGCTAAATAGAATGCATAAGTCGTAGATAGATGGCTGAATCTATTAGAAGGATATTTTTTGGTTCATGACTTTTCCAATCGGGAAAATATTACTTTTTCACTCCTCAAAACTGCCCCCCATGTGAAGGACTACTGGGAAGCCTACTGTGAGCAAAATTAAGAGGGATAATTCTCCTTGTTCTTGGTCACACCCACTTGGAATTATTTCTGAGACACCATCAAGGAACAATACTACCCCGTGGGGATCTATTAGGACAAGTACATATAATGGACTACACTGCGGCAACAAAGGGATCAAGATGTGCATGAGCTGACGAATTTTTTCCATACCCTATGCACAAAGTTGGGTATCAAATATTCAGAGAAACATTTGGTGCTTAAATACCACAGTTTTCTACACAGATACATCCAGGAGGAAATGGAGTTCCTCGACATCTCCTCGCTTGGTGTAGCATACTGGTATGCTGCCAAGATTGAGCAGAAATTCAAATAGAAGAAGCGAGACTTTGGATCTGTGAATTAGAAGCAAGAGAAGGATGCCCAAAAACCACATAACAAAGGACAAGGCCAAGACAGGGCGGCCCATGACAACCCATCGAAGCCACAAGCGAAGAAAAACACCACGAAGCCAACGAATGACATGGGAAAGTGCTGCGAGTTCCATAAGAGCTCCATTCACAACACAAGTGAGTGTCAGGCCAAGCAGTCACTGGTGGCCAAGTTGAAGTCTTTTGAATCATATGCATGTTTCGACTCTGAGTCAGAACTCGAAAAGGGGAATGACAAAGGGAAGAAAATTATTGATACAGAGCCTAGTGCCACTATTGCTGCCACCAAGATCCAAAAGGAAGAACCCAAATATCCAGAGGAGGGGGAGTGCCTCTTCCATTCCCAGATGTGGATGACGAGTTCCCCACTGTAGTTGATTGTCGAAAATGGGAGAAAAAATAACCTCATTTCAGCAGAGGTAGTGAAGCGGTTGGTCCTAACGATCACAACACACCCACAACCATACACCATCAGGTGGCCTCAACAAGGATGGGATATTTGCGTCAACCAGTAGTGTCACCTACCCTACAACATCAAGCGCTTCACGGATGAGGTATAATGTGATGTTTTAGATTTGAGCCTGATCGTGTTGTTGTAGAAGAAAGATGGTACCTGGAGACTTTGTATTGAATATCGATCACTGAACAAGATCACTATCTAGAATAGGTATCCTATCCCATGGATTGATGACCTTTTGGACTAGCTAAAGGGAGCCAAATATTTCAGAAACATTGAATTGAAGTCCAAGTATCACTAGGTACCAATCAAATCCTCCAATGTGTGGAAGACTTCCTTCAAATCCAAGGAGGGCCTTTCTGAATGGGTGGTCATGCCTTTTGGGTTAATGAATGCTCCCGCAACTCTCATGAGGTTGATGAAAAAAATATTGTGACCATTTAATAACTCATTCATGCTGGTGTATTTGGATAAAATCCTAATCTTCATCCAGAGTTGGGAAGAGCACCTCCACCACATTCGACAGGTCATCCAAACACTGTGGCAACACACGTTGTGTGCCAATTTGGAGAAATGCACTTTTGGCATGACCTAGGTTCAATAGCTTGGATACATTATTGATGAGCGAGGGGTGCATGTGGACCCAACCAAGATCAAAGTCATTCGGGATTGGCCAAACCAACCACTCTAATAGAGCTCCGCAACTTTATAGGTCTTGCGAATTTCTATTGCAAGTTCATGTTGGGGATCTCTCATATCTCTTGGCCTCTGAGTCAATTCACCAAGGGAGGAGTGAAATAAAAATTTATTTTGGTCTGAATGTCAATAGAAGGCATTCGCAGAGTTGAAGCATCACCTCTTCTCTTCACCAGTGCTCATATTACCAGAATTGCAGCAACCATTTGAGATCGAGACATATGCTTATGACTATGCTATTGGGGCAGTTCTTACTTAGAAGGGGCATCCACAGGCATATCATAGTGAGAAAATTTTAGAAACAGTACAGAAGTATCCCGCCTATGAAAAAGAGATGTATTCCATTGTGTAGGCCTGCCGACAATGGAAGCATTAAATTTTGGGGAAGGAAACGGTCATCCACACTGATCACAGACCCCTACAGTTCATAGATACACAATGGATGTTGGAGAATTATCCTCATCATAAATGGTCCACATACCTACGACAGTTCCAATTGAACATAAATTTAAAGAAGAGTAGTGCAAATAATGTTGCAGACTACCTCAGTCGATCGCCGATCATGGCGCTAACCACTGTGCTCGACTCTTGTGGGCACGAGACTTCAGGTTGGCAGCATCTCCACAAAAGTGATCCAGAATTCGGCAACACATACCAGACACTCCTGGAAGGGCAGAAAGTTCCAAATTTTCACCTCCAAGATGCACTGTTATGCCACCTCGGACACCTTTGTGTTCCTTGAAGCGAACATGCCAATATGATTTGGGAAGCACACTATAATCGGGTTGCTAAACATTTCAGGGTTGAGAAAATAGTGGAAATACTGCAGAAGTATTTCTATTGGTCAAACCTTCGACAGGATGTCAGGACGTACATCATATATTGCACTGCCTGCGCCATTGCCAAACCGACCATCAAGAATCAAGGTCTATATACTCCGCTACCTTCCCCTATTCAAACTTGGGAATCCATCTTAATAGATTACATGTCAGGCCTTCCTTCTACCAAGCATGGCAATGACTGCATTTTTGTGGTCATTGACATATTCTGTAAGATGGCCATTATGGTGGCATGTAAGAAGAATATCACAGCAGAAGCCACTGCTAAAATATTCTTTGAATGAGTGCGGGTACACTTTTGGATCCCACAGTCCATTATCTTAGATCAGGACAAAAGGTTCCTTAGTACATTTTTGTCAAGTCTCTGGTCGATGTTGGACACAAATCTCACTAATTCCACAAATTTCCACCCCTAAATTGATGGCCAGACAGAGGTTGTCAATAGGATGATTGTACAGATTATGCGTATGTATAACTCGAAGCATCCATTCACATGGGATGAAATAATCCCCTATGTCCAACATAGTTATAACTGGACTCTCCACAACTCAACTGGCCATAGTCCCTTTCAAGTGGGCTTGGTATTCCAACCACTATGTCCCATTGATGTGGCCATACCATTTGCAACTACTCATACATATTCGGCTCATGTCCAGTCCGAAGCTGACAAGCCAAATATTTTCATTGAGCACCTTCAACACATCCACCAATAGGTCCATGAAATCTTAGATAGAGCCAATGCTAAGTACAAGTAGCGATATGATCAACATCAGGTGCAACACAAGTTCCAGGTAGGTGACAAATTTTGGCTACATTTCTAGAAGGAGTGCCTCGTTGGACCCCACCACAAAATTTTCCCGCTCCAATATGGGCTATACACCATCACCAAGGCTATCGAGGACAATTCCTTAGAGCTCATTATTTCACCATTCCTTGTTCTGCACACAATGTTCAATGTGGACCGCCTTCGGCCCTACTTTCCACCATTACTAGACACATCAGACATTGCAGAAAAACTCACACCAATAGAGCTAAACCCCAACTGCATGGAACATGCCACAACTGATCAAATGATGCACACGCAGATAAAGAACACTCACACATAAAAGATCCAGCTTTATCAGGTTGTCAAAGCTGGCCAACTCCTGCACCAAGGAAAGTGGCTCACCAGGGACCAAGTTCAATAGAATTTTCCTCATCTCATGGAGGAACTCAACGCAATGGGGACCATTGCTTCCTAAGGGGGCAGAACTGATCTAGGTGGATATTGGTGGCCATCCACCTATTCCACTTGGACCCCCACCATTGTTTCTTTCATTTTTTTTCAGTTTCCTTAATTATAGCACAATTTACTATTTTTGGTAGTTTTTCGGGTCCTCAACTTTTGTATCCGTTTTAAGGCCCTAAACGGCATTTTTTTGGGAAAATAGTGACCAAAATGGGTTATTGACATATGTTGGTCATATAAAAGTTGTATTCCTCAGATAGATATTTCTAACGAGGAATTGTGTGCATCAAATGGAGATCGTATGCCAAAGTTACGACCCCGAGAAGTTGATGTACAAATTTACCCAAACGGGGCCCATAGTTTTGGTGCTTCATCTCCTAGGGTTAGGTTTTTGGATTTTTAGGGTTTTCCATTGCTTCTAAAAAATAAATAGGCCTTCGAGCCTCATTGTAACACATTTCATAGGCATGTAGCCGACACATCTCTTCTCAAAGATAAGCTACCATCGCTCGAGCTAGTTTATTTCCATTTTGGTTGTAAGCTTATTTCAGTTATTTGATATTAATGAAATGAAGTATATTTTTTGTTGCATCTCTGCGTTTATGTTTATTTATATATTTTATTGCATTCCTGCATAAATCCATATCAGTCGTATCATAATAGTCTGCTCTTTCTCGATATTTCTTTGCATTTCCCCAACAAGATCGGGGTATAAGGAGTTATGGCTCGATGTGGTTGAACCTTTGCAAGATAAGCCTTGCAAACCCCGAAGACCTCCCATGGAGGATGAAAATAAAGATGAGGGTGCAGGATATCCTATCAAAATATTGATTCAGGAGGCCCTTGGGAAACATAGGAACATGATGATGGATAACTTTTCCCATATCCTTCAACGACTACCCACCAATGACACATCTTCATCCAGTAGCCACTCTCGAAGCGCCACTCCTTTTAAGGTACAAGTTAACTTCAACATTCCCATATTTGAGGGCCAAATAGATGCAGACACCGTAGATAGATGGTTGAATCTATTAGAAGGATATTTTTTGGTTCATGAATTTTCCAATCTGGAAAAGATTACTTTTGCACTCCTCAAAGCCGCCCCCCATGTCAAGGACTAGAGGGAAACCTCTTGTGAGAAAAATGACAAGGGGGAATCCTCCCTGTTCTTAGCCACACCCACTTGGAATTCTTTTCGAGATGCCATCAAGGAACAATACTGCCCTGTGGGGAGATATGAGGACAAGTACATACAATTGACTATGTTGCGGCAATAAAGGGATCAATATGTGCATGAGCTAATGATTCTGTTCCATACCCCGCACACAAAATTAGGTATCAAAGATTTAGAGAAACATTTGGTGATTAAGTATTGAAATTTTATGCATGGATACATCCAGGAGGAAACAGAGTTCCTCGACATCTCCTCGCTTGGTGCAATATACCGGTATGCTGCCAAGATTGAGAAGAAATTAAAACAGAAGAAGTGAGATTTTGGATCTGCGAATTAGAAGCAAGGGAAAGGCATCCCCAAACCGTAGAAAAAAGGACAAGGCCAAGGCGAGGCAGTCTAGGAAAACCTATTGAAGCGACAAGCGAAGAAAAACACCATGAAGCCAAAGAAGGACATATGAAAGTGGTGTGAGCTCCATAAGACCTCCACTCACAACACAAGTGAGTGTCGGGTCTGTTATCACTCAGATTGAACCTCAGGCTGAGAAAGGTGATTCCAAGGTAACCTCAAACCACACTTAGCCAAGTAGCTAGCCCTACTAGGCCAGGAGAGGGCTCTCTCCATATAGATCACAACCACAACGACTGAGGAAAGAAGATATTAGGCTAGGTACAGTAGCTCAGGGTTTTGATTTTGATTTTTTGTGTAGGGTTTGTTGGATCAGTTGGAGTCAAACAGCCAAGGCAAGGAAATTAGGTCAAAATTTGCAGGGGTTCTAAGGGGAAAGGTAGATAGAATTTTTGACATTAAAATATGATTATGGTGATATGAATAGACTGGTGAGGAGTTAGGAAGAGCATATGAAATGAATTCTCCCTAAACTGAAGAAAATAAACAAATTATGCTAAATTCCGCAAAACAGAGCATGAAACATGAATTATGCCATTCAACTTGAAATTAGGAATATCATAGACATGAAAATGGTTTATGAGCTACAATACATTCATAAAATGATAAAAAATAATAAACTATGTCAAACACTACATACCACATGGATCCCAAAGAAATAGCTGCAAATTTCTCATTAATGTCCAAGACAAACTGATACAAATATGTCTCTTGAGATGCCAAAGCTCCAAGTGAGTCCAAACATTACAATGAATGAGAAAATACATTAAATAAAACTCAAAAACCACTCTTCCTAGCCTTAGGGAGTCGAATCCATGAGATAGGGATCAGTTTCACCTACTCCCAAACAAGAATCCGAAGACTATGAAAACTCAAAAATTTGCCTCTAAAAGAGAGGAAACTGATTCATTTGACCTTTAGAGGACTTATCTAATGTATCTATCTTGGATGCCAAGTCAAAACATGACATTTAAATTCACCATGACCATTTACATTAGTTATTTTCTTCATTTTCTCAAGTCAAAATTCAAAAAGTCAAAAAATGCTGAAGATGGTGAAAATGACAAATTCCTGGCAAAAGTGTAGTGCCATGACAGAAAAATAGCCTCTCTTGCAAGCCACTTTTGGAGGCCTTCCAGGTGTCCAAATCAGCTCCATGATAGCTCATTGGAAAGGTACCTGAGTCTAGTTTCCAAATATTCCTTCATCTTCCAAATTGGTGCCCATATTCCATGTCAAAAATCATTTCTCCCAAGACTTGTATTAGCGCAGTGCCTAGGCAAAAACAAGGGCAGAAACATGTTTTTTTGGTGGTTTTATGCCTTTTTGAGCGACCTGTTCTCCTCCAAATATTCTAAAACTTGTTCGAGTTGATGTAATAATCATTTTGAACATGATGGTGGTGACCATTCCTTCATTAGATTCTCCAAGTAAAAGCGCAGCACCAAGGGCACTACGTTTTTGGCAGTGTGACTATGTGTCAAAATTGCCCAAAAATCCAAAAAAATGCACCATAGTGTCAAATGTGCCAAAATTTGTCAAAATTGTGAGTTTACTTGTTGATAAAGGGTTAGAGGAATGAATAGACACCTCAGCAATTATGTCTAACATCTCCTTCTCCTTTTTCTCGGTCAAAGCTTGAATTTTTGCATGGGCTCGTTTGAGCTTGGCCCTTGCAATTTTGTTTCTCATGGCATAGAGTTTGGCCATCTTCCTCTGAATATCATTTTCCTTCTTGGCATTCTCCAACAAGATCTCAAAATTCAATTTGGATCTATCAATCCATGACTCTCTATCTCTACTAATATCAAGGGCAAGCGACTCTCTTAGAGTGAGCTGCTCTTCCAACTCAGCCCCTTTCTGTCTCTCACGGGCTAGAGATCTCTTAAGCCCTATTATCTTCGGTCCTTGTCTAGGAGGCTAATCCTCATCATCATCAATCTCACCAAATCTATCCAAGATCTCCTCCAACAAGGCTTTAGCCTTCTCTACCTCTTTCTTTGCTTTAATGGTCCTGACCTCATCAATTATTTTCTTGGTTTTCAGCTGTTGATTCTCTTACTCAAGAAAACCAATCACATATTGTGCTCTGTCAAGATTAGCTTTAATTTCACTAATCCTTGCATCTTTGTTTATGATCAATGCATTGGTGATTCTAACCTCATCCTCATCATCAAGTTCAATCAACTAAAACTCCTGCTCTGTTTCATGCTTGTCCTCTTGCTCCTCAATGATTGGCTCTTTGCCCTTGTCTACCTGTTTTGCTGATGAAGAAAGCATGGCCCCTTACACTCCAATTGAAGAAAACACATGCCTGTGGCCTCTCTGATAGGTCTTGGGAAAGGGCTCAACATCAGTCACATTAGCCCAAGTTTCCTCAATGTCCCTTTCACTGCGGAAAGCTGAAGAAGTAGGGTCAAAATGAGGTGAATGCATATGACTAGGTGATGATGTATGAGCAGCAGGATGAGATGGAGAAGTGGATATGGGAGGATGAGATGATGAAGGGATGCTCTACTCATGATGACTAGGTGGGATAGTGAAAACTTCATTTGCAATGAATGTGTCCCGTGACATGTTCTTCTGCTCAAGCTGATGCATGACTACCATCTTAATGAGTGAATGGTGAAAAATAATTTGAATTTGATGATTATAATGCCTCCTTTGTACAATGTATGCCATTTTTTCAATGCTTTGGGAGAGATAGTAAGGTATATGAAGCATTCTGACTCTAGTGAAGTGCATGAGGAGTTTGATATGGTATGAATAGAGTCAAGAAAATCTCCCCTCACAAGTGAAGTACTTCATGAGTATTTTCATCATGGGGACATACCAGTCAAGGAGATGAGAGAATGGGAAAACCGTTTTCTTAACATCCTTGTATCTAGGTTTAAGGTATGGCTCATAATAGATCAAATCAAGTTTTACCTTCTTAAACCATTTCTCTCCCACATTAGGGATCCATGTACCAGCTAAAATAGCACTAGAGGACATGGTAAATGTGACCCCAACAAGAGTGACATTCCCATCATGAAGGTTTGTGATGAATAACCTTGTCAACTCAGAGTGATATCGAATCTGCTGCACCCTCTCACAAAACTCAAAACAACCAACATGCTTGAAACAAGACACAGTGATAGGAAAGACCATGAGTTCCCTTGTATTTATTGGTTCAAATATGATAATTTTCCCTCCTTTGTGATCACTTTTATTTGGTGATTGTTCCTCACTAATATCTCTGTCCTCTTCTGACATTTTGAGATTGAAAGCTTTGAAATCCTAGGGATGAAGTAGATGGGGATGGGCAGTGAAATAAGCTTTAGGGATTAGGGAAATGGTGCTGTAGGGAAGGAGTGGGGTCTAGGGAATATGGATATGGTAGAGGAAGAAAATGTGAGGCTTATGAGTGGCAAATTTAGGAACAATAGGAATGAAGACTAAAAATAGGGTTTTATGACCTATCCAACCTCTAAATTTCACAATGAAAACAAAATCACCATGACAATCCTTTTAATGACAGCAAGGGGATGAAATTTATTTATACTTACTTGTCAAAAGGCTTTAGATAAAAATTTTCTGAGGTTTTGGAGGCACCTTGACCGAGTCTTGAAGCTCAAAGACCAAACTAGGCATTAGCGCAACGTTTCAGACATTAGCGCAGCGCTTGGACATTAGTGCAGTGCCTCCGGCTATTAGCACATCGCCTATGTTAAATACATTGCGCTCCTTGGCTATTAGTGCATTGCCTCTGTTAAATACATTGTGTTCCTTGGCTATTAGCGTAGCGTGGCTAGGTATTAGTGCAACTCTTGGAAAATAGTGCAACGCCTAGACTATTAGCGCAGCACGGCTGGGTATTAGCGCAATGCTTGGACATTAGCGCAGCGCTTAGACTATTAGCGCAATGCCAAGAGATTTTCACCCAAATTTCTCACAAACTCGGATTTTCTCCTTTGTTGAAGACTCTCAATAGCTGAAATGGCAACAATGACTTGTTTTTAAGTGCCTAGTGGGCTTTATAGCTTTGGTTAATTTGAAATTTAATTCAAATTACCCACTTTTCTAATGTTCATCTTTTTTCTTCTTTGACATTGACACTTTTTGCTTTCTGACCTTTTGGCATTGCAGGCTTGATCAAGTGATGGAGTTTGGCTTTCCTTGCTCACTTATGCTAGACATGATTGCACTTTGACAGCTTTGGGATTGCATTTATTACATATAATAACATAAAATTATATTTGGAAAAATTGAAATAAATTACAAATTTGACTTTTCTATCAAAATGACATTTTGATATAAAATTCATTAAACTAAAAATACAACTTTGAAAGTATAATAAATACATCATGATGATCTTATTTAATCCCTCTCATATATGAGTTGACCTTATCTGAATGAAGGAGTGACCTTGAGAAATGAAAAACCCTAATGACCTAATGGGACTGCTTTTTTACCTGACCTTTGAATGAGATTTTGACTTTAAAAACTTCCAAGAAAACAGAGCATTTCCATAGGTTTTGTTATGCTCAAGAAATCATGAGAATGAGTCAGCCAACATGATCTTCTGAGGGAGAAAAAGATTATTTGACAAAGACAACCACCAATGGAACAATTTTATTTCATGACCTAATGGAATGATGAAAAAATTATTCAGAATGGGACACCTAAGATGCACATGAAAATGTGTTTTGATCCCTGGTGTAAGTATGCAAATACTGACACTAACAGGGTTGTGCAGTCAATTGTGGCCGAGCTGAAGTCTTTTGAATCATAAGTATGTTCTAAATCTAAGTCAGAACCTGAAAATAAGAATGACAAAGGTAAGTATATTATCAATGTGGAGCCTAGTGCCACCATTTCTACCACCAAGATTCAGAAGGAAGAACCCGAAGATCCAGAGGAGGGGGAGCACCTCTTCCATTCCCAGATGTGGCTGAAGGGTTCCCCACTGCAGTTCATTGTCATAAGTGGGAGCCAAAAGCACCTCATTTCAACAAAGATCGTGAAGCAATTGGGCATGCCGATCACAACACACCCACAACCATACACCATTGGGTGGCTTCACCAAGGAATACATCTCTGCGTCAGCTAACAATGTTGCATTCCCTATAGCATGAAGCTCTTCACAGATGAGGTATTATTTGATCTTGCTCCTTGTGATGTTTGTGATGTATTATTAGGCCAACCATACTTGTGGAAGCGACATGTTGTGTATGAGTCCCATCCTCGCGTTGTTATTGTTACTTTGAGTAATAAGTTGTACAAGATACCAGAGGTAGCACTGCCTACCACCATCTCTTTGATCGTTGTGAAGCAGTGTAGGTAGCTCATTTCCCAAACTAGGATTTTTTTTTCCTTATGATCCATCCTCTTGGAAGAAAAATATTGTGGCCACGACCTCCAGACATGGCTCCTCTACATGGAAATGACAGATGGACAAGGTCTTGGAGGAGTATGGGGACATTTTCACCTCACCAGTAGCGGTGCCTCTGCAATGTCAGGTCAAACACTCCATCTATTTGACCCCAGGTGCTACGCTACACAATGGACCAGTCTATCGGCACTCTATTATGGAGAACGATGAAATCAAGAGGAAGATTCAGGAACTTATGCAAAAAGCTCACATCCGGCTGATTTCATCGCCCTATGGGAGCCCAATTGTGTTGGTACAAAAGAAGGATGGGACTTGGAGACTCTGTATTGACTATCGGGTGCTGAACAAGATCACTGTCTGGAAAAGGTATCAGATCCCAGAGATTGATAACCTTCTAAACTAGCTCTAGGGGGCCAAATATTTTCAGCAATATTGACTTGAAGTCCGAGAATTACCGAGTACCAATTGAATACTCTGATGTGTGGAAGACTACCTTCAAATCTAAGGAGGGCCTTTTTAAATGGGTGGTCATGCCTTTTAGGTTGACGAAAGCTCCTGCAACCTTCATGAGGCTGATGGATGACATCTTGTGACCATTCACTAACTCATTCATGGTTGTGTATATGGATGACATCCTAATCTTCATCCATAGTTGGAAAGAGCACCTCCACAACATTCGACAGGTCCTCCAAACACTGCGACAACAAAAGTTGTGTGCCAATTTGGAGAAATGAAATTTTGGCATAACCTAGGTTCAATATCTTGGATGCATCATTGATGAGCAGGGGCTGCATGTGGACCCAACCAATTTCTATTGTAGGTTCGTGTGGGGGTTCTTTCATATCACTTGGTCTCTGAGTCAAGTTACTAAGGGAGGAGCGAAAGAAAAATTATTTCGGTCTCAATCTCAATAGAAGGCATTCACATAGTTGAAGCATCGCCTCTTCTCTACACCAGTGCTCACATTACCGGACTTGAATAAACCATTCGAGATCAAGACAGATGCCTCTGACTATGCTAATTAGGTAGTTCTTATTCAGAAGGGGCATCCAGTGACATATCAGAGTGAGACACTTTCAGACACAGTCTAGAAGTATCCCACCTATGACAAAGAGATGTATTCCATTATGCAAGCTTGCTGACAATGGAAGCGTTACATTTTTGGGAAGGAAACAGTCATCCACATAGATCACCAACCCCTGAAGTTCATACAAATACAAGGGAAGTTGCAGAACGGTCGCCATAAGAAATGGTCCACATACCTGCAACAGTTCCATTTGAACATAAAGTACAAGAAGGGAAGCACGAATAATGTTGTAGACTGCCTCAGCCAACCGCCAATCTTGGCACTAACCATTATGCTCGATGTTGGCGAGAAGTCAGGTCTCGCGGACAAGACCCAGGTTCAAGAGTTGTGGCCAATAAAGGGGTCCGGTGTAGTCTAGGAACACGCCGGCATTTTCACCCAGCTCTGGAGAGCAGTGCGTCTCACCCGAGGCGTGCCGCAACCACATGCAGAAGGGGATGAGATCAATGGCAAGGAACAAATCCACAACTCATGAAGGATAGTGCATCGATTACATATACAGAGTTATATACGCAAGATAACTTAATAAGCATTCAGACATTTGCAAATAAAATTTTAAACCAGCATAAACACATTACAGGCACATAAAAATCTTATTGAGACAGCAACCTTCCATTGTATTAATCTCTTGGCCAAACACATGATTACATGGCATTCTCAATGATAGCTTACAAATCTGATATAGATAGATTTCGGAACAGAAAGGTAGAATAGAGAAGATGAGGAACCCTAGGAAGGTCATGCATGATTCTTCCGCAGTCGCTCTGCGCGTCTTTTTCCTATCACGAGCCTCGCAACTTCTTCAGCATCCTCCTCTTTTCAGCCAGGTGACTGTTATTTATTCTCCCGCTCTCGTGACTATCAGTTCCTCTGTGTCTTTACTTCAACTTCTCCCGACTTCTCTCCTGTTATCTGCGTGTTCCACTTTCTGTCTTCTGCTGTGTGTTTCCTTCATCTGTACTTGTGCGTGTTCTATCTTCAGCTATCTCATGCTACCGCGCCACCTTGATAACTCCGCGACTCCTGGTAGTTGCGACGCGATCGCGATTGCCATGTGTCTTCATGCCGCAACTCAAAAGGTCAAAATTCAAAATGTTCTAACCAAGATTTCAAAAACAATAAAAAACAAGGGCCCCAACAGGCCCCGACCACAATTCCTTGACTCGTCCCCGAGTCAATCACAAATAACAGTCTCCACTTCCATTGCCCCGCTGGCTCCCGTGCTCTGTTCTGCTGTGCCTTCGCCCCGCGCCCTTTCCTGCTGTGCTCCACCAAGTGGTTGCTCAAACAAGGGCCCCAACTCCGGGACCCTGCGGAGCGCTGTATCTTTAAGCCCGGTGAAGTCCGACACCGCTTTCTGCCATTCCTGCATAAGCAAGTCTGCTTCTTCAGAGAGCCTGGTGGCGGCGGCCTCCTCTATAGTCGTCGGGACAGCCCCGAACAGCGTGGCAAGCTGGGTCTCGGCCTTGGCATCCAGCTGTTGTATGGATTCGGCACTGGCTCGAACGGGCGAACGAATTTCCCGAATGACCTGTTTGGCCGCTGCCGAGTCGGCCTCAATTTGTTGCATTTGAATTTCAAGCTCGTCCGCCTGGGCATAGAGCTGATCTAACCGTGCTGGGTCCGCGGTCTCTTGAATTTCACGGGAAATCTGTTGCAGCTGGGAAGAGATAGGCTGCGTTTTGACAGTGAGTGCGAGTGAGCACTCCTGCAGACTTCGTAGAAGGGCGTAAGCCTCGCCCGCAGTGGAATGGAGAGTCGCCTGCATATTAACTACCTGAGTCTGCTTGGCAGTCACCTGGTCTGAGTAAACAATCTGTGGATCTGGAAGGGTAGGCCGTGCGGCTAACGCCGCTTGGAGTTCCTGGTTCTCTCTGCATAGACCATTGAAAGCAGTCCGAAGGTGGTAAGCCTGGGTTGCTACACTTTCCTCCTCTATATTGTCAGGAAGTGGGGCATGATGAGCCCTTGCAGCGGGCCATAGGCCGGAGAACACCTGAGCAGCAATGGTGACCTGCTCCTGTAGGTAGGTCTTCTCCCTGTTCAGCTGATCGCGCTGTTCAGTAAGCGCTGTGATTTGGTGGTGCTGCTCAGTGCACCGCTGCTGCAGCTCTGAATGAATCTGTTCGGCCTTGAGGGCCGCCCGCTGAATGAGTAGGTACAGCTGCCCTGTACCCCATGTCTCTACTTTGGCCGTGCCGGAAGCGCCCTGCTCCGGCACCCATTCCTGCAAAGGTTGGCCACTGGCCGCTGATCGGTTGGAGGTCTCAGGAGGAAGGACCGGTGTCTGCTGCTGCATTGAAGTGGCCATATCGGACTCCAGCCGGTCTTGCTGAGGGGTCTGATCTGGGGGAGGGTCAGCCGAATCAGCCCCAACAGGGGCCAGCCGGGTAGATATAATAGAGATAGGATCCTGGGGTGTTGGTCTCCAGGCAAGTTATGTCATTCACTGGCACGAGCGGAGGTGATGAGACTCCATAACGACAATTAATTCTTGCTATCCTTCTTGCCTGCGATAATCGTGCGATCAATCGCATGCCTGTGTGTAATCTGACAGTTGCTGATTGCGTCATGGGGGGATGGGCGGACGCGACGGCTGAGGGAACTGCGGGTGATGGCAAATGATTATGGTACGATTACAGGCTACTTATGGTAATTTATGAGGCAAATCTGAGCGATCCTACGGACTGACAAAAGGACTGGCGGAAATGACCTGGACTGACACTGGCACGGGGATGGATCCTACACGGACGACACGCTGGACTGGCGCTGTGACACGCTGGACTAGTCTGACCCGACCACAGTCGGTTGCGGTGAGGTACCCGCAACTGACCGGTTATTTGACAGACTGCCTATGAACGGAAAAGACTCCCTACGCTCATCCCGGTTGCGGGAGAGTTATTCGACTAAGATACTCTACGGGTTCTCTCGGTTGCGAGAGTTATTGATGAGAAGTGAAAGGGACCTACTCCTGGTAGGGTTTCAGGCGTGCGCCATTCACCCACCCAGGGAGAACTGTACCGTCCAGCTGTGCCAACCGAACGGCTCCTGAGTCGCGGATCTCGATGACAAAGTAGGGTCCCAACCAGTGCATCTGGAGCTTGCCTGGAAACTTTTGGAACCGGCTATCATATAAGAGAACTTTGCCGCCGACTTGGAAGGCTTTGGTTTTGATGTGGCGGTCGTGCCACGCTTTCTGCCTGGCCTTCTGAACCCTCTGGTGGAATTCCGCCAGGAATCGGGCCTCATCTAGCTCCTGTAGCTCCTGGAGGCATTCCCGAAGTGACTCCTCTTCTGAGAACTGAAGAGACGTTGCGATCAGAAGACTGGGTACAGTAAACTCGGCGGGAATCACAGCTTCCCGGCCATACACCAACTGGAATGGTGTCTGGTTGGTCAAACGTTTCACCGTGGTCCAGTAGGCCCACAACGCTGCTGGGAGACGCTCGTCCCAATCATCGCGCTGAGCATTGCAAATTTTAGTCAAGCCTTTTTCGAGAATCTTGTTGAATGCTTCCACAGTACCATTGGCCTGCGGGTGGTATGGGCTGCTTTTATGATGCTGAATCATAAATGTGTCCAGTAGTGACTTGACCGTGGCATTAATGAAATGCGTACCCTGATCGCTGGTCAAGCTCCTTGGGCAGCCAAACCGGCTGATGATGTGTTCAAAAATGAACCGGGCAGCGGTCTCTGCCGAGCAGTCACGTACCGTCGCTGCCTCAGCCCACCGGGTGAGGTAATCCGTGGCGGTAATGATGTACCGGGCCTTGGAGTGTCTTGCGACCGGGGCAATGGGACCTACGAAATCAACAACCCACTTTTCAAACGACCGCAACACATGCATTGGGTGTAGCGGAAGCTCGTCCCGGTGCGAAGGCCTTCCCGTCCGCTGGCAAACATCACAGCGCTTCACATAGGCCTTACAGTCGGCATGTACCTTCGGCCACCACAGGCCAGCTTGGAGCACCTTCCTTGCGGTGGGTTTCGCACCCCCATGCCCTCCCGCAACACCACTGTGACATTCCCACATCACCGCTTCCCGTTCGTGGTCAAGAACGCATCTGCGCAACACCTCATCAAGGCCCAGTTTATATAGTTGCCCCGCGATCAATTGGTAGTCGGCCGCCCGGACAACCAGGTGGCGTTTCTAGAGCGGGGTGTAATCCTGAGGGCATTGTCCCGTGGTCAGATAAGTGGCAATGTCAGCCAGATAGTCTGGTACTGCTTCGACCCGGAAGAGATCGGCATCCGGCAGCTGATCATCCAACGAACCTTCATTCTCTCCCGTCTCCAACCTGGATAAATGATCGGGACCAACATTCAACCTACCGGGCTTGACAATCACCTCAAACGTGAATTCCTGGAAAATTAGAAGCCAGCGACAGATCTGTCCTTCCAACACAGGCTTATTCACCAGATACTTCAATGCAGAATGGTCCGTGAAGAATGTGAATTTGCCGCCCAGAAGATAGTGGCGGAACTTCTGGAGGGAGTACACCATCGCCAACGCCTCCCGCTCGGTCGTGGTGTAATTCTTCTCCGCATTTGATAACCGACGGCTGGCGAAGTAGACGGGGTGGTCAACTGTCGTCTCCCCGGGTTGCGCTAATACAGCCCCGAGTGAAATACCGGATGCATCAATATGCACATGGAACTGCTTATCCCAGTCGGGATGAACAAGTATGGGTGCCATCGCCAACTTCTCCTTCAAGGTGTCGAGTGCCTTCCTACACTCCGCCGTCCACTGGAACACCTCTGACTTCTGCAACAGTTTCTCCAAAGGGGCCGTAATATTTGCGTAGTTGCGAATAAACCGCCTGTAATATCCTGTGTGCCCGAGCAGTGCCCGCAACTGCTTCACGGTCTCGAGGGCTTCCATGTGAACGATGACCGCAACCTTGGCGGGATCGACGTAGACCCCTTGCTTGCACACTACGTGGCCTAAGAGTGTGCCGAATGGAACTGCAAAAATACATTTCTTCAAGTTCAAGGAAATCTGCAGCTGACGACACCGGTCAAACATAACGCGCAACAGGGAAGCGTGTTTCTTCAGCAGGCTGTAGACGGTCCAGTCGTCCATGTAGACCTCTAGGAACTTGTGAATGTACTCCTGGAAAGCAGCGATGACAATCCGGGAAAACACTGCCGGTACGTTCTTCAGACCAAACGGCATAACGTGGTATGCGAATGATCCCCACTCAGTGGTGAATGTCGTCTTTGCTTTGTCTTCCTCGGCGATGCGCACCTGATGATAACCCGAAAACCCATCAGTGAAGGAATAAGCTTCGTTTCCCGCAACATGGTCTAGAACTTCATCGCTGAAAGGAGTGGGAAACGGGTCGTGGATGCAGGCATTGTTCAGGCTCCGGTAGTCTACACAGACACGGATCTCCGCTTTGTCCTTCTTGTTCTGGATGACAATGGGACTCACCCACTCTGCTTCTTCTACTGGAAAGATAAGACCTGCGGCCAGCATCTTGTCGATCTCCATCTTGACCTTTTCTTTGATACGTGGGTTCAATCGGTAGGGTCGGTGCTTCACCGGCCTGGCCCCCGGTTTCAGGGTGATGCGCATTTCGCCTAGGTCCCCCTTGATCCCCTTCAGGTCCGCAACCGAGGACGGGATCAAATCTTCGTATTCCCGGAGGAGGCTGAAAATTTCTTTTGTCGTTTCCTCATCCCAGTAGTCTCCCACCGTTGCGAGCTTGGGTTTCTCGTCCATTCCAATGTTCAGCTTCTTTGTCTTTAGTGGCTGTAAATGGACTCCTTCAGTCGTCGGCTCTTCACTGATGCTTTGCTTGCCTTCCTTTTCGTCAAAGTAGAGATGCCTGAGTTCCTCTAGACCATCGTCATCCGGATCACCGTCAATCCGGTGGCAAACCAACTCGCTCCTGACCTCAGGTCGTGACACAATCGGGCCCCCGTCGAGCTTAGGATGGCGGAAGAACAAGACCTCCTTGACTGCCTGTAGGGCCTGAGACTCCTGCGCTGTCTCCCCTTCGAACAAGAAGCACCGAATGAACTTGTCCGTAACTACCTGCCAAGAGCGGGTTCCCCGTTTCCGCTCTTCCTCCAGGTACCAGGCCTGGGGAATTGTACCCAGGGAGTGGATAAACCTGTGGACCCATAGCTCCTCAGGGTACCGGTTGCTACGCCACTGTTCCTCACAGGTCCGCAAATGGTGTTGCGGGTCGGAAGTTCCATGATACTTAAGCGTACTGCAAGGTCCTCCGTCCTCTTTAAAGCGTGCCCGCAGAGCATCCGCCACGCACTCCCATCGCAACAGAGTGTTGCGGTGATTTTTCCACCACCGGGCCGACGTGGACTGCAAGGCCACATCCAAAAGTGGCATCCGGCTTTCAGCTGGGACCATGTCTTCCACCTTGGTAATAAAAGTATTGACTGCCCGCATGTTCGACAAGGTGGGATATCCGCGGATCTCAGTCCCTACCCATCGGACTTGGGCAATGGAGGCACATCTCCGCGTGGTGGTCTCATACCCCCCTTGCTGCCAGTATTCCCAAGCGAGTTCGGATCCGAGTTCCGAGCTCTGCACACTCTGCCAACTGACAGAGCCAGTCGCGGTCGGGTTAATATAATCGTCCCGCTTTCCTGCGGTCATCTGATAAAGGTGGTCCATCATCTGAGCATCCTCCCGATTGTCCACTGTTTCCGTATATCGCGGGCCTTGGTACGGGTCGAGAGGCTGGGTGACCCGTACCTCCCCATCCTCAAAGATCATCAGCTCCTTCTTAAGGTCGATGATGGCGTAATTCTCAAAAGCCCAATCAATGCCGAGTAAGGCGGGATAGGGATCCTTGTCGCCCATGATATCAATAACCTCAAAATCGGTGTATGTCTTCACCCCCGCAACGTCGACCTCGACACCCTCGAGCCGACCGATTGGAAAAATGCAGTACTGGTTCACCATCCTGAGTTGGATTGGTGAGTAGGCTAGCCGTGGCCTTCCAAGAGCCTCCCATGTCTTCCGTGGCAGAATGTTGACGTCGGACCCCAAGTCCAACATGGTGTCGCTGATTTGGAATCCCGCAACCTGCGTGTTAAGCCGGAATTCTTTGCCTGTTCGTTGCTTGTTCCGCTTCACGCACTGTACGTATTGAGGGCCAGCGTCCGCCGGATCTCTAAGTTCTGTGCGCCCCTACAGTGCTCCTTCCAGAGCATGCTTGAGCTGCTGCCGCAGTGCAGCGTTGTCAAAAATCCTGAGGAATAGCCGGAGCCAATCCTCGACCACAGTACTTGCGACGTTCTGCGCCCTAGATTCCGGCAGCAAGGGCTCCTCCAAACCTCCCTCATTCCGCAACTGGGCGAACGCCTCAACTGCCTCCTGGAAATACTTCTTCTGGACTTCGGGCCTGATCAACTTCTTCGGGGATGCCGGCCGAACCACTCGTGCTGGCTCCTTCCCGTGGGCATCCTCTTCAGTCTTCTTTCCGCCCCTCGTCACGATCGCGACGTTCTGCAAGTCTGGCGTTGCGGTCCCTCGCGGCTCTGAGTTTATCATATTCGCTCCCCTCTGCCTCGCCCATTCTTCCCACTTCTTGATGAGCTCCGGACAGTCCTCTGTAGCGTGGGCGTTGACCCGGCACTGGGAACACCAGGGTCGTCACGGGAGGGGACATTCTCGAGCCACGTGACCCTCCTGGTCACAGTTGTAACATTTTACAGGACCGCGTCCGCCTGTGCGGCCTCCCCGCATGCCTCCTTCTCTTCCCCTCGGAGCCTCGTTCACCCTGTAGGAGGGACGATCCAATCGATCCGCAAGTGCGTCGAGCGCCCTGCACTGCTCAGTGTTGTGAGTCGTGGACACACAAAATTCGCAGTACACATTATTCGGGACCGTGGAGTACTTTTGTAATATCGGGCACATCCGAGGAGGATGCCCTAGCGTCTGGAAAATCTCGCAGTATTCTGTGGTGGAGGAACCCGCTTGAGGTGGGAACCCCGCGTAAGGCTATTGCGGCTGGTATACCCCCTGCGGATTCATCGCCGCGCCTCCACCAGGTGGCGGACCCCACTGGATCGTCGCAACCGAGGGTCCTGCTCCTGCGCCGCGTAACCGAGGACACTCGGTTGCGGCGTGGCCCTCGACCAGAAAATGCGTGCACCAAACATTCAGCCGCGCTGGTCTCACCAGGTGAAGCTCCTTGAGATTCTCAGTCAAGCTGGCGATCTGGTGTTGCAACCCTATCAAAGAAGGGTCTTGTGGGGCCGGCCCTCCACGATATTCCTGGGGGTAGGCCGCCATGGCTTCAATCTTCATGGCTTGCTCCAAAGCGTCCTGCAGATTGTCAATCTTCTGCTGAGTGAGGGGGGTTCGTGTCAAGGGAAGCAGAGCCTTGATGAACCAGTCCCTCTAGTGGTTTGGATCGATCGGGTAGCTGAGTTTCCCGATCGCGTCCTTGAATCGCCGCATCAACTCCCACGCGGTCTCACCTTCCTTTTGCTTAATTTCCCACAGCTCTGACAGACCCTGCTGGTCTGTCTGGGGAAGCTTGAATTCGCGGACAAAATCCCGCTTCACGTCCGCAATTACGGGGTTAGGATGAGCCTCGGACCACTTGATAAACCATCGTAGAGCCCTCTCTCTGAGCGTGGTTTGGAATTCTATTAACTTCCCTGCATCTGGCGTCTGGCGAGCCCTCCAGATGGCTTCGCACAGGTACCAGTGTTGCTCTACATCATCATTTCCCCGGCCAGAGAACTCTGGATACCGGGTGAAAGATCCAGCCATGTGTACTTGCGGATAATTGACCAGGATAAAGCCTCCAGGTCCTGGTTGCATAACGGTCCCACTAGGAAAAATACTACTACTAATAACGCTGCTATTACCTGGCGGTACTGACGCTGATGAACTATTGTATGACTGAATCAATGCTTGTAACTGAATAAAAATATTACTTAAAGGTTGATACAGTACCAGGGGAAGGTCGGGATCCTGGCCATGCAGAAGGTGGGAAGTAGGGCTGCCTGGAGGGGTGGGTGTTGTCTGATCTTGAAACATCTGCTGCATCACGTCGTGCCATTCGTCATCGGAACTCTCTTCGGGCTGCATCTTTCCATTATCTTCGCTAGTCATTATTTCTCTCTCTCGCGTCGTTGGGCTCCCATGCACCCAATGCACTTCCACCGCTGTCCCTTCTTCTTCCCTGGTATCCAAACCCATAGTTCTTGTCCTCTGAGGCACCTCCTTCTGGTTTTTCCTCTCGATCTCCCTTCTCTTCAAATCTCGCATTACCCTTCTTCGCCACCTATCGGCGATCTATGCCCGCCGATGCGCACGTCGCTCCCGCAACTTGCATGCGGCCTCAACATCCATTCCCCGCACCCCACTTTCACATTCTACACAGCATCGGTCCCCTCAACCCTTCCCCCAGCACCGGTGGTTTACGCTTCCATCCTCGTTTTGTGAAATTCAATCAACCCTTCATCCACCATCAAAGCTTTGATCCACAGCGGAATCTCCTTTAGCAGCTTCCCTCTTAGCCCTGAGTGGAAAACAGCCTCGGCTTTCGAGAAGGATTGGTAGCACTCAGCAGCAAACTCCACATTGTATCCTTCCAACGTGGTCCTTACCCAAAAATCCACCGCGCCGGTCATTTCAGTGTCCACCCGGTGTAGTGCCACCAGATCTTCGTGCGCCCACCTGCGGTTTATCTTCTGCAAGCCTTCTTGGGGCACCGTCGCTCGTAACCTCTGCAACCAATTGTAAACGTCCGTAGGGAACCTTCCCCAGAAAATTTCGTACGTATCACTGGCTGAGTCAGAGAAAAGAACAAGCTCCTTGATCGCCGCCTCCTTTTTCTTGGTCAACTCTGCTTGTTGAGCAATGAACTGGTCAAGATGATCATCCCACCATCGCCGTATCTCTCCCTCAAAAATCCTCGATACCATGATCTAGGTACCCTCAGAACATGCAGGTCCCGGCAACGAAACCGTTTGTTGGCGAGAAGTCAGGTCTCGCGGACAAGACCCAGGTTCAAGAGCTGTGGCCAACAAAGGGGTCTGATGTAGTCTAGGAACACGCCGGCATTTTCACCCTGCTCTGGAGAGCAGTGCGTCTCACCCGAGGCGTGCCGCAACCACATGCAAAAGGGGATGAGATCAATGGCAAGGAACAAATTCGCAACCCATGAAGGACAGTGCATCGATTACATATACAGAGTTATATACGCAAGACCACTTAATAAGCATTCAGACATTTGCGAATAAAATTTTAAACCGGTATAAACACATTACAGGCACATAAACATCTTATTGAGACAGCAACCTTCCATTATATTAATCCCTTGGCCAAACACATGATTACATGGCATTCTCAATGATAGCTTACAAATCTGATGCAGATGGATTTCGGAACAGAAAGGTAGAATAGAGAAGAAGAGGAACCATAGGAAGGACATGCATGATTCTTCCGCAGTCGCTCTGTGCGTCCTTTTCCTATCACGAGCCTCGTAGCTTCTTCAGCATCCTTTTCTTTTCAGCCGGGTGACTGTTATTTATTCTCCCGCTCTCGCGACTATCAGTTCCTCTATGTCTTTACTTTAACTTCTCCCGGCTTCTCTTCTGTTATCTGCGTGTTCCACTTTCTGTCTTCTGCTGTGTGTTTCCTTCATCTGTACTTGCCCATGTTCTATCTCCAGCTATCGCATGCTTCCGCGCCACCTTGATAGCTCCGCGACTCCTGGTAGTTGCGGCGCGGTCGCGGTTGCCATGTGTCTTCATGCCGCAACTCAAAAGGTCAAAAATGTTCTAGCCAAGATTTCAAAAACAATCAAAAACAAGGGCCCCAACACTCGATTCTTGCAGGAACAAGACTTTGGGTTGGAAACATCTCTACGAAAGTGATCGAGAATTTGACAACACATACCAAACGCTCCTGGAAGGGAAGCAAGTTCTAGATTTTCACCTCTAGGATTCACTGTTACACCACCTGGGACACCTTTGTGTTCCTTCAAGCGAGCATGCCAATATGAATTTGGAAGCACACTACAGTTGGGTCATTGGACATTTCAAGGTTGAGAAAACAGTGGCAATACTGCAAAATTATTTCTATTGGAAAAACCTTCGACATGATTTCGGGAAGTACATCATATCGTGCATTGTATGTGCCATTTACAAACAAACCATGAAGAAGAAAGGAATATATACTGCACTGCCTATCCCTAGTCGACCTTGGGAATCCATCTCAATGGATCACATGTTGAGCCTTCTTTCTACCAAGCATGGAAATGATTATATTTTTTGGTCGTCAACATATTCTCTAAATGTCCATTATGGCGGCCTGTAAGAAGAATATCATAGCAGAAGCCACTGCTAAAATCTTCTTTGAACGAGTGTGGGTACACTTTCGGATCCTAGAGTCCATTATCTCAAATCGGGATATCAAGTTCCTCAGTACATTTTGGTCAAGTCTTTTGTCGATGTTGGACACCAAGCTCACTAAGTCCACAAATTTCCACCCCCAAACTGATGGCCAAACAAAGGTCATGAACAAGATGATTGTACACATTCTGCGTATGTACAACTCGAAGGATCCATGCATAAGGGATGAAATCCTCCCCTATGACCAACACATCTATAACCGGGATCTCCACATATTAACTAGCCATAGCCCTTTGAGGTGGGCTTGGGATTCCAACCACATGTCCCATTGATGTGTCTATACCATTTGCAAGTACTCATGCATAATCGGATCATGTCCAGTCCAAAGCTGACAAGGCGAATAATTCCATTGAGCGCATTAAACATAATAGGTCCATGAAATCTTAGACAGAGCTAATGCTAAGTGCAAGCAACAACATGATCAACATCGAGTTCCACACAAGTTCCAGGTGGGCGACAAAGCTTAGCAACATTTGCAGAAGGAGCGCCTCGTTGTACCCCATCGCAAGCTTATCCCACTTCGATATGGGCCATACACCATCACCAAGGCTATCTAGGACAATGGCTTCGAGTGCAGTATTCCACCATTCCTTGGTCTGCAACCAATGTTCAATGTGGACCGCCTTCGACCCTACTTTCCACCATTACTGGACACATCAGATAATGCAGAACAACTCACACCAACAAAGCTAAACCCCGACTGCATGGAAAAGGCTAAAACTGATTGGATCATGGACATGCTGATCAAGAACACTCGCACATATAAGATCCAAAAATATTGAGTTGTTAAAGTTGGCCAATTCCTACACTAAGGCAAGTGGCTCACTAGGGACCAAGTTTAGTAAAAGTTTCCTCATCTCATGGAGGAAGTCAATGCAATGGGGACCATTGCTTCCTAAGGGAGGAGGACTAATCCTTGTGTATATTTGTTTCCAACCGCCTATTCCACTTGAACCCCCACCATTTTTTCTTTTAGTTTTTCAGTTTCCTTAATTGTAGCACAATTTACTATTTTTTGGCAGTTTTTTGGGTCATGAACTTCCAGAGCCGTTTTGAGGCCCTAAATAAAGTTTTTTTGGAAAACCAAAAGAAAAATTGAATTGCAACCGATGTTGGTCACTCGAAAGTTGTAGTCCTCTAATAGATATTTCTAACAAGGTATTGTGCGCATTAAACAAAGATTGTATGCCAAAGTTACGACCTCGGGAAGTTGATGTACCAATTTACCCAAATGGGGCCCATAGTTTTGGCACTTCATCTCCTAGGGTTAGGCTTTTGGATTTTAAAGGTTTTCCACTGTTTATCAATAATAAATACAACTTCGAGCCTCATTGTAACATAGTTCAAAGGCATGTAGCCGCCACATCTCTTCTTAGAGATAAGCTACCATCACCCGAGCTAGTTTATTTCCATTATGTCTGTAAGCTTATTTCAATTATTTGATATTAATGAAATGAAGTATATTTTCTATTACATCTTTGCATTTATGTTTATTTGGTATTTTATTGTGTTTGTGCATAAACATGAATCAGTGGTATCAGAGCAGTCTACTCTTACCCGATCTTTCTTTGCATGTCCCTAACAAGGTCAGGGTAACGAGTTAGGGCTTGATCTAGTTGAACCTTTGCAGGTTTAGCCTCAGAGACCCAGACTGCCTCCCATGGTGGAGGAAAAGAAAGACGAGGGAGCATGAGATCTTATCAAAATATTGCTCGAGGAGGCCCTCAAGAAACAGATGAATGTGGTGATGGATAACTCTATCCAGATCCTTCGATGGCTACCCATAAGCGACACATCTTCATCCGACAGCCACTCGCGAAGTGCCACTCCTTTTAAGATACAAGTTAACTTTTACATTCCCATATTTGAGGGAAAAATAGATGTAGACGCCATAGATAGATGGTTGAATATATTATAAGGATATTTTTCGGTTCATAGCTTTTCCAATTGGGAAAAGATTACTTTTTCACTCCTCAAATCCGCCCCACATGTAAGGGACTGATGGGAAACATACTGTGAACAAAAGGATGATGAGGAATCCTCCCTATTCTCAGTCACACCCACTTGTAATTATTTTTGAGATGCCATTAAGGAACAATACTACCCCGTGGGGAGTTATGAGGATAAGTACATACAATGGACTACGCTGTGGCAACAAAGGGATCAAGATGTGCATGAGCTGACGAATCTGTTCCATACCCTGTGCACAAAGTTGGGTATCAAAGATTCAGAGAAACATTTGGTGCTTAGTTACCGAAGTTTTCGACATAGTTACATCAAGGAGGAAATGGAGTTCCTCGACATCTCCTTGCTTGGTGCATGTTGGAACACCTAATCCTACATGGGTAGGTGTGGAATGCGGAAAGTCACAATGGAGTCCAAGTGACCTTGGAATATGAAACCAAGAGTCACACCATTGTACTATAAATGTACATCATGTATAATGGAAAAATGAGAAAGCCTCACGCTTATCCTTCATTGTGTGTTGAGTCTCTTGTGTGTGTGTGTTATTCTCCTCATACACCATGTGTGTGCTTAACATGGTATCAGAGCGGGCGATTGCTGGCCCTGCTCCAAATTGAGTGAGCCATTTGTGTTTATGGCCTGTGCATATCTGCAAAATTGTTGATAATTTTTGCAGCATTTGGAGAGTTTCTGCAGCAGTCTTTTTGCCGCATTCAGAAAGTGGTTTTGGAGAAGGAGCAGCATTCAGAAAATTGGCAGCATTCAGGCATTGGATTTGAAGAAAGGCAACACTGCCCATCTGAAGGTTTTCATTCTAATTTTTCTCTGCAATTTCTGCTCATTAAAATCTGCAATTTGAAGAGCTGCTCGATACTATTTATATTGGGTTTCTGAAGAAAATTTCTGAGTTTTACCATTGGAAAATTTCTGCAATTCTGGGTTTTTTCTACTGCTGGAAAATATTTTCTGTTGCTGGGCTATTGGAAAAATTTCTGAGCCTCTGGACTGCATTTCTCTTCTGTTTTTTTAAAGTGAATCTCTCTCAGCTGTTTAAAAAAAAATAAAAATAAATAAATAAATAAAATTCAAGCTCTCCCCTCACACATCTGCGCCCTCGCTCATACCTCCCTGCAACATTCTCACCTCACCTCTGGGCGTTCGGCCTTCACAACTCTGCAAACGCACCCAGACCCACCACTCATATGCCCTACAACCTACTGCAGCACACATCCTCACTTACACCCTCGACTCCTACGCGACATCCCTCACGCGCCCTCTCCTGCGCAGCCTCCTCCATGGCTCGCTCCTCCTCAACGACCCTCCCTACGCTCTACGCCTATCTCCCAACACCTCACACCAGGACGCTCTCACTTCTTACGGCTCTTCCCTCCATGACTCCCCACTCACATTAACTCACAACACTCTCACTTCTTGCGACCCTTTCTTTACTCATTTTTTTAATTTAAAATTCGTTTTTATATTTTTAAATTTCTTTTAATATACCCCCCTCCCACATATAATACCCCTCCCTTACGTATATCATTTCCATCTTAATTTTTTATTATTAAAAGCTCCCTTTCCTTTTTAAATTACTTTCCCCTTTTCCCTTTTAATTTTTTATTATTAAAAATCTCCTTTTCCCTTTTAATTAATTCCTATTTCAATTAATTCATTTTTTAATTAATTTTTAATTTAAAAAAAAAAAAACAGCAGAGAGAGAGGAAAGAAAGAGAGAATATGAGCAGCAGAAAAGAGGAAATGACATGTGAGTAGATGGACTGAATACATAGAGAAATTTGCAGATTTGACATTTTATGATTTGTGGCATATATAAGAGGGTGATTTTTTGAATAATTTCACATTTGAAGACAAGTTTTCCATCATTGAAAACAACTCTTTGAAAGAAAATTCAGCTGCCTTAAAGGCTTCTTGCATAGTGTTTTCAGCTGCACATCTACAAAATATTTTGCAGAAATATTGACATTGTATTTGCATCTTCTTCATAGTTGCAATGAGTAAATTTGAGTTGTTGATGTAAGTCATTGTTGATTGCCATCCATCATTTGAGGAGCAGATTTTGTACTTTGATATTTCCATAGTCATTGCATCACATTGTAAACGGGTGCATTTTCGGTTGTAGCCGACACCCTTTCATTTTTTGAGCCTAAGTTGTTGAAAATGGCCAAAATCAATGAGGTATTAGTGTTGTTGAATAACCTCATTCATTCAAATGTTGATGATGTGATAAAAATGAGCAAGAATGCTCTTTGTAACATTCAAAGTTGTTTGCAAAATGCACAAGATAAGATTGAGTTTTTACAGTTGGAATCTCAACTCCAGCAAGATGAACTTCAGCAAAAGAGTCACCATTTTGAACCTGTTTTTGTTTAGAAGATTGTGAAGGACTCTCATCAGAAGAAAGAAGATAAAGTTGCAGTTGATCCACATTCAGTTCATTGCACTAGAGAAAATTTACATGCAGATGCAGTAGTTCAACCTGCACTTCTCAAGCCCATCATTAGACCTTGGGAAGAGCTTGTCCACAACAAGCATAGAACTGGTCTTGGATATGACAACGATGTGTCCTTTCACATTCCAGACTACACAAAGACCATCATATTTCAGAGTGCCGGATTTTTGTATGACAGTTCACCTGCAGCTATTCCAGATCATGATCCACTTCCACAACAGATTGAGAAATGCCAACACTGTGATCGAGTTGGCCACATGAAAGATCATTGTTTTGATCTTCATCCATGCAAGCACTGTGGTTGCCACACCCATTCTTCAGGCAGATGCTTCAAACACAAGCCTCCTGCAAGAACCAAGATTCATCTTGGATGGATCGCTTCTTGGCAATGGGCATCATCAGCCAAGAAGATGTTTACGACACATGTTAGAACTTGTTCAAGAATATTGAGCAAACTTGCAGTTGAGTTTTCGCCATCATCTCACCTTGTCCTTGACAGGGGGGGAAATTGTGGTCATGTACAAGCTTCGACGTCAGATCAAGTGAGCCTGAGCCACAATCTCTCATTCCATGTTCGTATTTGTAGCCGAGACACAAATAGCTCAAGCGAGCTCGATCCACAATTCGTCATTCCGGTATTCGTAGATGTAGCCAGAGACATGGATGCCGATGAGCATGCCTTCGGGTGGTGGAAAACCTTAAACCATCATTTTTGGTTGGTGGATAACGTAAAACCATCACAGGTACTAGACCTCCCTTCTTTTAGGTCGAAGGTCTCCCTTTCATATATGAGGAACACTTTCTCTAGCAGAAGCCTTCACCAATGCCCCCCCCCTTCATCTTCTAGCGCTTGGTTGAGTTCCGGTGGAAATGCTTCAAAGCATTCCGCAGTTGTTGGTAAATCCTAAACCATAACAAGGTAGTAGACCTCACTTCTTTTAGTTTGAAGGTCTCCCTTTTTATGAGGGACAATTCCTCTAGCAGAAGCCTTCAACTTCTTGCCATTTTTGGAAGAGTTCCGGGAACTGCAACAAGTATTGCGTTCCAATGTTTTTGGTCATCCTAAAACCACCTCTTTTTCCAACATTTCAGAGAGTTGATTCAGCCCAAGTGCGGCCATGCATACTTTGCAGATTTGTACAACCCTGACTCACACATACCCCTTCGGATTAAGGGCGGATGTTGGAACACCTAATCCTACATGGGTAGGTGTGGAATACGAAAAGTCACAATGGAGTCCAAGTGACCTTGGAATATGAAACCAAGAGTCACACCATTGTACTATAAATGTAGGTCTTTGTATAATGGAAAAATAAGAAAGCCTCACGCTTATCCTTCATTGTGTGTTGAGTCTCTTGTGTGTGTGTGTTATTATCCTCATACAACATGTGTGTGCTTAACATGGTGTTTAACAGTGCAGCATACCGGTATGCTACCAAGATTGAGCAAAAATTCAAACAGAAGAAGCAAGACTTTGGATATGTGAATTAGAAGAAAGGGAAAATCACCCCCAAATCGCAAAACAAAGGATAAGGCCAATGCGGGGCGGCCCAGGAAAACCCATCAAAGCCACTAGTGAATAAAAACACCATGAAGCCAAAGAAAGACACGGGAAAGTGGTGTGAGTTCCATAATACCTCCACTTATAACACAAGTGGGTGTCGGGCCAAGTAGTCACTAGTGGCCGAGCTGAAGGCTTCTGAATCAGATGCATGTTCCTACACTGAGTCAGAAATGGAAAAGGGGAATGATAAATGGAAGCAGATTATCGATGCTGATCCCAGTGCCACCACTGCCACCACCAAGATCTAGAAGGAATAACCCGAAGATCCAGAGGAGGGGGAGCGCCTCTTTCATTCCCAGATGTGGATGAAGGGTTCCCCTTTGTAGTTCATTTTCGACAGCAAGAGCCAAAAGAACCTCATTTCAACAGAGGTCATGAAGTGGCTAGGTCTACCAATCACAACACACCCACAACTATACACCATCAGGTGGCTTCACCAAGGACGGGATCTCCGTGCCAGCCAATAGTTTCATTGATTACATTCAACACATCCACCAACAGGTCCATGACATATTGGATAGAGCCAATGGTAAGTAAAAATAGTGACATGATCAGCATCGGGCGCCACATAAGTTCCAGGTGGGAGAAAAAGTATCGCTACATTTGCAGAAGGATCGCCTTATTGGAATCCACCACAAGCTTTGCACGCTCTGATATGGACCATACAAAATCACCAAGGTTTTCAGGGAGAATGCCTTCGAGCCCAGTATTACACCATTCCTTGGTACTTCGGCCCTACTTTCCACCATTACTGGACACATCAGAAATTGCAGAACAACTCACACGAACAAAGCTAAACCATGACTACATAGAACATACCGAAAATGATTGTATCATGGACACGTATATCAAGAACACTCACATGCAGAATATACATCTATATTGTGTTGTTCAATATGGCCAACTCCTACACCAAGGCATGTGGCTCACTAGGGACCAAGTTCAGCAGAAGTTTCCTCATCTCATGGAGGAACTCAACACAATGGGGACCATTACTTTCTAAGGGGGGAGGAATGATCCAGGTGGATATTGGTGGCCACCCACCTATTCCACTTGGACCCCCACCATTGTTTCTTTCAGTTTTTCAATTTACTTAATTTTAGCATTGTTTACTATTTTTGCAGTTTTTGGGGTCCTGAACTTCCAAAGCCGTTTTGTGGCCCTAAACGACATTTTTTTGGGAAAATCACGAGAAACATGGTAATTTTATTGATGTTGGTCACTCAAAAATTTTACTCCTCGGAAAGATATTTCTAACGAGATATTGTGCGCGTCAAACGGAGATCGTGTGCCAAAGTTACAACCCCGAGAAGTTGATGTACCAATTTACCCAAACGGGGCCCGTAGTTTTGGTGCTTCATCTCCTAAGGTTAGGTTTTTGGATGTTTAGGGTTTTCCATTGTTTCTGAATAATAAATAGGCCTTTGAAACTCATTGTAAAATAGTTCAGAGGTATGTATCTTCCACATCTCTTCTTAGAGATAAGCTACCATCACCCGAGCTAGTTTATTTCCATTATGCCTGTAAGCATATTTAAATTGTTTGATATTAATGAAATGAAGTATATTTTTTGTTGCATCTCTGTGTTTATGTTTATTTCTATATTTTATTGTGTTCCAACATAAATCTAGATCATGGAGCAGGATAATACCAACTTCTTCAGGCTTCAAAGCATTGTAAGTAGGAATGAGGCATGTGGTATCTGAGCGGAGGTGTTAATGTGGTTGTGTGCATTAAGTTTTTAGTGAGGTCAAACAAGATAATTAACAACAATATGGTGAATATGAGGAGTTGGGGACTAAAATTCTAAATTTAGGAGTTATCTGCAAGTTTGTAATCACTTGATGTGATGTTGCATGGCTGGCAGTTGTTGGTGGTAGTCATCTCAGTATTAAATATAGTTATGGGGTGCAGTTGGCAGGAGAGCACCTGGATCTTGGTGATCAATATTAATATTAATAAAGTTGACTAATAATAATAAATATTCTAACATTGGAATGGTACTTAAATTTATACAATGTCGTAATGCGACATTACAAAATTATTCAACCACATTCATTAATGCAGTTGACTATGCTTGATTTTTTTTTATAGTCAACACTCTTCAAATTCGGTTAAACATAATCGCCTATTATTATTATTGATGAATATTAATAGTCAAACATAGTCAACCACATTAGTCAAACATACTCAAATAAAGCCATCCTTTATATTCAACGTTTAAATAGTTTAGCATAATCTTGAACTTTGGTCAAACATAATCTTATTAGAAATTAAATAATAGAGCAATGGAACATATGAAATATTGCAGAAAAAACAAACAATGGAAAAGAATAAAACAATAGAGACACTTATATATGTGGCTTACCCAATTTGGGCTACGTCCACGGAGAAACAACCAGTGCTTCCTTCTATATTATCCAGAAAAATGAAGAGAGAAAACCTACAACAAATCCGTTGTAATTTCCTCTTTGCACTCACACGGTCTCCCTTATTTTCTTCACTCACAGAATAATACCCAACCAGAATAAAATTCCCTCATATAAATCGAGGGTTTCCTTCTAAGGAAATGTCCCAAAATTAACATAAATTATATCGTCAGATCATCCGCCTAATGAATGACCCATATTGACTACGAAATTACAATATTTTACAAGTAAATTATTCATATAATTTTCACTTCGAGGGTGCTTCCCCTGAACCCTTGCCAAGGGGGGCACTAGGTGGCTACCACACCTTCATCCAAAACCCCCCAGGTGGAAATAGTGAGGGGTAAAGCTATGATGCACCTCCTCCCACACTTACCCACTCCCACTGCCTTGCCTGGGGTAAACATAAGTTGAGTGTCAATATGATAAGACTCAACCTCCTATATGACCTTAAGGAAATGAAGTCGAAAAACTAAGACCTTACTGACTTCCCTCAGGTGCCATAGGAACCCCAAGAGAAACCCAACCTCTTCAGTTGTCCAACCCCTGAGATAAATTTCTTTTTCCTAACTTAGAGCCCTAGTCACTCCCTTGCCAAGGCCTCCAAGCGACTATGAGTCTCTAGTCGCTCCCATGAGCTTACCTGAGTGTAATTGTAGCCTTTTTTTTCCAGTGCTATGTCAGCGACTGTGAGATTTAAGGTTATTTTCCAGGGTTGGGGCTTAGCCTCTTCCCATAACTCTATGAAACTTTCAAAACTCATAAAAGAGATGAAGACAATTCTTGTAAAACAAAAACTGGAACCAGGACTTGACCTGACCTTCCCCAACCGAGACTGGAAATTATTCAAACACTTGATACATATGCAACCTACAGGTCATGAATGCAAGTTTGATCATAATGTATTTAAACTTATCTGAGGTTTAATCAGAAGGGTCACTACCTTCTCACATTATTTGTTATAACATCAATTAGGTCTTGCATTCATTATTCATTTAGTTACAAGTAAAAACATGAATAGAGCCATGACTAAGATCTTTAATATAAACATGCTTATAACCAACATATAACCAAATAAATAAAAATGAGACAACAACCATTAAATCCATATAATAAAAATTACATTTCCTTATGAAAAGTAAGAGAAAATTATCTCTTATTAGACATAGGCAAAATCCAACTAGGTTCAAGACTTCCAAGTACCACCAGACTATAGGTTGGTTGAAACAATTATTTCTTTCATCTAATGACCCCTGTTCCATATTCCAAGCATGAATGTGGGATCACATGGGATAAACCGATCTAAAAACAACCAAGGGAATCCAGAGGTTAAACCATCTACACCCTTACCATTCTATGATCTCACCCAAACGAGTGTCGAGATCAAAAAACCGAAACGAGCTTGGATGCCTCATAATTTATTCTCCAATACCCTGAGGAATTTTCCCATCTCCAACCCCCAATATTTACCGTGTATCCTGCCATTACCAGTGAAAGGATTCCTAGGCCTTTGAAATTTCCTGAGACCACCTCACCCAGATCGAAAATTTCTGGCAATCCAAAGCTCAAACTGAGAAAAGTTGTAACACCCTCCTCCCACATCTACCAAGGTAACCGGCCAACTGGGGTAAACATGTAACGAAGAGTTACTATGATATGATTCAACTCCCTAAGTGTAGTTAAGGAAGTAGAACTAGCGAACCAACACTTTACATACCTCCCTCATGTGCTCCAGGACCCTTAGTAGCTAATCTACCACTCTAGGTGCCCAAGCCCCAAGTCAAACTGCCTTTTCACTGAAAAAACCCGAGTCACTCCGATAACAAGGCATGCATGCGACTGGAACCCTACTGTCTCTCCCACAATTCCTGCAAGGGAGACACGGCAATCCTTTTAAGCCAATTATGTGCGAGAGACTGTGATATTTAAGCCACTTTTTCAAGGCTAGTCTCCAACCACTACCCGAAAATTGATGAGACTTTCCAAGACAATGAATGACACCAAGTCAAAGCCTCTAACGTAAAACTTGATCAAGGACTTGATCTAACCAAGCCCAACCATGACAACCATTTCATCAAACATGTCATAAATATACATTCTACATGTCATAATAAGAAATATGAGCATGGGGTCTCATACTTATATGAGAATCTCTAAGAACCATTGATGCCTTATCACGTTAGCTACATTATTTATTAGGTCATATGCTCATTTTTCATTCATTTATAGATAAAAACATGATGAGAGCCATACATCACCATTCTCATAAAACATGCTCATACCCAACATATAACCAACATAATTAGCAAGGATATAACAACCATAAAAATCACATATAACAAGTATATTTACCCATCACTACAAGAGTAAAGAAGCTCTTATTAGCATATGAAAAATGCAACTAGGTTTGGGACTTCTACGTACCACCCAACCATAGACTAGGTTGAACCAAATCTCTCTTTCATCTAGTCACCCTCATGCCATATTCCAAGCATGAATGTGGGATCTCATGGAATAAACCAACCAAAACCAAATCAGGGATTCCAAAGGCTATCCACCTCAACCCTCCACCAGTGATTCCTCCTCATGGTCGGACATCACTAACCAACATCAAATCGGTGTCTACCCAAGTTGTCTAGGGCTCCAGGACTAGTAACTCAACCCACAGCTATCGTCATGTTTCCAAATTTTTTTTCCAACCAGGGCTTCCAAGACTAGTAACCAAACCCACCAAGGGCTTTCGAAGTGTTTTTCTAACCAAGGCTTCTAGGACTAGCAACTCAACCCAATTTGTTACAGGGATTCCAGAGCATTTGTCCAACCAAAGCTTCCAGGATCTAATAACTCAACCCACAGCCAAAGGAACAACAAAACTAACTAGAAGAAAAAATTAAAACCCACAACACCATGGTTATCCAGGAAATGGAAAAGCTAGGAAAAACTAGTAAGGAAACCACATGCATGTACCATGCATGCCAAAACTAGCAAGGAAACCACACATGCAACTCGATATCTGCAAAGAAATCTATCTATAGTCATTGATCCAAATGTCCTCTTGCACTTTCCTTCTTTTACTTTGCCTTCTTTCTCCAAATCCTAAGTATTACACACTCCTACAAGAGTTCTCCAAGAAAATCTAAGCGTATAAGAGTATGAGAGAGAAAATAGAAGAGAGCTCCACCATAGAAATGACAAAATTCGTACCAACTGATCCTCAGAAGCCTTTTTTATCAATGAGGCCTCTATTTTCTTCATTTTCCATTATTTTCCTTCAATTTCCTCCTCACATGCAACCTCTAACATTTCACCTTCCTTTTCTCCTAATTTCCTTTATTTTCATAAATAAAATGGCAATAATGTCTCTTTGCCTTTCCAAAGCCTTTTCCAATTTCCTTTAGCCATAAGAAATCGAAGTGACACCCTCTAGGATGTTTTTCCCACCATTCATCTTGGAATACGTGTACCATGGCCAAGGTCTTATTTTAAATTTATTAACTTTTACATGGATTTTTTACCAGGGATGTTACAAAAATCTCATCACACCATGGCTATCTCACAATGGAAAGGCTAGGCTAAAATCCACTGTCAAACACGACAAAACCCATGTTAATTGTTGAGCTCCAAGAATGTTCTTTCTTCCACCACATTCCACTCCATTTCTTTTGTCCATTTTTAATCTCAGGCTCAAATGATCAATAGAATTAGTTAAAATTTCTTTGAGAATGAATATCATGACTAACTTGCTATGTTTTTATGATTTTGTCATTGTAGTACTTTTTGAACTAAATCTAGCTACATAATGCAGACATTCTGTAGCTAGTTGCCAATTCTGCAGCCGGCTTCATGTCTACACAGGTTCCAGGTGTCATATCAGAGAAAAGCACATATGGTCGTATTCCACATCATCTCCTTATCATTTGTTGCTCTCCACGAAGTTTGAACGGAATCCTGTAGGCAGTTATGCACGTGGGAACTCAAATTAGGAGGTAGACTCCTAACAGGATAAGGACAGTCCAGATGTCCTTAATCATATTACGAGACCACCTTCAGAGTTCTAGCTCGATTCTAATTAGGAAAGACAATTATTCCTATGTTATCTCAGATACAGTTATGTAATTTTTTTATAAATATGCTTGGGAAATCGAGGGACAAAGTTAGATTTTATGGTTGATTGCTAGATTTCAGAAGTCCGAAAACACTCTGTTTTGAAGTAATTTCTCTTTAATGAAAGAAGCATCATTTCCTTGAAAGCGTTGAATCAATCTTGAAGTACATTTCGTGCTACTCTGGTGGTAGAGGGCCCCTGCCTCTTGAGCAGCCTTGTTTATACGGTTTAGATAAGTATTTTAGTCTCGTTTCATTTCTAGCTTAGGCAAGTTTTTGAAGTTTATGTTCATACTTGTTTACATTAATTATCACAGCTAGAATTACTCTAATAAACTCTTCCAAAATATCATTACGATGAATAAGGCATAGCTATGGTATTGTAGGTTTTAGTTTCATTTCCTTTCGTTAATTATCACAGTTAGACTTACTTTAATAAACTCTTCCAAAATATCGTTACGATGAATAAGGCATAGCTGTGGTATTGTAGGTTTTAGGTGCATTTCCTTTCGTTAATTATCACAGTTAGAATTACTCTAATAAACTCTTCCAAAATATCACTACGATGAATAAGGAATAGCTGTGGTATTGTAGGTTTTAGTTGCTTGTTTACACTAAGTGTCATATCCGGTCTTACTCTTACAAACTCTTCCAAAACATTATTAACAACGAATAAGAAACAACTGTGGTGTCTTAGATTCCAGTTGTATTTGCTTTCAGTTTTATGTTTATGTTCAATTGTATTGAATAATACAGCCATACTTTTTTTCACAAACTCTTCCAAAATATCATTCATATTGAACGAGATGGGCTATAGAATTCCTTAGGTTAGTTGCATGTTAATTTAGTTACAGCACTCCGGAGGTAGAATGCATTTAGTTCATCTCTGTCACTACATTTCAGTTTGATAATGGCATTTTAGTTTAACACTATTCACTGTACTCTAAGTAGACTAGTAGCACTCTAGTTTAATCTTAGCTCACTGTATTAACATTCCAGTTTAGTTGCTATCCATTGCATTTTAAATTGTATTAGTTGTTAAATTTAAATACCACGGTCTTCATTATTTACAAAACTTCTTTTGTTCCAAACTCATATTAATACATAATCATCTGGACAGAAGCTAGGATCAGTCTAAGGCCTGGAGTATTTTGCAACCTTTTTACCATTTCACAAACAAGCCTTTTCTCAAAGACTACTCTAAAAAGGAAATCTATAACTTTTGAGTGAGGCCTAGTGGTGTTAAATTGAGTTGCAGAACAGAATTAGAAGCTAGTTTAGAGTAGAAATCTTATTGTGCTACAAATGTTCTTTTCCAAATATATTCCAATAAACCTTTAATCATGGACGAGATGTTGTAACATTGTAAGTTGATTGTTTGATTGTTTAATTAGGAGAACTTCATTTATACTTAACTTGTCCATTTCTCAAGCTCTTCCAACACATATTTAATGAATGAATTGGATAAGTTTAAGTTCATGTTGTGATTTATTTTCTTGCATTGAAGTCATTATCAAACTTTGCATTTGTTGTTTGCCATCCATAGTTTAGGCTTTATTCTGTTTTAACACCACCAATAGCTTCTTTTCACCAGCACTTAGTTCTTTCCTTTTTCAACATAAAACCATAAAACCAAAAAAATCATAAAACACTAAACACAACGTAGTGAGAAAAAAATACCTAGGCACATATAGTGCACCACACTTCAACAGTTTACTAGCCCTGGTTGACAATTAATGAACTCAATTTATGAACACTAGGTTGAGCACAAACATTTTGGCGCCATTTCCGGGGAAGTGTAACTAGGTAGCCTTGTTTCTTAACTCCCAAAAACAATTATATGCGTAGAGAGAGAGACTCAAGGGGTAGATTCATAAGAAGTAGAAGAAGAAGCTTGATTCCTAGAACACCACTTGTTTCACCTAGACCAAGAGCCAGTACACCTCCAACTCAAACCCACATTCCATCCTTTACTGATCCTAGACTTCTAGAAGACTTAAGATCAGATATTCCATTAGAAAGACCTTCCACTTCATCCACTGAACCTGTCTTAGAAGAAGATTCAAGGACCCCTGCTAGAGACACAAACTTTTCCACTTCCACAGAAGAATCAACTATGGCAGAAGAAGGGGGAGGAGGAGTATTTAATGGAGAACACACATTATTTGGAGGGGGTAGAGGTAGAGGTAGAGGAGAAGGAGGTAGAGGTGCAGAAGGTGAAGGAGGTAGAGGAAGAGGTAGAAGAGAGATGGGAAGCTCTTTTGGGTTTCCTATAGTAGATGAAGAAACCAATACAACCATGAAAAACATTTCACCCTCTGTCCTTCCAAACTTCTATGGACTTAAAACTGAAGATCCCGAAACCTTCCTATTTGAATTTGAAATCCTGTGTAGAACTTATGACTACTTACAAGATGCTCAAAAACTTAAACTATTTCCTTCAACATTGAAAGGAGCAACATTGAAGTGGTTTATGAGTTTGATCAACAGTTCTATTAGGACATGGGAAGACATGAAACAAGAATTTCTAGAGAGGTATTTGGATTATTGTATGCCAATCAATCATAAGGAGGAAGTGTTTAAGATGTTACAAAAAGAAGATGAAAACCTGGAAGATTTGTTGGAGAGATTTCATTACAACATCAAAAGAGAAAAATGGAGAACTTAGATCAAGACACTTTAAAAGCTCTCTTGTTGAAGACAATTAGGGATGAATGGTTGGATATCCTTAACATGATGGGAAAAGGGGATATATCTCAGCTCACATTACCTGAAATATCTGAGTTATGTATTAACCTTTCAAGAGGGAAATCCAAAACTGTAAAAGGCCCAAGAGACCCTGCTCTTGCAAGGGCAAGTAAGTCTGCTTCTAGGACAGTAAGTAGGGCAGAAATAGGACATATGCTTGATGATTTCAAATCTGATATCTTAGAGAGTCTTAGTGAACAAATAGACACCCTTAAGTTACAAAACAAGCAAAAAGCTGAATCTGATGCCTTAGCAATCTTTTGTCCCAAATGTAGAAAGAAGCATGCCTTGAGAGAATGTCCTTTGGATGCAAAAGTTGTAGAGACTTGTGTAATTTTTTCAGAAAAACATGAGACCAAGAGTTGTCCTTCACTTCCTGGTCTTAAAGCTGTCTTTCAAGAGGAAACTTTTGCAAATTCCACAGAATCTCTTAATTTTGTCTCTAGAAGGCCTTGGCAAGGACCTCAAACACAAGGATTTCATGATCAAATGTATAATAAACCCCCACCAAATTGGAATTCTTGGCAGCAACCTTGGCCCCAATTTCAAAATCAATCTCAAGCTTGGGCACAAGGTTCACAAAATCCCTATGGAAGATACTCTCAGTACTATCAGTATCCACCATCCTATCCACCATATCCACATTTTTCTCCTCAACAAAATTTTCAACAAAATCCTCAACAAAATCCTCAAAATCCACAACATCAAAATCAACCACTCCCATTACCATTTCCTCAGAAATCAAATCAGTTTCTTGCTCAACCCATACCAAACCCCAACAATAAAAATCCTCAGAATACATACATGATAGAAGGCCAACAGTTTCCAACTTATTTAATTACTCCTCTAGACCTTAGTGATGTTCAACTTAGGTCTAGAAGAATACTTGAAAAGAGGAAACCTTCTGTGATCATACAAGAACAAGACAACTCTGAGGAAGGTTCTCTACGGGAAAATAAAAGTCTTGAAGAAGACACATCTTTTCAGGACCCAAATATTGAAAAATAAAAACAAAAAGAACCAATAATTTCAACTCCTATATTAGAGTAGCCATCAACATCCACCTCTACACCTCCCTTTCCAGAAAGATTACAAATTGATAGGGGTGTAGAAAAACAAATTATGGTGCCTAATTATGATTTCCTAGATGAGCTGAGAAATGTTTGCATTAAGATTCCATTATTACAAGCCATCAAGGAAATTCCAATTATAGCAAAAACAATAAAGGAGTTGAGTATGAAGAAAACAAGAAAAAGAATAAGAGAGACAAAGAAAATTCAACTGGCAGGAAAAATAGCAGATATCATGATGGGTAAGATTGCTATTCCAAAGTATCTAGACCTAGGAAATCCAGTTGTTAAAATTCACATCAATGGAATTGAGATCCAAAACACACTCATTAATTTAGTAGCAGCAATCAATATCGTGAGTAGACAAATCATGGATAAACTGAAACTTCCTAATCTTCTCTTTACACCCACATTATTACAATTAGTAGACAGATCTGTGATCAAACCTGATGGGGTAATAGAAGACATTCCAGTTTCCCTAGATTCTTGGGAGTACCCTGTGGATTTTATGATCCTAACTCCTAAGAATAATCTAGGAGGACATCCTATTATATTAGGGAGACCTTGGTTAGCTACAGATGATGCTTTCATTAGTTGTAGATCCGGTGATATGTACATCTCTGATGGTAGTTCAACTAAGAAATTCACTTTTTATCCTCCAGCAAGGACAATTACAGATTTAGATGATACTCAATGGATAGAGGATGAAGAAGACTTACAACCTCTCTTCACAATTTTAGAAATTAGTGAAGATAGTCAAATTCTGAATACTTTAGAAAACTTTGAATCCTCTTCGAAACATAAACATGACCAATTTCAAGAAGAATCCAACATTGAGTTTTTGTCATCAAGACAGATGTCTCTTCATTCTATGGATAAATTTGGCAGCTCTACAAGTGAGATATTTCCAGGCAAAACTTTAAACATAAACAAGAACCTAGAAAAATCTCAACAAGAAGAGCTAGTCAAGATCTTACAGAGCCATTCTTCTGCATATGCATGGGAGTACACTGATATGAAATGGATAAGCCCCAAGACTTGCACTCATCACGTCTACATAGAGGAAAATTGTAAGCCAATCAGACAACCTCAAAGACGGATGAATCCAAATCTTGGGGAGATTGTTAAAGAAGAATTGCAGAAATTGTTGAATGTCAACTTTATCTATCCTATTTCAGATAGTCAGTGGGTTTCTCCTTTGGTAATTGTGCCAAAGAAAAATGGTAAATGGAGGGTATGTATTTACTACCAAGAATTAAACAAAGCTACTCTTAAAGACCATTTTCCCTTACCTTTCATAGATCAAGTGTTAGATACATTAGCTGGCAAAAAGTACTTCTCATTTCTAGATGGGTTTAGTGGTTACAATAAAATTCAAGTAGCACTTGAGGATCAATACAAAACCACATTTACCTGTCCTTGGGGTAGGTATGCTTACCGAGTATTTCCATTTGGATTATGCAATGCACCTGCAACATTTCAAAGGGCAGTATTAGGAATTTTTTCAGATCTAATACATGATTGTGTATAGGTATATATGGATGATTTCACAGTTTATGGAAACACATTTGAAGAAGCCTTAGTAAACTTGGAAAAAGTCTTAAAAAGATGTAAAGAAGAAAATCTTTCACTTAGTCATGAGAAGTGTTTTATGATGTTTACTGAAGGAAATGTTTTAGGACATCACATTTCAGGGGATGGGATTAGAGTTGATGAGTCAAAAGTTGAAGTCATCTCTAACTTATCTATTCCAAGTTGTCAAAAATATGTTAGGAGTTTTCTTGGATTTACAGGGTATTATCGAAGATTTATAGAAAACTTCACTAAGATAGCATCTCCACTCTTCAAATTACTTACCAAAGACTGTGAATTCAATTGGAATTCTGATTGCCAGTTAGCCTTTGAGACCCTGAAAACAAAAATTTCCGAAACACCTATTTTAAGGGGACCTAACTAGAAGTTACCTTTTCATATTTCAACAGATGCCTCAGATACAGCTCTAGGAGAAGTATTGGGACAAAAAGACCTGATTCCTTATGCCATCTATTATACCAGTAAAAATTTGACTCCTGCAGAGTTAAACTATACTGTAACTGAAAAAGAGTTTTTAGTTGTTGTTCATGCCATAAACAAATTCATACACTATATAACAGGCTATGAAACTTTTTTTCACACAGATCATTCTGCAATTAGATATCTAATGAATAAATCAATCACTAATGGCAGAGTCATAAGATGGTTATTGCTTTTACAAGAATTCAACATTACCATTCTAGATAGGCCTGGAAAACAAAACACAGTAGATGATTTCCTATCTAGACTCCAAAACATCCAAGACAATACCCCAGTTGAAGATCAATTTCCTGATGAATATCTTTTTGCAATTTCTACTCAGACTCCTTGGTTTGCTGACATTGCTAATTATTTAGTTTCAGGGAAATTTCCTTCAATAATGAATGCAAGAGATAAAAGAAAAATCATTTATGACAGTACAAAATATTCATGGGTTGCTAATGAGTTGTATAGGACAGGTCCAGATTTTATCATTAGGAGATGTGTTCGGGAAGATGAGATGCCTGAGATTCTCAAAGCATGTCATGATGAACCTTGTGGCGGACACTTTGCTGATAAGAGGACAGCCTATAAAATCCTTCATTTAGGATATTATTGGCCATCCCTTTTCAAAGATGCTAAAGAGTATGTCAAAATGTGTGACAGTTGCCAAAGGGTAGGGAAACCTTCTCCTTCAGGTGAGATGCCATTGCAGCCTCAGGTACATATTGAACCTTTTGAAAAATGGGTTTTGGATTTTGTAGGACCTATTAGTCCTCCATCAAGACAAAAGAGATATATATTAGTTTGCACTAATTATGTTACCAAATGGGTAGAGGCCAAGCCATTAATTTTTGCTACTGAAGCATCTGCAGTTAATTTTCTTTTTGAGGATATTTTTACTTGTTTTGGTGTCCCAAGGGAAATTTTTACAGATCAATGAGCTCAATTCACATCAAGGCTAGTGGAAAAAATGATGGAGAGGTACAGAATCAGACACAGAAAATCTACTCCTTATCATCCACAAGAAAATGGTCAAGTGGAATCTACTAATAAGGTCATTGAAGGGATCCTAACAAAGACTGTTCATTTACATAGAAGAGATTGGGTAGATAGGCTTCCTGAAGCCTTGTGGGCCTATAGAACTACATGGAGAAGCACAACAGGCCATACTCCTTATGAACTTGTTTATGGAAAGAAAGTTTTGTTTCCCATAGAGTTCCAGATTCAAACTTTCAAAATGGCAGTTTAGCTAGGACTTGATCTATCAGAGGCACAAAAGCACAGATTGGAGCAGATTAATGAATTGGATGAGATCAGACAAGATGTAGTTCAGAAAACAAGTCTAGTCCAACAGCAAAGGACTAGATGGCATGACAAGTACATCAAGGAAAAGAAGTTCAAGGAAGGTGATTGGGCTCTCTTGTTTGATTCAAAGTTCAAGGATTTTCAAGGTAAATTTCAAACACATTGGCTTGGGCCATATGAAATTGTGAGAATTTTTGACAATGGAGCAATAAAAATTAGGACAATAGATGAAGAAGAGGTTACTTTTCTTGTGAATGGTCATAGATTGAAGCTGTATCACAAACCACTCTCAAGAGAAGAATTTGTCAAGAAGTTCCAGGAAAACAGTGATGTGAAGTTAATGAAGAAGAATATTTCTTCTTCATCAACTTAATTGAATTTTTTGAAGTCATATATATTGAAAAATAAATAAATAAATAAATAAATAAAATAAAAGTATAAACATGAAAACCAATCACTGATTGGCATGTTTATGCAGAAAAGATAGAGTGAAAATCAGAATTTTTCTGACACTCTAAATTTTCCATTTTGTTTTTTTTTTCTGCAAGCAGCTGTTACAAAATCATAAGTGCAGATCCATTTCACTTATGGTCCATCTCATTTCATCCATTCATATTCCATTTCATTCATTCATCCATACTCCATTTCACTTCATTCATTCATACTTCACTTCATTCCATATTTCATTCATTTCATTCCATACTTCATCCACCTCATTTCAATTCCAGATTTTTAAAGTTTGATGTTTTTCTGCAATTAAATAATACATATCATGAATTGTAGCCCACTTCTCATACTTCACTCCATTTCATAAGTTGTGATCCATTCCACTCCATTATTCATTTCATTCATACTCCATCCTACCATATTTCATTATTCATTTCATACAACCTTTCATCATTCTAGCTTCAAACCATATTCAAATTTCTCTACAGGTACATTCTGCAATCAATCAGACATTCTGCAGCCAGTCAGACATTCTGCAGCCAGACAGACATTCTGCAGCCAGAGAGCCTGAAAGCACTATCTAGTAATCATTTGATCTGCAACAAAATGATCCTACATATCCAAGAACAAGCAAATTCAAGGGAGTTATGGAGACTCAAAAAGTAATGATTTTCAGGGGAGAACAAAGCATATGAAGATCACAAGAAAATCAAAGAAAAGGCAAAGGTATGAAATTATTATGGTGACATATCATGAAATTTTTTAGCATAGTTCAGTTATATATGATTCAAAAAGTTGTTTTAATTAATTTTGTTGATCATGCCTAACAAACCTCCCGCAAAAACTTTGCATAAAAAACCTTCTATTCCGCCATTTCAAAACCCATATCCGATCATCATTTAAAAATCTAAATGGTTAAAGTGCTGAAGTGATTGGATTAGTCACGTCACTAAGCATTTAATGATGATTTTGAATTCGTTACAAAATATCTCCGCGGTATTTTCCTTCTGTGATATCTTTCAACTCATATACATCATCCTCACCTCATTATATTCATTCCGTAACCACTCCATATCACTCTTTCCCGTAGCCAACTTTTAACCATTTAGGTATGTGAGACAGAGGCATCTCTGTAACAGCCATTGTCACCGTGAACAGAGGAAACATTTATGGAGAAAAAACAACTTGTTAACGGCCATTCTCACCGTGAGCAGAAGACTAGTGAATTGAGGATTGAAGAAGAGTTATGGGCCTCATAGTGAGAACTGAACTAGTTGGCACTAAGTACTTGGAAGGCTATCCCCAAATCAGAGAAATCTTACAACAAGTAGGATGGTTGCAATTCCTTGAAAAATTTAGTGGCTTCCACAAAGAGGTTACTAAAACTTTTGCAAGATCCTTTAATGGAGCCGAGGTTGAAGTTGGAGATATTAAATTCACTGTCACAGAGGATTTTATTGCAGAAGCAACAGGATTTCCTAGACAAGGAGAAAGGTGGTTTAAGAACAAATAATTTCACAACGAAGCATGGAAGCAGATACTCAAGTCACTAGGTATGGATGTCACCGTTTTTAAAAAGGGTATCTCGAGCTCTGCATTAAAGAAAAAATGGAGGAACATGTTGCTTATCCTGCAAAAATTCATCACTTGTGAAGGTAGATATGGTACTTTCTATGTTTACCATATTAGGTTGATAATTCATTTTCTAGAAGAAGAACTCAACTTGCCCTTTTTCTTGCTTCATATTTTAAAGAAAATGGCTTCAAGTGTTCAAAAGAGAATTCAATTTCTGGAAACAACCTTATACCACCATGTTTTAGTCAAGATTTTAATTGAACATCATTTAGCAAAAATGGGAGATACTTGGGATGACTTCTTGGTGAGAAATCACTTTGAGGAACCAAAGGAACCTCCACCTAAAGACAAACCTACAAAAAGAAGCAGAAAATGGAAATCCTCCAAAACTGAAACTGGTAAAACAATACAAGAAAGCAGTGAAGAAATGATTTCTGAAAAATTAGTTCAGATTAAGAAGTAGCTTAAGAAAGAGAGGATCATAAGAAAATTTTCCAGAGAAAAAGGAGAAGGGCCATCTCAACCGAGAAGGAGCCACAGACTTAGGGGGATACTAAAGAAAACAAAAGTTAAACAAACTGGAGTCATAAACATAGAAGACGAAGAAACACCTACTGAGCAGGATTTTGATGAAGAAACTCCTGAAATACACCCTGCACAGCAAGAAATTTACAACTATGTTGAGTCATTGGAGAGAAGAGCTTCAGAAAGTAGAGATAGAACCCCTAGTCCACCAGAGTCCGAAATAGATGTGCTAAGAAGAGATAAGTACGAGCTAGAAGTACTTAATAGGCATATCAGGACTGAAAATGATATTTTGAAGGAGCAAGTTAAACTAAAAACCCATATGAATTCAACCCTGTCTCTACAAATGGACAAAGTGGAAAAGGCCAATGAAAAATTGAAAAAGAGAAACAAAAAGTTAATCAGGGCACTTACCAATTTAAGGTTCAAGTTAGTCATCAGGAAGCCCAGAAGGCCTTTAACTACCAGGAAAATCAGAAGAAGAGGATTGGATGTTCCTGCAGAGGTATCAGAGTTCATGGAATAGTTGCATGAGGACATGCAAGAATCTAGCAGTGGGGGTATGTTGAGCTCCAAGAATGTTCTTTCTTCCACCACATTCCACTCCATTTCTTTTGTCCATTGATAATCTCAAGCTCAAATGATCAATAGAATTAGTCAAAATTGCTTTAAGAATGAATATCATGACTAACTTGCTATGTTTTTATGATTTTGTCATTGTAGTACTTTTTGAACTAAATCTAGCTACAGAATGCAGACATTCTGTAGCTAGTTGCCAATTCTGCAGCCATCTTCATGTCTACACAGGTTCCAGGTGTCATTTCAGAGAAAAGCACATATGGTCGTATTCCACATCATCTCCTTATCATTTTTTTCTCTCCACGAAGTTTGAACGGAATCCTGTAGGTGGTTATGCACGTGGGAACTCAAATTAGGAGGTAGACTCCTAACAGGATAAGGACAGTCCAGATGTCCTTAATCATATTACGAGACCACCTTCAGAGTTCTAGCTCGATTCTAATTAGGAAAGACAATTATTCCTATGTTATCTCAGATACGGTTATGTAATTTTGTTATAAATATGCTCGGGAAACCGAGGGACAAAGTTAGATTTTATGGTTGATTGCTAGATTTCAGAAGTCCGAAAACACTCTGTTTTGAAGTAATTTCTCTTTAATGAAAGAAGAATCATTTCCTTGAAAGTGTTGAATCAATATTGAAGTAGATTTTGTGCTACTCTGGTGGTAGAGGGCCCCTGCCTCCTGAGCAGCCTTGTTTATACGGTTTAGATAAGTATTTTAGTCTCGTTTCATTTCTAGCTTAGGCAAGTTTTTGAAGTTTATGTTCATACTTGTTTACATTAATTATCATAGCTAGACTTACTCTAATAAACTCTTCCAAAATATCATTACGATGAATAAGGCATAGCTGTGGTATTGTAGGTTTTAGTTGCATTTCCTTTCGTTAATTATCACAGTTAGACTTACTCTAATAAACTCTTCCAAAATATCATTACGATGAATAAGGAATAGCTGTGGTATTGTAGGTTTTAGTTGCATTTCCTTTCGTTAATTATCACAGTTAGACTTACTCTAATAAACTCTTCCAAAATATCATCATGATGAATAAGGCATAGCTGTGGTATTGTAGGTTTTATGATTTATGCTTGTTTACACTAAGTGTCACAGCCGGTCTTACTCTTACAAACTCTTCCAAAACATCATTAACAACGAATAAGAAACAACTGTGGTGTCTTAGATTCTAGTTTTATTTGTTTTCAGTCTTATGTTTATGTTCAACTGCATTGAATAATACAACCATACTTGTTTTACAAACTCTTCCAAAATATCATTCCTATTGAACGAGATGGACTGTAGAATTCCATAGACTAGTTGCATGTTAATTTATTTACAGCACTCCGGAGGTAGAATGCATTTAGTTCAACTTTGTTATTTCATTTCAAGTTTGATAATGGCTTTTTAGTTTAACACTGTTCACTGTACTTCAAGTAGACTAGTAACACTCTAGTTTAGTCTTAGCTCACCGTATTAACATTCCAAGTTTAGTTGCTATCCATTGCATTTTAAATTGTATTAGTTGTTAAATTTAAATACCACGGTCTTCATTATTTACAAAACTTCTTTTGTTCCAAACTCATATTAATATATAATCATCTGGACAGAAGCTAGTATCAGTCTAAGGCCTGGAGTATTTTGCAACCTTTTTACCATTTCACAAACAAGCCTTTTCTCAAAGACTATTCTAAAAATGAAATCTATAACTTTTGAGTGAGGCCTAGTGGTGTTAAATTGAGTTGCAGAACAGAATTAGAAGCTAGTTTAGAGTAGAAATATTATTGTGCTACAAATGTTCTTTTCCAAATATATTCCAATAAACCTTTAATCATGGATGAGATGTTGTAACATTGTAAGTTGATTGTTTGATTGTTTAATTAGGAGAACTTCATTTATACTTAACTTGTCAATTTCTCAAGCTCTTCCAACACATCTTTAATGAATGAATTGGATAAGTTTAAGTTCATGTTGTGATTTATTTTCTTGCACTGAAGTCATTATCAAACTTTGCACTTGTTGTTTGCCATCCATAGTTTAGGCTTTGTTCTGTTTTAACACAACCAATAGCTTCTTTTCACCAGCACTTAGTTCTTTCCCTTTTCAACATAAAACCATAAAACCAAAAACATCATAAAACACTAAACACAACGTAGTGAGAAACAAATACCTAGGCACATATAGTGCACCACACTTCAGCAGTTTACTAGCCCTGGTTGACAATTAATGAACTCAATTTAGGAACACTAGGTTGAGCACAAACACTAATGATGGCAAAAGAACCAAATAACAACATGCACAATGCACATACCATGCATGTCAAAACCAGCTAGGAAATCACACATACAACCTGGTACCTACAAGTATTCCCGCTGAAGTTGCTTGTTCCAACTTTTCCTTGCTTAATCCTTGCTTTCATTTTCTTTCCTTTCCTTTCTTTTCCTTTCCTTCCTTTGCTTGCTTGATTTATTTCTCCTCTTGGTGCTCTTCTCCCCTCTGAGACTAATTCCAAAACTGAACTGGAAAAATCTTACTAATTGATGCTTTGAGGTCTTTTTATTTATGAGGCATCTAGTTTCTTCAATTTTCCATTATTTTTCTTCATTTTCCTCGTCACATGAAACTTGTGACCTTTCACCTTCCTTTTCTCCTAATTTCCTTTATTTTCATAAATAAATGCCAAAAATACTGTTTTTCCTTTCCAAAGCCTTAACCATTTTCTTTTCTGATTTCCCCTTAGCGATAAAACACAACAAGTGATGCCCACTTGGATATTTTTCCCAACATTCAGCTTGGAATAAGTGTCCCTTAACCGTGGTCTTGTTTTTCCTTTATTAACTTTTATTACATGAAATTTTAATCCAGAGTTGTTACAAACCCCTCCCCCTTAGGGGAACATCATCCTCAGTGTTCTGTGACACCTACAATCAAAAAAATCGTTGAAAGCCAAAAACATACTGCCTTTGGAGCTTTATAACTTATCCCGTTGCAATATTTACAATAACATCCTGCTCAAAAACAAAACCATCATGACAAACATGACAACCATACTGCTTATTGGAGCTTTAAAACACAAATCATTGTAGTATTTACAATAGAAACCATACATAAATATGTGAAAATACCAAAACTCAATTGCCTTCAACGACAAATAATGAAGGATATATAGCCCGCATTTGAGCATCCATCTCCCATGTAGCTTCATCAAGCTCAAAGTGATTTCACTGCACTTTAACCTGCTTGATTTATCTGTTCCAAATCATGAGATGTTTTCATTTCAATATGCACTGAGGTTTCAGCTAGAATTCTCCTTCTTTCCCCACTAGCAATACAAACCAATCAATAACATGATAAAAATCATTTACATATCTTTTAAGCAATGAAAAATTAAAAACATCATGGACTTTCATTGTCAGAGGTAGTGCAAGTCTGTAGGCCACTGGTCCAATCCTCTCAAGGATCTCAAAAGGCCTGCAATACCATGGTTCCAACTTGCCAAATGATCCAATCCTCAATAAGCTCTTCTTTGGCATGATGCACAAATATAAATGCTCCACAACTTTAAACTCCTTAAATTCCCTGTGTTGGTCCGCATAACTCTTTTGCATGTCCTATGTTTCCTTTAGATTATTCTTGATAACTTGCATTTCTTGTTCCATGTTTTCCAACATGTTTGGTCGAATAAGTACCCTATTCACTGGATCCCTCCAAGTGATGGGACTATTACAACTCCTCCCATAGAGTGACTCAAACAAACTCATCCTCAGTGACTCCTAATAACCATTATTGTAGGAAGACTCAACCAATGGAAGGCAGTCCTCCCATTTTCTCTACTGATGCATGACATACATCCTCAACATATCCTCCAGTATCTTGTTGACCCTCTATGTTTGTCCATATTTATGTGGATGATAAGTTTTTTTGAAGGCCAACTCTATCACCAATCCTGCAAAAAAATCCTTCCAAAACTTGGAAAATTAACTTGGCATCCTTGTCTGAAACAATCTTCTTCAGAACACCACGCAATCTCACAAACTCCTTGATGAAGACATGTGTTACCTCACTAGTTGAATAAGTAGTCTTCAATGGAATGAAGTGAGCTATCTTTCTTAACCTTTCGACCATAACCATGATAGAATCATGCTGCCTCGGTGTCCTCGAAATACCTGTAATAAAATCCATGGAAATTACCTCCTATTTCCATTATGGAATCAGAATAGGTTGAAGCAACCCACTTGGATGCTTACACTCTGCTTTGACTTACTAACAGTCTAAACATCTAGCCATAAAATTTGCCACGTCCTTCTTTATATTCAGCCAATAGTTGAACCTCTTCACTATTGTCAACATATTTTGATATCGTGGGTGACCTGAATATGGTTTGGCATGAAACCCCCTTAAGATAAGCTTGTTGAGTTCACTGTCACCTGACACATAGATCATGTCCCTAAATCTCACCAAGCCATTTATCGTGAGATGGTATTCCACATCTGGACCACCTGTACCCTTCTATAACCTGAGCATAAGCTCCTTGTACCTTTCATCCTGCTGTCCTACCTGTAAGATATTATCCTGTACATCTGTACCATATGAGCTCACTGTTGCAACATGGTTGAACTACACTTTCCTGCTGAGAGCATATGCAACCCTGTTTTCATTTCCCTTAATGTATTTGATCTCAAATTCAAATTCACTAAGGGTAGCCGACCATCTAGCTTACCTAACATTCAAATTTGGTTGGTCAAACAGATATCTCAACCCACTATGATCGCTCATCAACACAAACCTATTTCCAAGAATATAATGTCTCCACATCTTCAATGCATGTATGATCGATGCCAACTCAAGATCGTGTGTCAGATAATTATGTTCCTTCTCATTCAGTTTCTTGGACTCATAGCATATCACTTGTCCTTTCTGCATAAGGACTTCACCAAGCCCTCTCTTTCAATCATTTGTACACACTACTAACTCTTTATTCGGATCTGCAATCTTTAACACTGGAGCATTGGTCAACAAATGTTTCAACTTCTCAAAACTAGTTTCACACTCCTCTGTCCATTCAAACTTCTTAACTTTCCTCTTCAATGATGTACTAGGATAGGAAATGTGTGAGAATTTCCTGATGAACCTCATGTAGTAACCTACTAGTCCCATGAATGATCTGACTTCATCCACATTTATAGGAGCTACCCATTCCATGATAGCTTTTATCTTTTCGGGATCTAATGCTATGCAAGCCTTGGAAACAAGATGTCAATATACCAAGATGTCATCAATGAATACAATAACAAACTTGTCTAGATAAGGATGCAACACACTATTAATAAATAACATAAAAGTAGCTGGATCATTATTCAAACCGAATGGAACTACAAAAAACTCATAATGCTCATACCCAGTCCTAAACATAGTCTTGCAGATTTCCTCTTCTTTTATGTGTACCTGATGATATCCTGATCTTAAATAAATATTTGAGAACACCATTGCTCCCTTAAAATGATCAAATAAGCTATCAATCCTCGATAATGGGTACCTATTCTTGATCTTCACCTTGTTCAATTGCATGTAATAAATGCACAACCTGAGAGTACCATCCTTCTTCTTCACGAACAATACCGGTGCACCCCACAGTGATACACTTGGCCTAATGTATCCTTTGTCAAGAGTTTCCTTCAACTTGAACTTCAACTCCACCAACTCCAATGTGCTCACTCTATAAGGTGCCTTTGATGTTGGTTATGCCCCTATGTTATGAAGGTAAATCCTCTCTGCGGACAAAGACGATCCCTCTAGCCCTAGGGTGGGTCTAGTAACAAAAAGACACGCTAAATTGTTGCTTCATTGTTAATGAATGAAAAAAAGACATGGTAGATTGACCTACCTTGGCAAATCACAATCCGTTCGTTGTCACGCTCATATATCTGCACAAAAGACGAAGAATAAGAACAATATATGACAGAATAGTTTAACTCACAACTATTAGCCAGTCAAAGAGGGATAAACATATTGCATCAAATAAACATCATAACACAATAGTGGAACCAAACACTAGTCATGTATATTAATGAATATAAGGAAGAGTACAACCGATGCTTTGACGTCGCAGTCTCCTCCAGCGGGGTTCAAGTGAAGCGCATCTCAAATGTTCATCAGGGAATTGGGACGGGATGAAGGCATGGACTCAAGCTCTCTTAGAAGTCATCGACTCAAGCTTCCTCAACATAATTCCTTGTTATTCTATCTTCTCTAGTAGCTCAGCTATAGTATGAAGAATTCTCCCAATTAAGCTAGCTAGTACTAATAGAGATAGCTTCTTTTATAGAGGAAAAGGAGGAGGTTTGGATCCCTACAAAGGTGGGAGGGAGTCCTATCCTTTAGGAGAGTTCCAAGGGAGGTGGAAACTACTAAATAAAGGAAGGAGTTCGTGGTTGTTTCAGTTCAACCACTCCCAATGACTCATCCTCGAGGTGGTTGGAATGGAACCTCCGCCTCTATTCTTAAGAAACATTCCATAAACAGCTTGGCACGGGTGTCTAACTAGCATAAAGTGCCAATTGGCGTGGGCTAAATGTTAAATTTCCCGGTTGGTGCGAGGGTGTAACTGGTTACTCGTGCCAAGGCAAAAATAGGATTTTTACAGTTCTGCACAAGGAAATTTCAACAAGAAAAATGTTACTTTCATCAAAAGGGATGCAAGGATGGTATTTGTAAAGCATGAAACTACTTATTGGTCACAAAAATGACCCTCCAATGTGTGAGTTGGGGATTTCAGGGATATTGAAGAAATGCTGTGTAACAGATGCCCCCTAAAGCATGAAGTCCGAGGGAGAGGGAGGGATAAAATTCTTTATGAGAACGCGTTCGAACCAAACACTGTTGTCGAAAGACCTACAATTACAAATACAACTGATATCTGTGATACATGAATCATGTGGCATGGGCGCAGCCATCCATAATAGAGTATACAAAAACTGAGATCCGAGGTATGGACGCAACCATCCAACGGTAAGGATCAATGAATAGACTCAGGTATGGTCGTAGCCATCCAATCAAAAGAGTCATGCAATAGGTCATAATAATCCACAAAAATCCACAGCCTAGATCTAAACAAAACCTAGGGTCTTGCGCTCCATATTGACCCAAGAAAGTACAATTTCGAGCATGCGAATATATGAGCTGAATTCGAACATGCAAGAAAATCGTCTAATTACTAGACAATGATGAAAGTTGTTAACGGAAGTGAGAGAAACCACTAATGATAATGATGGCCCTCAAGGTACAAAAGGTACAATCCACTAAATGTGAACAATTATTTGAAGTCGAACATCCGCAAAATCACTCGATCGAAGGCCAATGATGTGAACCTTGCGTCGAATGCGAAAAACCTGCCATTGAGGCATGCAGGCTTCAAGGTACCAGAACGGAGTCTCTAGATAAAATTCCTGGATAATGAGTTGAAGTCAATAGGAAGTGACCTTGTCAAAGGAGGGCCATAATGTTTCCCATGTCATCAACACGAGACAAAGGAACATGATGAAAGTGAATCAGGACCAACAGGGAATCAGAGGAAGGTTGACAACTGCAAAGGAAAACTTCTCTTGAACATATCAGTAGCACGACACTGGATTTGGCAGTATTTGACATCAAAGGCTCTGAGGTCATGATGATGTGGCAAAGAGAAGATGAGAGGTCAAAAGAGATTACCCAAACCCATGGAGGCAAAAATGACGAAATGAGATGTCTCCAACCCGACACAAATGCAGACAAGTGCCATGTTCAAGAGCGACATACTACCAACATAACTAAAACTTGGTTCCATTTTCCCGCACCATTTCTGGTGAGTACCCCAATTATTTTTTAAAACAAGCTTTAAGGGGATAGCATATGCTTGCACTGTAAGTTCTTCCTTCAGAAAAATCCAACCTAGTACATTTTACGAGCCCTAGGAAGGAGGAACTCGAATAACGTCATGGTGACGAAGTCTGATGTCATCAGGGTTTAACGAGTCTGACAAAGGGAGAACTCGGCATCTTTTCATATTTAGAGAGTTTGAAAAGAAGGCAGAAAAGAAAACTCCAGCAGTCCCTTTTCCTAGGTATTCTCACAGATCTAAAAAGGTAGAAAACTGTGTCTGAGAGAACCTCTTAGTCACGATAGGCTAAGGTATTCCTTTTTCATAAATAATCCATCCCAGCCCGAAAAAGGGTTAAACGTATACTAGGTAGATATCGCTTCGCAGCCATTTAACGAGTTCAAAACGACAAGAGTCTCGGCAATCTTTTCAAGTTTATAGATTCAGAAAAGAGCTGAAAGATGACTCCAGTAGTGACTTTTTCGTGTTTTTACCGAGTCCGAAAAAGTATAAAATATAACTCGTTACTTCATCATTGTCGCATGAAAAACCTGTTGCTTCACAAGAGACGTGTAAAACCCATTTCTCGAAAACAATATAATAAAATAATCGAAAACATGTCTTAAAACCTAATTAGGATTGTGAAAAAGTTATAAAATGCCAAAAATGGTAAAAATAATTACTTTTCACTTTTTACCTCTTGTGGAGCAATAGCTACCCATTTCACTATGCAATCTTGCGGCGACGATAGTGGCCAATCCAAAAAACCAATCTCAAATCTGTCAACTCCAGGTAAGAGTCGAGATCCACCTCGTCATTTTAAGTCATTTCTTACTATCTGCAAGTTTCAATTTCGAATTTTGGGGAAGAAAATGCAAAAATTAGGGCGTCACGGTTGGCACAGGTTTCAGGCACGAAGTCGCACCAAACGCTCAATTTTTAACACTAGGGTGCGCCCATTGGCGTGACTGTTTGAGAAATAGTCGCACCAATGGTGAAAAAAATTTCTAAGCAAAATGTTGATCAAATGTCACAATTAATCACAAATTTCAGGTTCAAAATTGATTAATACAACTCATATGAATGCATTTGTAGGTAGAAAGAGGAAAAATGATTATCGAATGGAAGGAACGGGAACATAGTGAAGAAGATAAGTTGGCCATGGAAAATGAGAGAGTCATGCAAGCTCTCAGAAACTGTGGTTTGAAAAAATTATTCTTAATGCCATGTATCTGAGCCCAACCAGATTTATTACAATATCTGATCAGCATATGGGACGAAGATCAAGAGAAGTTCATCCTTCAGGATCAAGAACTTGAGATTGAAGTTTTCGACGTGTATTTCATCACAGGATTATCGCGGAGAGGAGTAGCACCAATCCTAACCGGCTCCCGGCCCTGCATTGAAAACATGTCTATGGTGATAGACAGGGTATGTCCAGGAGAACGGAAGGGATCAGGTAGTGGGAAATTTTATATCCAAACTAACCCAGATTTTACATTACGAGTGGTGCTACATACCATCACACAAGCTGCGGGGACAAAAGCACCACACGAGGCAAAAAAGACACAGTTTCTTCTTGCTATAGACTGCTTGGCACTGACCATCTACAACTGGGCAGAGGCTGTGACAATAAACACGAAGCGCCAGCTAACAAAATGAAAGAAGTCCAAATTGAAACAATTTGGTTATGGATCCATCCTAGTATCGTTCTTCTTGGAACGACTACCCATTTTTCAGCGACAGGAGGTCATAGTCCCGACACCACCAGCGAGATAACCACAGATGGCCTGATGTGCAACACTGATGCCAAGGGTAGGGGGCATTCAACAAATTTCCTGGAGACCTGAATTCTTTGATTGGCTCCGCCGACAACTAATTGTCGTGGAGGACTGGCTCTACTCCAGTACAGATTTCATTGATGATCCAGATCTCCCACTCCCAGAGGGAGAGGATTGGGATGAAGATTTAGGTGAGACTCATTTTTAAGTTTTATGAGTATTATGATTTTTTTATTTATGCATGTTCTGACATTAAATCCATGTGATGTAGATGTTGGCCGAGAGAGACCGTTGGGATGTCACCAATAGCGAGGCAAATCCCTCGCAATTTCGACCCTCAAGGTGAGGGCGGTGAGGAAGATGAGATAATGCACAATCTAGAGGGAATCACATGATGAGTCCCAAATTATGCATGTTTTGATGATGTTCCTCACACCTACCAGAGGAATACTGTAGGGGTGCCCAGCCAAATTCACCACTCACTGAGGCGGCTTGTACAGGTAGTGACATGTTATCACGAGCACCATGCTGATTAGACACCTAGGTTTTATTTTGTCTGCATATTTTTTAGAGACATGATGTCTCAAGATGTAATAGAAACACACATATATTTTTTAAATTTATGATGCACACGGCTGCAAACATGCAATATATATATATATATATATATATATATATATTTTCGTATGTGGATCTTTTACATATGATAATGCTTTTACAAATTACGCAAATGTCTATCTAATACAATGTTAGCCACTATATCAGTTAATGTGTTCATTTTTCTAGGAATATGTCGATATGTGATAAAATCAAAATGTATTTCCAACAAACGAATACGTAAATACAATCTCAGAATGTGCGGATTTCTAACTGAATAATGACTATTGAGTTGCAGAACAACAAGTTGTGAATCTAGATTTACAAGCAATGCGCGTATACCAAGGTTGACTGCCTCGGTTAATAGCTCAATGACAGCACTATATTCAGCGACATTGTTTGTAGTTTTTCCTAGACAAATACCATGCAGATCTATCAACTCACCAGCACGATCATAAATTACCCAGGCTGCCGAAGAAAAATTCCTGGTACTATGGGAAGCACCATCCGTGAAACCGACATAAGGGGTAACAGACATCTGCACAATAAGCAAGACCCAATAAACAGGAAAACGCTCACAAAACACACCAAACCAAAAACATGTACAAAAATGAAAAAACACCTATGTACACCTATTACGCATGGATGACTCGCATAATATTTTTTGAGATACAACCCATTTTTGGGATGTTCAAGAGGATGAATTTCATAATAAATTAGCTCGTAGGCCCCATTCTGCAACACACGTTTAACAATGTAGGGCCCATGCCACATAGGTTGAAATTTTCCTGCCCCCAGCTTATCATGAGCTTGGTCATATAGGAGGACAAGATCTCCTTCAATGAAAGAAAGAGGGGAAACTGACTAATCAAAATGAGCTTTGACCTACTTTTTCTGTGCTTCAATAACAAGAGCAGCAAAGCGGTGGGTTTCGTCCAGCCTTTCCAAATAAAGGAGATGCTCTTCTTCTGGCGAAGTATTCGGCAGTAATTCAACAACCAACTTGAGTGAAGGTATTTCACATTCAATCGGGAGAGTAGCTTCCAGGCCATAAAAAAACTGGAAAGGAGTGAACTCGTTTGTGCTCTTAACTGAGGTTCGGTATTCCCAAAGAGCCGAAAATAACATGAGATGCCAAATGGATTTGTGGATCCCAATCGTACGTTGAAGCATCGTGACAAGAAATTTGTTCACAGCTTCAACCTGGCCATTGGCTTGAGGGTAGTACAGTGTTGAGCTATCGTGACGCAAACCCAACTTAGAAGTCAACTCCGCCACCATATAATGCCAAAAATGGGAACCATGATTGGTAACTATGGCTTGAGGGACACCAAACCTAGCAATAATGTGATTGAAGATGAATTGGGCAGCTATTTTACCATCAGCGGCAAGTGTAGGCATTGCTTCAGCCCATTTGGTGAAGTAGTCCACGACTACAATAATATATGCATGCCCCCCAGCTGAGTGAGGGTTACATGTCATAAAATCGATGCCCCACTTCGCAAAGGGACCAACTGTAATGACAGGATGAAGAGGAACGGGTGGCACATGCAAATTGCGTTGATAAATCTCGCAATCATGGCATTTAAGAACAGCGACGATACAGTCCTTGAAAATGGAAGGCCAAAAATAACCAGCACGAAGAATTTTTTGTGCAGTAGCATAACCAGACATGTGACCGCCATAGACACCACTATGACAATCATTCAGAGCTTTCTCAGCTTCCTTGAGGGTCAAACATCGTCGGAGTATGGAATCGAATCCAACACGATAGAGAGTATCTCTAACTATATGATAAGGTTGCGACTGATGGTGGATGCATCGGCGGGCATCCTTCGTCAACTCAGATCTAAAAGATGAAGTTTGGAGATAAATGATGATATCACCGTACCAAGGATGGAGGGTGCTAATCAAGAAAAACGAATTGTCTGGAATGGATTCCTCAAAACGAGAAGGAGCGGAGTCGGAAGGGAGAGAAAAAAGTAAATCAGAAAAGACCAATGATTTCTTAGACTTGGCAGCAGTAAATTCCAAATCAAACTCTTGGAGGATAACAATCCACTTGGAGTATTTTCCCCCCAGCAATTGTCGAGACAATATGTAGGTCATGGGGTTGCATTTAGAAATCACCGTCACTGTACGTAAGAGAATATAATGATGAAAACGTTGAATGGCTTGAACAACAACCAACGCTAACTTCGTGAGCATAACGCATTTCAGTATCAAGAAGGTTACGAGACAAGTAATAAATAACATGCTCATGACCATCATCATTGTCCTGTACCAAAACCATGGCAATCGTGCTAAAAGCGACAACTAAATAAAGGGAAAAATCACGATGATAATTGCGAGGGTGGAAGAGAGGAGCATTGACCAACAATGTTTTTAACACGTCAAAAGATTTCTGAGCGATCTCTTCCCAGTAAAAAGGAACGCCCTACTTTAATAATCGTGTGAATCCTTTAGTTACTTCAGCATAGTTAGGTATAAAACAACGTAGAAAATTAGCTTTACCTTGTAAACTCTGCAACTAATGCAATGAGGAAGGAGAGGGGAGATTAATAATAGCCTTAACCTTGAGAGGATCCAGGCGAATTCTATCTTTGGAAACGATAAACCCTAATAGTCTACTGAAATCGACGCAGAAGACACACTTGTGTGGATTAAGCCGAATTTTATAGTGTCAACAATGAAGAAAAATCTGACGAAGATGGTTAGGATGATCTCTACGCTTAGCTGAATGAGCCGGAAGGTCATCTAGATAAGGTTGAATGATGTGGCGAATATCATGAAAGGCATAAGACATCATGCACTGAAAGGTAGCCTCGGCATCCTTCAAACCAAAAAGAAGCTTCTTCTATGCAAAGGTTCCCCAAGGACAGATAAAGGAAGTTTTGTGTTGATCAGTCGATAGAATGTTGATCTGATTATAACCCGAAACACTATCCATAAGGGAAAAAATCTCGCTCCCGACACAGTCGTCAATGATTTGATCGATGAAGGGAGTGGGATAGTTATCCTTAGGATAGGCTCGATTGATATCACGATAGTCAACATAGACATGAATAGTGCCCTGTTTTTTATCTACAGGAACAATATTAGAGACCCATTCTGTCAATGGAATTGGATAAATGAAACCAGTTTTAAGAAGCTTTTCCACTTCAGCCTTAATGGCAAGAGCTTTCCTAGGATGCACTGGACGAAGATGCTGACGAATAGGTTTCGAACCAGGGTAAATAGGAATTTCATGTACCACGATGCTAGGATCAATGCTGGGAATTTCTTCGTAGGACCATGAAAAGACATCACAGAATTCACGAAAAAGGCTAGTATAGAAGTCTTGCACTTCATCAGAAGAACAAGTAACCTCAATATGGATGTTCTCGACGATTCCTGGTTTAATGGAAATGTTGATAGGCATTTTCCGAGTAATGTTACTCAAGTTACCTTTGGAAAAAACTTCATGGACTTGAACAGGCATTTGAAGCAAAGGAGAAGGAACCTGAGAGGCAAAACACTCAAGACAGGTACACATGGCCCCAAGACTTGGTAGAAACGAGGAACAATGATGACCATCATCCCACGATAGATCGCCGAAAGACAGGGTTTCCACGATAGCCTCATCAGAAGGAAACACTTCTTTCAAAGGATCCGGTGAATCAAAATCACCAAGCCAAGGGGATTTAGAATAGGTGTCAAGAGTTACGCTTGAAGGAGCAGAATCAGAAGACAAAGTGCCTGATACGGCAATGATTTCACAATAATCAATTTCAATCAGACTCAACAGCTTCGAATCTCCAAACGAATCGATATGTTCAGGAGAAGAGATAACCCAAGGGTCATCAGTGCGATAAATCATGTTGACCTAAACAGTATTTGGTGGTGGAAGGGGAAAAATACCCATGAGGACAGGGTCCTTGAAAAGGCCCGGCCCGAAGCTCTCATAGGGAGTAGGAACCTTATCTAGATACAGAACGTTGTTCTTGGAAGAGGAAGTGAAGAGAGACAATTGATCGACAGTAATAATATTTCCTTCGTGTGGGAACTTCAAAAGACGAAAGAGAGTGGATGGAACGCACAACATGGCATGAGTCCAACAGTGTCCGAGGAGAAGATTATAATTTAGTTTAGCATCAATAAATTCAACCTCAACGTTGACTTTCTTCCCTTCCAATGTAATCGGTAAACTAGTGATAACATCAAGAGGTTTAGATTATGCTTCAAGGGAATTTGGTGAAGAAGTGAGAGTTGGAGAACCAATGGCTTTCTAGCAAGTAGATGACATAACACAGGAGGATGCACCCTCGTTCACGACAGCCCGGTGAATATTCAAACCATTAATACCAACTTGAATGATGAGCGCAATTTGGTGCGGGAGTCGCTGGACGAAATTCTCTAAATCGAACAAGAGAAGGCTAGTGTCAGCAGGATCGACCCCACCTATTACTGATAGCAAAGGCTTCCATTGTGACAGACAAATCTGAAGTACTTCTAACGTAGACATTGCAGATGGCACTTGAGCCAAATCCTCAAAAATACTGTAATGCTGAGCAGCACGGGCATTAGGATTATACGAAGACTTACGGAGTACGCCTTTGGAAGGCGACCGAACAACGGATTCGGCGCTAGGTCGTTCAATCTCAAGAGAGCCAGAAGCAGGTGGAGGAGGAGGATGACCATCAACGATCTCCTTCCCCACTGCCTGACATGAACCAGAATAATCTTTCAATCGAGTAGTAATGGAAACGGGTGTAGAACCGGTCATCATAAACACTTGTGAGCTAGATGGGGCAAAGGACTAAGGGTGCTCTACAATCTGGGTTTTCTGAGGGAAAGGTTCTTTAAGAATAGCCGAAGCTCCTTGGGTGCCTTTGAGCAATCAACTCACTTCGGACCATCGAGGATAGTCCTTGGTGAAGTGCTCATCATCACAGATAAAACAAGGATACTTCGGTTTGCGTGGAGAACTATCAGCAGAACGAGGTTTTGAAGAATCATGTTTCGGGGTATCAGCTTTGGCCTTACCTTTACCCTTCTTCTTACCTTTGGAAGTGCTATCTGTAGGATTGGCCTGAACAGCATTCACTTCGGCGAGTTTTCCTGAATTCGAAGTTGACTGAGAAGCTACATTATTGGAAGAAGTAGACTTCTGCTTCCCAGAGTTGGATGAAGGAGACTTCTGAGAAGTCTACGATACAGAACCAATAATACCATCAATGAATGGAGTCGCTGGCGGTTTATAAGTTCTGGGGTCAAGGAGCATCAGGCAAGATGTCATATAAAGCACCCGACTGAGAGTACATGAGATCAAAGTATTTGGCGTAAGCAATGGATTGTTCCTCGGTTACACATGCCCCCATAGCTATGTCTTTGGAAATCTGATTGACAAAGGAGGTAGTGAGCCAATGAGTCAGAAGCTAATCAGGTATCTCAAATTTGATCATGTGACGACGACACCGCCACTCATGAATATGATCTGAGATATGAGTAGCTTGGTCTTATTTCAATGAAGTGAGGAGGTGCATCCCGATCTCATAGTGGATCGGTAACTGAAAATGTGTAAGGCACACCATAGCCAAAGAATTAAAATCTTGGAAGACTCAACGAGACAGCTCAATGTACCACTTTGCAGCGGCACCAGTAAGAGTTCGCTGGAAAAGATGAAGATGAATAGAATCGTCAACCCAAGAATTAGAAGAACACCACAAGTGGTATGTCATAACATGCGTTTGGGGGTCTTCACCAGGTTTACCCTCAAATTTAGGATAATCACCAGGAATCTTGGTCGAAACCGGAGGCCAATATGGATTATGAAGAATAGGATCATTTGTCAACTTCGACACATCGGGTAATTCCAATGTAGCAAGAAACGGTAATTGAGTATTAAAAGCCATTGGAGGTATTTGATAAGGACCTGTGTGTACATTCCACCCAGTCTGAGCGGGATTCTGTCCCCATACAATCTTTCCTGAAGAATTTGTATCATAGGGATTAGAAATAGGATAATTCGGTTGATACTGGGGTTGTGGACCAGGATATTGAGTCGAAGGAGACCACTGAGGTCCTTTCTGAGTAGCATAAGGATTTTTCTGCGGAATGTAAGCATGACTTTGAGGTTGCTGATACACAGGTTGATATTGAGGTTGTTGGTACACCGGTTGATCTTAAGGGTAAGGAATCTGAGGTGCGCTATATACTGGTTAATTTTGAGGGTACGGAACCTGGGGGGGGCTATATACCGGTTGATGTGAAGCTTGAGGGTAATAAGCGCCCTACAGTTGCACAGGTTAACCTTGCAGAGTAGTTTGAGCAGGGTAAATAGGTAAAACCGGCTGCGGAAACGAAGGAATCTACTGGTGGGTAGGTTGCAACGACTGCTGATCTGGTTGAACCGGTTGTTGAAATGGTTGTTGAGGGCCACCAGGTTGAATTTGTGGTAAAGGTTGGCCTGATGGTTGAGACGGTACAGGATGTCCCTGATGACCAGGTTGACCCAGAGAAGGACCATAGGATTGTCTTGGTTGCACAACATTTGGGCCATACTACACGTGTGGTTGTGATTGAGGTGAAACAGGTTGTCCTTGTGGTGGATAAAATTACCCCCCGGGACCAAAAGATGATCCGGGTTGAACCAGAGGTTGACCCGAGATACCAGAGGGTTTTCCATGTTGGACCAAAGGTTGTCCTTGTGAAGGTTGGCCTTGTGGACCATATGGTTTCCCTGTGGACCAAAAGCAGGGCCCTGCAGCGTTGAAGGTTGTCCCTGAGAGGGTTGTCCTTGTAAGCCAAAGGGTTGCACAGGAAAATTAGGTCCCAAATGAGTAACAGAATGATAAGGATCATAAACGGCCTGATAAGGATCTATAGGAGGCATATAAACTGGATTCCCATGCTCATCATAATGGTACGGATACACATATATGGGATTACCAACAGCATCATAGTGATGAAAACAAGGATCTCTAGGAGGCGGGGGCCGTTGAGAACCCTGAGAACTCTACTAAACATCTAATAGATATTCTTCAAAAGTGATACCACCAGGAATCACAAGAGTAGTGGAAACTGAACTAGAAGCCACACAGACTGTAGGTTGGACTGGAACAGATGTAACAGTAACCGACGGATCTGACGCCGAAGGTAGCGGTACTGATGGAGATTGGACCGAATTTCAAGGAGTAGTTACTATGCTGGATTGTAAAATGGACGTAACACCAGACATAATCTGACTCAGAGACCTATAACCAGCCGGAAGTGACACCGAAGGAAAATAAGATTTGACAGAGGCATGAGAAATATCTTCAGGAAAGAGTTGATATTCTCCTGCGGATACAGGCATTCCGTCACTTCCAATAGGACTGGAGGAATCCATATCTGAGTCTTCCGTAAGATCTTCGAAAAGACTACGGGGACTAGGAGGTACCACAGCAACAACAAAAGGTGATCCAGACATGAGAGGAGGAAATTCTCCTTCGTCCCCAAAACTAGACCAAGCACTTGAAGGAGGCCAATTGAACTCAATTGGCTTGTCAAGAGGAGATCAAGTAGCAAGGGGTTGGATAGACGGTATAATAGGCTGTGAAAACTCGACAGACCTAGTGGATTGAGGGGTTTCGAAAGAAACGTCTGGAAACAAACCACCACTAGAAGGTAGTGAAGACGACGAAATTGGAGGTTCCGCCACGTTGACCGTATATCATAACAAGAAGGAAAAAAGAGAACCAATTGAAGGTTCCAAATCAAAACTAAGGAAATCAATCAGACCAAGTAACAAACTTTTAATAGGCGTGTAATCGTAGGTGATTAATTTTATAACACTGAAACCAAAATTAGTTGTTTCATGTTTTAAGAGTCAAGAAACAGACAAAAAATGACTCTAGTCACTTTCAATTTGAAACAAGTGTGAAAGGACAAGTGCTCGATGATATTTTACTTATTTAAAGAGTCACGAAAAGAACGAAACGAATACTTAGGTATTCTAAGCAAGAGGGTATACCAAGTTTCCGTGAACTTCCATATACCCCTTGGTGATCAAATGAAAGAGAAATGACCAAGGACTTAACGTACGTGCAGATAGTCTACCCGAATGCTGTGTTCGGTGTATCACGGTTACAAGGCGGCAGACTCGGCTTCCTATGGATAAAGGATTGCAACCTAGAGGGGTCTCCCTTTATACACGTGACGATATGGAGAGCGCAAGTCCATACTAGTGCTATCTGAAGCCAAGAGGCGAGCGACAAATACTAGGTTTTAAGACGCCGGAACACATCTCTAGCCTAGACCACTAGATATATTTCGTTAGGTTTCAATGTTTACTTAGGTTCATTGAGTAAATTTTAAAGTTAATCTTGAATTATGTCTCAATTGCAGGCCCTATCGAATGTGGAGCTCAACTTCCTAAATGAAAGCTATATGCAAATGAATATCATTTCAATTCGACGAATGCTAGCTAGAAGAAGGACAAAAATATTTCAAACAAGCAAGAAAGAAAAATATGTGAAGAAAATTCTAATGCCTTTAATGCAATCAAGCGAAAACGAAAGTCCTTCCTAGATTGACAAATGCTAGTTTATGTAAAGGAACGTTTCATTTTCAATGCAACAAAAGAATGCAAAGATATTTTTTTCTTTTTTCAATGAACTGTAGCACACAACGCACTAATTCAATGGAAAACAAAATAAACACTAGTTTGAGTTTTGCGAATGTAAATATTTTAAATTGAATGACTCAACCAAAAAGAAACAGACACACAAACATGCAAACTAATGAAGCAAACTTTCAATCGCAAAAGAGAGTTTCTCAAAATGACCCAAACAAGCCAAGTAATCGATGCTCAAGGTATTGAAGAAAAAGGACTAATCGAAAAGACCATTCAAGCAACAAAACCAAAGGATCAAGAAAAACTCAATCTAAAGACCCAAAACAAGACTGACAACAATCAAAGAGACTCGTTCTCGAATAGAATGCTCAGCATGCAAGAACACTTAGAAAAACTAAGGTCTTAAATGACATCGATAGGAAAATGGACAAACAACTGAGGGAAACAAGTCTGCAGTAGTCAACACAGTCTCAAAGGCTTAAAACACATCAAAAAATAACCCATAATCAAGAACAAATGACCAAAACACTCATTAAGAAGGTCAAAAAAAAACCTACAGGGGTTGGCGCGACTGTAAGGCTGTAATCCGTGTCATACAGGGGTTGGAGCGAGTGCAAAAAAAACAACCTGTGCCAATCGGTGCGACTGTCTAGACAAAAAGTGCGCCAAGCTAGATACCTATGGGAAAAAGAGGAAAACCCTTAACCCAATGAGCAGAGGTCATCCTTGACACTCTAGAGCTGAACAAAGGATGAAAACTCAGCAAACAAACCTAAAAAAGATAGATAACTAAACCAATAATCGACATTGACCCAACAAAATGAAACGACAAACTCGCACTGATCCCCAGTGGAGTCGCCAATTTGTTATGAAGGTAAATCCTCTCTACGGATAGAGACGATCCCTCTAGCCCTAGGATGGGTCTATTAACAAAAAGACACGCTAAAGTGTTTCTTCCTAGTTAATGAATGAACAAAAGATGCGATAGATTGACCTACCTTGAATCCAACGTTGTCGTCATTGCAGAAAGAGTAGTGGCCTCTCGCTCCTACCTTGGCAAATCACAATCCATTCGTTGTCGCGCTCAGATATTTGCACAAAAGACGAAGAACAAGAAAAACATACGACAGAATAGTTTCACTCAAAACTATTAGCCAGTCAAAGAGGGCTAAACATATCGCATCAAATAAAAATCATAACACAATAGTGGAACCAAACAGTAGTCATGTATATTAATGAATAGAAGGAAGAGTACAACCGATGCTTTGACGCCGCAGTCTCCTCCAGCGGGGTTTAGGCGAAGTGCGTCTCAAATGTTCGTTAGGGAATTGGGATGGGATGAAGGCATGGACTCAAGCTCTCTTCTAACTCATCGACTCAAGCTTCCTCAACATAATTCCTTCTTATTCTATCTTCTCTAGTAGCTCAACTATAGTATGTATAATTTTCCCAGTTCAGCTAGCTAGTACTAAGAGAGATAGCTTATTTTATAGAGGAAAAGGAGGATTTTGGGATCCCTACAAAGGTGGGAGGGAGTCCTATCCTTTAGGAGAGTTCCAAGGGAGGTGGAAACTACTAACTACAGGAAGGACTTCGTGGTTTTTTCAGTTCAACCACTCCCAATGACTCATCCTCGAGGTGGTTGGAATGGAACCTCCGCCTCTATTTTTAAAAAACATTCCATAAATAGCTTGGCAGGGGTGTCTAACTGGCATAGAGCACCAACTAGCGTGGGCTCAATGTTAAATTTCCCGGTCGGCACAAGGGTGTAACTGGTTACTCGCGCCAAGGAAAAAATAGGGATTTTTACAGTTTTGCTCAAGGAAATGTCAACAAGAAAAATGTTACTTTCATCAAAAGGGATGCAAGGATGGTATTTGCAAAGCATGACACTACTTATTGGTCACAGCAATGACCCTCCAATGTGCGAGTTGGGGATTGAAAGGATAGTGGCAAAAAGTTGTGTAACACCATAGTACCAACTCAATAAAAAAATATACTTTCTTGTGAGGAGGCAACTCTGGAATCTCTACTGGAAACACATAGTGAAATTTTTGCAGTACATGGTACCTCTTGTAGATCTCTGCATCCTCAACATCCTTACACTTATCACTAGAGATATGAACTGCAAACATCACACGCCCCTTTCTACAACTATGCTTAGCCTACATAGCTATGACCATCCTAACTGATGGAGGCTTCTTCTTTCCCTAAAAGATTCTCTTTTCCCCATTTTCATCGAGGCACTCAATATCCTTGTCATAGAAATCTACTTTGGTCCTGTGAAGATACAACTATTCCATACTCAAAATTATATGATCCCAATGGCAGTACATTCAATTGTGTTGTTTTAGGCATACCATTCAACTCAAATGCACAATATTTTACCCAATTATGAACTCTCTTCTTAGTACCTGTAGCCAACTGCACCAACCAAGACTCTGCATGCACTTTTTTTCTCAAGCCAAACTTATCCACCATGTCAAGATTGACATAACTATAATTAGATCAAGGATCAACCAAAATAGAAATAACTTGATCACAAATATTACCATCCATCTCATTAATATATTCTTGGTGATTCGTTTGCCTATTGTCTACAGCTGCATAAATCCGAGGAATACTATGACCAACATCCCCAACTGTCTACACCTCTTGAGCAATATAGATATTAGGCCTACCTCCCTAGTACAATGGATAATCCTTATTACCATGATATTTTCCATATATCCAACACTACAATGGTACTCTACTATCACCTCTAGTATGTTGCGACCCATGTCCCTTATATACTATATTGAACTTCTTGTAAGGAGCCACATTTTCTTTCTCACTTGCATCTTGAGGTCTTCCCTGCTTTGGTGGCCGCACTTTCTCATTTCCTTTCAATTGATGTTTAGGTTTAACTTTGTGCTTTGACTGTTCATAGAAATGGTTCAATTTCTAGATGGCTTCCTCTAATGATATAGGCTCATAAAACTTAATCTGATCTCTATATGTTTCTAGAAATCAATGATGAATCTTTGAATCTTAGCCTTCTCCTCCTTTAGATATGGCACATTCGTCAATAGCTCCAAAAATATGCTAGTATACTCATTGCATGTCATATAATCCATATGTATCTCATAAAACTCCTTAGCTCTATCATTGTAGTACCTCTCTGATAGGTACTTATTCTTGAAGATCCTCTCAAAATCATCCCAAATTAAGTCTTCTTCCCAAATTCCCTATACATTATTCACATCTTCCCACCAGATATATGCTTTCCCTTTAATACTTAAGGTGGTTATCTTGGCTTTCATGTTTTCTGAGTAGTTATGCAATATGAACAATTTATTCATTCCAAGAAACCATGTCTCTGCCTCTTATGAATTCTTCATCTCTCCATCGAATGTAGGAGGCTTCACTTTCTTGAACTCCACAGGTAAATACTCACTCCATGTATAAGGATGATGATGGTGATGACTGTGATGATGTCTTATGGATGAGGAAATAGAATGATGCCTATAAATACCATTCCTCCTATCAGGTGTATCCAATGATCTGCCACCTCTAACTGTGTCCCCTCTATCCCATCTATATCTGGACGAAGATTTGCTACCATAGTCTCCATTATTTTTCTCTTCCTACTCTTGATTGATCCTTAACTGGCCTTCTTTCTCCAACTCTAACAAGCTTGCATTAACCTCTACCTGCTTCTCCTGAGCCATTGCAAGTCTTTCCTAAGCCTTAACCAACATGTGAGTGTATGATTTTCCCTCAAGCTCCTAAATGTATCTACTATACCAAGAGAGTACTCTTCTCCTTGCTACCCAAATGATATATAGGGAGAGTCGCGGGAACTATAGTCTACCATTTTTCTTGTCATATTGGATTCTTTTCTTCCTGCAAGTGTACCAAGTTAGATAAACCAAATAGATACCAAAATCAAATCCATATCTCAGTGATGTTCAGGGGAGGATGATCTCATCTGCAAGATCAATAAACATTAGCATGTACATGTATAATCATAAGCATATCCATATAATCAACATAAAAACATAACAACATCATGCATGACCATAAAAAATGTATACCATGACCCCATGCGTGATAACCATAACATTGACAACATCAGACTTACCCAAAGAGAGCTCAACCCACCCTGATACCACCCTGTGACACGCCTCCTCCCACATTTACCCACTTTCACTAGCTTCCCCAGGGTAAACATGAGTTGAGGGTCACTATGATAATACTCAACCTCCTATATGACCTCAAGGAAATTTATTTGACAACCTAAGACCTTACTGACTTCCCTCAGGTCCCACTTTACCCCCAGGAGAAACCCAACCTCTCCAGGTGTCCAACCCCTGAGATAACTTTCTTTTTCCTTCACTTAGAGCCCCAATCGCTCCCTTTCCAAGGCCTTAAAGCAACTATGTGTCTCTAGTCTCTTCCAAATTCCTACCAAAGTGAAACTATAGCCTTTTTCTACCAGTGTTATGCCAACGACTACGATATTTAAGGTTATTTTATAGGGCGATGGCTTAGCCTCTACCCATAACTCTATGTAAATTTCAAAATGCATAACATACATGAAGACAATGCTTGTAAACCAAAAACTAAAACCAAGACTTGACATGATCTTCCCCAACCGAGACTGGAATTCCATCAAACACTTGGTACATATGCAACCTACATGTCATGAATGCAAATATTAGCATAAGGGATTGAAAAATTATCTGAGGTTTAACGAGAAGGGTCACTTCCTTCTCACATTATCTTTTATAACATCAATTAGGTCTTGCATTCATTATTCATTCAGTTACAAGTAAAAACATGAATAGATCCATGACTAAGATCTGCCATACAACCATGCTTATAATCAACATATGACCAGATAAATAAAAATGAGAGAACAACCATTAAATACACATAATAACAAGTACATTTCCTTATCAAAATCAATATAAACTTGAATCTTATTAGACATAGGCAAAAGACAACCAGGTTCAGGACTTCCACATACCACCCAACCATAGATTGGCTAAACCAATACTTTCTTTCAGCCAATCACCCATGTGCTATATTCCAAGCATGAATGTTGGATCTCATGGGATAAATCAATCCAAAAAAAAATAAGGGAATCCATAGGTTAAACCACCTCCACCCTTATCATACCATGATCTCACCTAAACTAGTGTTGAGATCACAAAACTAAACTAATATTGGATGCCTCAAAATTTCTTCTCCAATACCTTGAGTAATTTTCCCATCTCCACCCTCAATATTTACCGTGTATCCCGCCATTATTGGTCAAGGGATTCCTAGGCCTTTGGGAATTTGTCTGAGACCACCTCACCCGGATCCAAAATCTTCTGGCAATCCAAAGCTTAAATGAAGAAAAATCCCATCACACCATGGCTATACAGAAATGGAAAGGCTAGGCTAAAATCCATTGTCAAACCCGGAAAAACCCATGCCAATGATATGAAAAGAACCAAATACCAACATGCACATACCATGCATGTCAAAACCGGCTAGGAAATCATACATGCAACCTGTTACTTGCAATTATTCCCACTGAAGCTACTTGATCCCACTTTTCCTTGCTTGATCCTTGCTTTCCTTTTCTTTCCTTTCCTTTACATCATTTGGTTGCTTGCTTTATTTCTCTTATTGGCATTCTTCTCCCCTCTTAGACTCCAAAACTAAACTGACAAAATCTTACCAACTGATGCTCTAAGGTATTTTTATTGGCGAGGCCTCTAATTTCTTCAATTTTCCACTATTTTCCTTCATTTTCCTCCTCACATGCAACGTGTGACCTTTCAGCTTCCTTTTCTCCTAATTTCCTTTGTTTTCATAAATAAATTCCAAAAATACCATTTTTCCTTTCCAAGCCTTAGCCATTGCCTTTTCCAATTTTCCCTTAGCCAAAAAGTACAACAAGTGATGCCCACTAGGATATTTTTCCCATCATTAAGCTTGGAATAAGTGTCCCTTAACCGTGGTCTTATTTTTCCTTTGTTAACTTTTATTACATGAAATTTAACCCGAGGCTGTTACAAAATCCCCCCTCCCCCAGGGACTAGGATCCTACCATGGATGAAATAGAAAAACATCTCAACAATCAGAAGATAATCAGGCTCCACATCCAACAATCTTCCACTAGGGGACTGATTATATCAACTCTGTCGTTGCTTCACTTGTTGGACAATGCCTCCACTTAGACTTGGTTGTTTCTCATCTTCACAAAAATACTTGAAGACCAAATAAAACTTATCAGAAAATCCTTTTCTCCCTGGTTACAACCTATGTTTCGTTAACATATCTGCATGATTCTGGATAGTGTGTATCTTTTCTAGCTTCAACTATCCATATTCAAAAAACGACCGTATGAAATAGTACTTGAGTTGCATATGTTTAGTCTTAAAATGAAATGTTGAGTTCTTTTCAAAATCAATGGAACTTTGGATATCACTATATAACCTTCCCATTTCCTACTTATTTCCTAAGTCATCCATAAACCTTTGTAACCAAATAATTTCCTTACTAGCCTCTGTAGCAGCAACATACTTCACTTCTATTGTTGAAAGTGAAACAATGCTTTGCATTTCTGAAACTTAACTTACTGTTGTTCCACATAAGTAAACACATGCCTTATGGTGCTCATCATGTTATCTCTATCACCTTCCATATATGCATTAAAATATCCCCGTAGAACAATGTTTAACCTCCAAAACATAACGCTTGATTAGTGGTACCTCTCAAATACCTAAGAATCCACTTCAATGACATCTAATGCTCTTTTCATGTATTGTTCATATATCTACGCACAACTCCCATTGCATGTGAAATATCAGTCCTTGTGCACACCATTGCATACATTAAGCTTCCAAATGCTGACACGTATGGAACTTTATACATGTAATCCATCTCTTCTTGGTCTTGGGACACATATCCTTACTTAGTTTGAAATGGATAGACAAAGGTGTACTAATTAGTTTTGCATTCTTCATATTAAATATTTCCAACACCTTTTCTATATACTCACTCTGAGACAATGTAAATTTGCAATTTTTTCTATCTCTAGTTATTTTCACACTAAGGATTTGTTTTGCAGCCCCCAAATCATTCATTGCAAATGAATTTTCCAATTTTCCTTTGAGCACATTTATTTACTGCATGTTATGCCCTGTAACACGCATGTCATTTACATACAATAACAATATAATATATTTATCATCATTTTTATTTTTAAGATAAACATAGTGGTTAGAGTGGCATCTAGTATACCTTGTTCATACATAAAACTATCAAATTTTAGATACCATTGCCTTGGAGCCTATTTTAAGCCATGCAAGCTCTCCTTCAATTTTCACACTAATTTTTCCTTCCCTTTGACCTCATACCCTTGTGGTTGAAGTAAATATATTTCTTCCTCCAAATCCCCATGAAGAAAGGTTGTCTTTACATCTAACTACTCAAGATGAAAATATTTTGTTGTTGCTAGACTTAAAATAGTTCTTATTGAAGTCATTTTAACAACAAAAGAAAATATTTTATGAAAGTGTATACCTTTCTTTTGTGCAAACATGTTCACCACAAGTATACCCTTATAAATTTTTTTTCCTCCATATTCTTCCTTTAATCTATAAATGATTATGTATCAAGTATATTTATGTATCAAGTCTAGTTATGTATCAAGGAGTCCATCTCTTCTTTCATGGATTGCTCCCACTTCTTCCTAGTTTATACTTGCATTGCTTCTTCATATCCTTCTGGTTCGCCAAATCTAGTGAACAATACATAATATAATGAAGGAGAATATTGTCCAGGGAGTACTTAACCTTGTATATATTTAATATCACTAGCAAGAGTTTGAGGTGTTTGTTTTTGTTTTTGTTATTGTTGTTGTTGTTCTTTATAATTATGAGTTCCTTACACCTTTGAATTTACATTTCCTATATAAAGCACTGAGTATTTTGTGTTTTATTTTTCCCTTTTCTTTCCCTTAAACTTATCTTTGTAAAAAACCCTTTCATTGAATACCACATCTCTACTTCTAATGGTTTTATGGTTTTCATAATCATATAAGTGATAACCAAAATCCTTAGTACCAAATCCAATGAAGGCACACTTCTTTGATTTTTCCTCAAGCTTTGTTTTGTTTTCTTTATTAATGTGGAAAAAAGCTTCACAAACGAAAGTCATTAGAAATGAGTGTTTTACCTTTTTCCCTGTCCATTCCTCCTATGGAATACCACCATCCAAGGAGCTTGAAGGGCCTATGTTTATTAGATAAACAAAAATATCTATAGCATATTCCCAAAATTGTAAAGGAAATCTTGCATGCAATCTCATGCACCTTACACACTCCATGATTGTCATGTTCGTGCTTTCTGACACACCATTTTCTTGTGGTGCTCCTTGAACTGTCTTTTCTCTATGAATTCCATGCTCTAAACAATAATTATCAAACTCTTTTCTGTTGTATTCAACTCCATTTTTCGATCTGAGACACTTCAACTACTTTCCTATCTCATTCTCAAACAAAGATTTCCATTTCTTAAAAGTATCAAAGACATCATATTTGTTTTGAATACAATAAATCCAAGTTTTCCTAGTTGCAACATCAATAAAATTAACATAATAGAGAGAGTTGCCGAGAGATGATACCTGAGAAGTTCCCCATACATATGTATGCACAAGCTCTAATTTTTCACTCTTCTTTTCTTTCCCAACTATGAAAAATATGACTCTCTTTTGTTTTCCATAAACACAATTCTCATCGAAATCCAAATCAACATGCTTCAAACCTGGAAAAAAAATTCTTGAGTGAATAAGCTACATCCCCTTCTCACTCATGTGTCCAAGCCTATGATGCCAAAATGTTGTATCTTCTCTTGTGGAGGTTAAAACATTAGAATAATTAGAAATACATTGCATAAATATAATGCACCAACCTTTTCTCATTTTTCTATTACCAGGGCTCCTTTAGTGACCTTCCAGGTTTCTTCTATAAATGTAATTACACAACCTTCACCTCCTAGCAACCCTATTGAAATTAGATTTTCTTCAGATCTGGAACAAAGCTTACTTCCTTTAATAACACCATTTGTTTCCATTCTGTTGTTTTATAAAAATCTTATGCATTGCCATGATTTTACAGGGTTTATCATCATTCAAAATAATTTGTTCAAAATATCCTTGAACATAGTCACGAAAATGTTTCCTACCAGGTGTGGCATGGAACGAAGCCCCTGGATATACCACCCAGGCATCCGTAATATTTTCTAATGAAAGAATCAAAGCATATTGCAACACATCATATACTACATTAGCTTCCTAATTTTTCTCTTGATGTCCACCTCCTTGTTTTCCATTCAAAGATTTACAGTCTTTCTTTAGGTGTCCTTTCTTCCCACATTTCCAGCACACTATCCTCGATATGGATTTAGATTTTCATTTCCTTGACTTATCGTGATATGTTGGGCTCTTTCCTCTCTCTAGTTTTCTTCCTCTAGTATTTGTATTCAAATTATTACCTATTATCTCACCAAAGATTTTCCATCACATTCCCTCTCTAAGGATAGCACCAATGACATCATCAAACTTCAAAGTACTAGATAATCGAAAAAATAATCCTCCATTTGTGTCTTCCATGGCTGGTAGTTTTTTCCATTGAATTTCTCAAACCTAAACCTACCATATTCTGCCATTTATCCCACTTGAACCATGCACCCTTATTTCTTGTGAGTTTATCAGCCAAATAGACCTTCAACTCTGATGCCAGTTGTTAGAAATTAATTAACAAATCAATGGAACATACAAAATAGTGTAAAAAAAAAAACACAGAAAAGCATAAAACAAGAGAGACACAAATATACGTGTTTCACCCAGTTTGGCATAAATCCAAGGAGAAACAACCAATACTTCCTTTACATTATCTAGAAAAATTAAGAGATACAACCTACATCAAATTTGCTATAAATTCCTCTTCGCTCTCACATAGTATCTCTTCTTTTGTTCGCACACATAATAATACCCAGCCACGATACAATTCCCTCATATTAATCGAGGGTTGCCTTCTAGGGAAAAAACCATAAAATAACATAAATTTTACCATCAAATCATCTTCCTAATGAACAACCCAGATTGAATACGAATTTACAATATTTTACAAGGAAATTTCTCATCTAATTTTCAGTTCGAGGGTGATGCCCCGAAACCCCCGCCAGGGGGGGCTAGGTGGATGATGCACATCCTCGACAACAATATTGGGGGGGAAACCCCCTCTTCAAGGACTAGGAAACAACCATAACTTAAAAATAAATAAATAAATATAAACATCTACAAACATAACCAAGAAATGCACCCAACAATCTCCCACTTGGAGACTAATTATCTCAACTCCATTGTTGCTTCGCTTGTTGGAAAATGCCTCCACTTGGACCTAATTGTTTCTCATATTCAACATAATACTTGAATACCAATTGAAACTCAGCAGAAACTCAAATTATCCCTAGTTACAACCTTTGTTAACATATTTTCAAGATTCTAGCTAGTGTGTATCTTTTCCAAATTCAAATGTCCATCGTCCAAAACTGACCGTATCAAATGGCACTTGAGTTGTATATGTTTAGTATTAGAATGAAATGTTGATTTATTTGCAAGATGAAAGGCACTTTGGCTATCACTGTATAAACTACCCATCTCCTTCTCCTTTCCCAATTCATTCATAAACCTTTGTAACCAAATCATTTCCCTACTAGCCTCTGTAGCAACAATATACTCTGCTTTTGTTGTTGAAAGTGCAACAATCCTTTTCATTTTTGAAACCTAGCTTACTATTGTTCCACCTACAGTAAACACATACCCTATTTTGCTCCTCATGTTATATCTATCACCTGCCACATTTGCATAAACATATTCCTGTAGAATAAAGTTTGAACCTCCAAAACATAACGCTTGATTAGTGTTACCTCTCAAATACCAGATAATACACTTCACTGCCTTATAATGCTCTTTTCTTGGATTTTTCATAGACCTGCTCACAACTGCCACTACACATGCAATATCAAGCCTTGTGCACACCATCAAATACATTAAGCTTCCAACTATTGATGTGTATGTAAATTTAGACATTTAATTCATCTCTTCCTGGGTCTTGGGACACATCTCCTTAGTTTTAAATGGCTAGCCAAATATGTAATAATTGATTTTGCATTCTACATATTAAATCTTTCCAAAACCTTTTCTACGTACTCACTCTTTAAAAATGATAATTTATGATTTTTCTCGTCTCCTGTTATTCTCATACCAAGGATTTATTTTGCAGCACCCAAATCCTTCATTGCAAATGAATTTTCAATTTTCCTTTGAGCACATTCATTTCCCGCATGTTAGACCATGTAACAAGCATGTAATTTACATAAATAAAAAATATAAAATAGTTTTCATAATTTTCCTTTTTAAGATAAAGACAATGGTTAAAGTGGCATCTAGTATAACCTTACTTAGACATAAACCTATCAAATTTTAGATACCACTTCCTTGGAACTTGTTTTAAACCATACAAACTCTTCTTCAATTTGCACATTAATTTCTCCTTCCCTTTGACCTAATACCCTTGGGGTTGTTGCATTATATTTCTTCCTCCAAATCCCCATGGAGAAAGGTTGTCTTCACATCTAATTTCTCAATATGAAAATATTTTACTACCACTAGACTTAAACTAGTTTTGATTGAAGTCATTTTAACAACACGAGAAAATATTTCATCAAATTCTATACCTATCTTTTGTACAAACACCCTCACCACAATTCTAGCCTTATACCTCTGTTTTCCTCCATCTTCTTCCTTCAACCTGTAAACCCATTTATTTTGCAATGTTGTTTTAATAGCAGGAAACCTGATTAACTCCCAAGTCATGTCATATATCAAGGACTACATCTCTTTTTTCACGGATTTCTCCCATTTCTTCCTTGTTTCTACCTGCATTACTTCTTCACGTCCTTATTTTTCACCATAGTCATCTAACAATACATAATATAACAAAGGAGAATATCGGTCAGGGGGTCTACTTAACCTTGTAGATCTTCTAACATCACTAGCAAGAGTTTGACATGTTTTTTTTTATTCTTGTTCTTGTTGATCTTATTGTTGTTGATCATTATGATTTCCTTGCACCTTTGAATTTACTTTTCCTGTGATTTCATCAAGAATTTTATATTTTGTGTTTTATTTTTCCTATTTCTTTCCCTACAACTGATATTTATACAAAACCCTTGACTTTAATACCACATCTCTACTATCGATGATTTTATGGTTTCCATAATCATATAAGCGATAACAAAAATAATTAATACCACATGCAAGGAAGTCACACTTGATTTTTCCACAAGATTTTTTCTTATTTCTTTATTAATGTGGACAAAATATTCACAATCGAAGTCTTTAGAAATTAGTAATGTAATTTTTTACTTGTCCATGCCTCCTATGGAATGCCACCATCTAAGTCAGTTGAATTCCCTATGTTTATTATATAGATAACAATATCTACAACATCTTCCCATAATTTTAAAGTAAATCATGCATGCAATCTCATGCACCTTGCACGCCCCATGATTATCATGTTCATATGTTTTGACACACCATGTTCTTGTGGTGTTCCTAGAATGTCTTATATCTACAAATTTCATGCTTTGAACAATAATTATCAAACTCATTGCTACAGTATTCAACTCCATCACTTCAACTTATTTCCTGCCTCATTCTCTACCAAAGCTTTCCATTTCTTAAAAGTATCAAAGACATCAGATTGATTCTCAATACAATAAATCTAAGTTTTCCTAGTTGTCTCATCAATAAAAGTAATATAATAGTGATAGCCACTAATAGATGATACCTGAGCAGGTCCCCATACATTTGTATGCACAAGCTCTAATTTCTCGCTCTTATTTTATTTCCTAACTCTAAGAAATACGAGTCTCTTACGTTTTCAATAAGCATGATTCTCACATAAATCTAAATCAACATGCTTCAAACCTCGCAAAAAAAATCCTGAGTGAATAATCTGCATCCCCTTCTCACTCATGTTTCCAAGCTTATGATTCCAAAGTGTTTTATCTTCTCCTATGGAGGTTAAAGAAATAGAAAAATAAGAAATACCATTGCATAAATATAATATACCAACATTTTATCCTTCTGATATTACCAGGGCTCCTTTAGTGACCTTCCTAGTTTTGTCTGTAAATGTAGTTACACAACCTTCACTTCCCAACTGCCCTGTTGAGATTATATTTTTCTTCATATTTGTAACATGCCTTACCTCCTTTAATAACCATTGGTTTCCATTATGTTGTTTTATAAAAACTTGTTTTCACTACGAAAAACACCCTCCAAAATTTTTCCTATACTTGAATTTTGGAGCCTACTGTGGATCTTGTGATTGGTTGTTCCATAATCACTTCTTGGTCGGTTGATACCCTATTAAGTCTTTTCCCTCCTTTCTTGGATAGTAAGTTTTGAAGTCACCTACTCAGACATGATTAGTCTGTAATGAATTCATGAGCACATTCCTTCATGCAAGCTTGAACCGGCCTAGAACAATCCATCAATATAGTGCATGTGAAATTTTCAATCCATGTGGACAGATAGTGTGCACTTTCATTGACAGTCTCTAATTTTTTGTTGTGTTTGTACTTCTATTTCAGTCAATTTTTCCAATTTTCGCTTTTGCGCACCTTCACTTTACATGTGTCATTTTCATGCTTTCGAATTTTTCTTTTCATTGATTTCAATTTAATTATTTCCATTTTCATGTTTTATTCCCTCTGACATGTGTCGCTTTCACTATCATTCGCATATCGCAAGTGTCATTCGCACTTTTCTCTTCATATATCTAATGTCATCTTTTGGCATGGGAAGTGTCGCTTATCCTATAAAATGTAGTTTTGTCTTGTTTCAAGAGGTAACCTTGGTTCTAGTGAGTTATTCTTACCATGTATATATGTATCGCGCTCATTCCCAAAGTTTCAAGCACTATCGCATAAATGTCGTTAATGTCGTTGCAAAGTATATCTTTAGTGTCGCACTTGGAATGAGATGTGGCAATGTTGTCGCATTGCGGAAAGTATGTTGTTCATGCATTCTGAGTGCCATATGTTGTGTCGTCAAGTGGTCTAAGTGTGTGATCATGCTCAAATCTTGTTCTTTCCCAACTTCATCTCACTATTCTTACACTTAGTCAAAACTACAAAAAATTCTCGACCGGGCCATTCAGCCTCATCTAGCCCTCTTGAAAAGCACATTGAGCAGTCTCAATCCTCAAGAAACAACCTTGGCTCTTGGAAATGTGAAAAGAACAATATCCGCCAACTAGAACTGCACATTGCACAATATCAGTGCTCAATCCCAGCCCTTGAGCTCTAGAACTACATAATCTCTATCTATAGTCGAGCCTGAACTATGCATTGCAAAGTCTTAGTCCTCAAGCCTCATCCTTGAGCTCCTGAACTGCACAACCTTGAAATCACTTGTCCTCTTGTCCTTCCACAATTTTTTAGTGTTCAAACCCCTTGAACCCCTCCACTATGCAATATCCCAGCTTGTTATCCTTCCAGATCTCTGCATTGGGAAACTTCAAACCTCAAGCCTCAAGCCTCAAGCTTGGGCCCTTAAGCCCCTCAACTGCGCAGTCACCTAACTTGGCCTCTCAAAACTGTGTATTGGGAAACCTTAAGGCTCAAGCCTCAAGCTTGACCTCCTGAGTCCCTCAACTGCAAAATTCCTTGTGTATGTCCTTCCAAAACTGTGCATTGGGAAACCTCAAGCCTCAAGCCCCAGTATTGAGCTCTTGAGCTCCTCAATTAGACAATCCTTTAATCTTGTCCAACCTGAAATGTGCATTACGTAGTCTCAAGCCTTGGTCTTAGACCTTGGCCTTTGGAAATACATAGTCCTTGAATCAGTCACTCTAGCAGTCACCAATTCCATCCCTAATAAGTGATTTCATGAAACATGTTATATTATGGGTTTTCAGACTGATTTCATCTTGTCATGAATTATTTTTAGTTACAAGTATTCTATATTATCATGATAGGATTATGATGGAGGAAAATAAGAAGGATACCATGCTATAATACACCTATGGATTTGAAGAGACCAGATGATCATTAGGCGAGAAGACGAAGGAACACAAAATTACAACAAAAGATCAAGATCACATTGAATACTCCTTATATTCAAGTCATGAGGAGGAGGAGGAAGAAGAATAACATGCACTATCTCTCAAGAAGAATAAAAAATAGAAACAACAAAGAGTGACTTGACATTTCCATGTCATCATGCAGTTCATGTCATCATGCAATCCATGTCATCAATGTCATGTCATGTCATGAGTCATCATGTGCCACATCATTTGTGGATGATGTAAATTATATATTGGAAAATGTAATGTAAAGTGGAAGTCCAAGAGTCATCCATGTAATGTGAAAAGTTATGTGGGAGTCGAAAGGTCATAAAGAAGTCACACATTCATGAGGGTAGTCTAAGAATCATAGTGGGAGGTGAATCCTCGCCCCATTTTTTATATATACACCCTCATTGTTCATGCAAAGGACTTTTCACCTTGGCTCCTTATACTAGGCACTGGAGAGGACGACTATTTTTTTGGAGCAAGTGACTGCTCTAATTCTTCACTATCCAGGCTTGTGGTGTTCGTTGTCTTGATGTATCTTGGAACTTTTACTTAGTTCATAAGCTCGTTGAGCCATCACAATTTCATGCATATGTCGTGAATATTGTAATATTATTCTTTAAATGTTTGTAATGTATGTTTTTTTCATGTGTACTAAAGAAATTGAACTATTTTAATGGATTTGGTAATTATATTGTTGAAGGTGTGTTGTATTTGCTTTAAAAATCATTTATTCCTTCTAAACTACTTCGCTGGTTGATCAATGATTCATTCATATGTATATGTTCGTGTGCCTTTTCTATACTAGTACTATTACTTGTATTTAAATGGCCCACTTTTCTCTTCCCTGAAGGTAGAAGGACCTTGATATTTTCCACAGTTGAACATTTCACAAGGCATACTCACTTACTAATCCGAAAATACTTGTGTATTACTCTATTGTGTTGAACTTTATAGCCAAGGAAAATATACAAGGATACATGGCAATCAAGATGATACTCGAGATGGGACTCCTACTCCAAATAGTGTGAGGCCTAATTGGGACTTCACATCGAGGAGAACCCCTTGATTGACGGATTTCCAACACAATCAACAAAATGGCACTAGAAGGAGGGTCAGATGACAAGTTGTGCCTATTGAGTCTATTTTGAATCTCCTATCTTAAATGGCTCATCCTGAAATCATACTCTCGAGGTGTTTTTCTAACCTATCCCTTGGTAAAATTTTAATCCCTGATGAGCCTCTTTATCACTTGTCTCAATTGAAGTTTTATGGTAAGGATGGAACATACATAACTGATCACATCTCTGGTTTTCTTAAATTTTATGAATATTATGAAATTAATGATGAATATTTTGCATGTGACACTTTCTTCCTCACCCTTGAAGGTTGTGTTAATCGATGGTGTCATACCTTACTATCGAATTTCATCCATTATTTTCATCATTTCCTCAAGGAGCTTCATCAAGACTTTGATAGGTATGATTATCGAGATGTTTATAAAAGAATAAATCAGCTTAGAATGGAACCTAATGAAACAATTTATGATTTTTCTAATAGATTCCTTCACTTATGTTATGAGTTTCCAGAAGAAGACATGGATTGGGATTTCTTCAAGGATTAGTTTGAGCGTTTGGTTCATATCTCTTTGCATAGTGAATTCAAACCACATGATGTTTCTACTTCCCCAAATCTTGTAAATCATGAGACAACCCCTAATTTCAAAGGAGGAACATGTTATTCCTTTTGTTCCTTGTCTTCCTCCTTTTTCAGTTATGATACAGGTACCTCCTTGCAATGATAATACAGTTTGGAAATATGCAATTCAAATTCCTAATCCATCTTCTCATCCTCCTTCCACTTTTCACAATTAATATCCCATGGATGAAATCTCGGAATGGTTCATGAATCCTATGGTGAAGACTAACCTATCCATTCCTCAAGATGATATTATTACCCATTATTTAAATCTTGAATATGATTTGGATACCTATCATACTCTACCATATCTTTCTCATTATCCCTTGTCCCTCGATATCCCTAATTAATCTCTTCCAAATCCATGTAGTGAATAGGTGTAAGGTAGTCACATTTCATAGGTATAGGAGCAGCAAGGTGAATATTCTTTCAATCCTTCTTCTTTTTTTCAAAATCCCCCATGTGAAGATGGTGATTCCTTAATGTTGGCTACTAATGAATCTAGTAATCTAGATCGTCAATCAAATGCAATCAATTCTCCTAATCAATATGAAGTCTTGGGAAACAATCATTCTGATGAGGATGAATCTGATGATATATGTAATGATGATTTCCCAAGTGATTTCTCCATAATATTTTTTTTCGAAATATTTAGATATTAAATATGTTTCGGTTAAATAAAAATTTCTTATGAACACTTGTTTTTCTTCACCTCCCTATCTGTTGTGCTCTATTGTTTGTAATGCATCAACTTGAAATGGAGACTCTCCATAATTTTCAAGTTTTTTATCTCATGAGTTGAATCTTGAAATGACACAAGATAGTGAGAATATCCATGATCAAGTAGAAAGAAGTTAAATTATAGAGTATCTGTTCCATCCCTTATCATCTCTTGTTTTGTATGGGGGAAAATCTGTGAATCAGTGTGATCATGAGATTTGTCTGATTCATACATCCTCAGACTTGTGATTAGAGGAATATTATGACTTGATTAATCTATTTTTTGAATTAAAAAATTCTGATAAAACCATTTTTGTAGATAACTTCCATCTAGATAATGGTGATCTTGTTAACTTAATCGATAAAAAATCTCCACATGAAGTTTGCGGTCTGACTCAGTTTACAAAATGTTGGTATCAATCTTTTCAAATTTTCGGAACTTGTTAGGAAGTCGAGGCACTTCAACTCTCGTTGACGGGTTCTCATGATCTAGGAGAAATTCCTGAACCATGTCAGATCTGGATTTTCTTACAGAATCGTTTCATTCATATTTCGCTGGATGCAAACTCGTTCTTGATGGATTTCGATATTTCTCATTACAATTTTCCTATTTATAAAGATCATATTTCTAATCATACTTCTGTAGTGAATTTATCCTCATACAAATATCTTGTGTCAAATTCGGGTTTGGAGTGTACACCTTTCGTGAATGTGCGAAATCATGAAGCTGATCAATTTGAAGATTACCTTTGGTCGAAGAGTTCATATATGTTAAGTGTTATGGTGGGTAATCAACTCTTAGTCTCTCTTATGGATGTCTTGATGATGCAAGAAATACTATTTGAGTGTTAGCAAGTTCTTGATTTATTTTTTGAATCAAGTTAGTTTCATACATTACACCCTGACTGGTTTCGTATATTTTTTATAATTTAATTCTTTCGATGATTACGATGCTTGTATAGTTTGTCACTAGTTATGGGAATATGATTTGTCGCATTCAATATGTGAGGAAGTTGGTTCTATTATTCAGAGAATTCGTAGAGCAACTAAAATTGATTTATATTTTTTAACTACTAACTAGGAATCTAATGCTTTAATCATCTCATCTAATCATGGTTCTGGGATTTTATGATTGTCATTCAACTTACCATTTTCTCATCGACACATTAGATGACAGTTGTTTCACATTGATTAATCTTTATGGTTTATCTCAATATTTGGATACTTGTCAAGTAGTTGAGGCACTTCAGCCTTTGCTGATAGTTATGTCAGGTCCTCACTATCTTGAAAATCCTTCTGAATACAATCATATTCATTTTCCCTTACAATATTCTCATCTTCATACCGCACCTTTAATTGAAAATTCATCTTTTCAAATATTTTAGGGATATCAGGAGGTCTATTTCGAATTTTACGATCCAATCGTTGAATGATTGGAGCAATCCTACTTGGCAAGCCCCATCATAAATAAAAAGTTTCGATATTTCTTCATGACTGCTAAGAAATACAGTGCAAATGAAGATAAGTTCACAAGAAGCTTTCGAGGTTTGTCTTCTTATAACTTTCACCAAGAAGGTAAGGTTGCAATTTGGGTAGAAGTAGTGACTATGGCACATATTTTTTCTCACAGGAAATACCTTCAATTTGTTGTGGAAATTATTCAAACTCTTATCTTTTCTATCAAACATTGCTTTGTATCCATTTTAATTGATTATATCTTTGTGTATGGAGGTTAGGAGAATCTATGGTGGCTACATTGGAAATTTCATTATACGCGACCCTGAACTTCTAGCTGGATAGGTTAGGAGTAGGTCTAGCTACATCTTAGTTTCCCTTGTATATGCATTTTTCCCTCTCTTTCTGTAGTAGTTGTTTGTTTTCTAAATTTTTTCTTGCATCCCCTTTTCAGATACACCCCATTTTCCTTTTCCTTTTCATTTTGGTTTTGTTGTGTCGTGTCTCTTCTTTCGTGTTTTTTCTGATAAGACTTCACATGAAGGATGCTCGTTTTGGCTCGAAAGATGATGTGGAAAAATAGAAAAGGGCTTTGTGACACTCCAACATTTGGCTAATATTTAGTCCTTCTTCTCCATCTTGGTCATCCTTTGGTTGATTATTTTCTAAAGGAAAATATGATCCTTGCATGATGAAATATCTGTGTCAAATCATGATATCCATGTCAACTCTGGAAACCTCATGCCTATACTTGGTTCTTTATGTTTCATTGTTATCCATGCTTATCCATTTAAGTATAGAAGGACATGGGGAAAATATAAACGAGCAAACCAATATTAGAGGGCTTATATATGCTTCTATGAAGGAACAACCTCTTCTTCTCTCAGTAAGTCGGGACCCCTCTTCCGCCCATTAAATGAATAAGTTTGGATGCACAGTTCTTTATAAAATAAATAAATAAAGGGTGAAAGAAGAGAAAGGATTCCTCTACAGGGAGGTGAAGCAAGCAACTCTGTCGGGGTACTATCCAAGCTCACTGGAAAAGTAATGTTTGTGTTCTTGAAGTGATTCTGTCGAGGTACTATCCAGGCCTACTAGTAGCGAAGCAACACTAGAGATAAAAAACTATACTCTCATGAGAAACATTACGATTCTCCTGATTCAAAAAATGTGATACAGTTGGTTTTATGATTATGTTCAACTGAAGAAGGATGAAGGGGACTATGTTTATACATGGTGTAAGTGGCTAAGCAAGTAATCTAAACGATGAATCAATACTCCCTAAATAAATAAACAACGCACAAAGAATTCACCAAGGAGGATAACATGGAGTTCTACTAGTGTGTTTCCAAGTGTTGTCGCTATGAAAAACACCCTCCAATATTTTTCCTATACTTGAATTTTGGATCCTACCACGGATCTTGTGATCAGCCGTTCTATAGTCACTTCTTGGTCGGTTGATACTATGTTAAGTCTTTGAGCTCCTTTATTCATGAGTGCATTCCTTCATGCAATCTTAAACTAGAATAGCACAATCTATCAAGACATTCCTTGTGAAATGTTCAAACCATGCCGATAGTTAGTGCACATTTTCATTGACAGTCTCTCACTTTTAGCTGTTTTTGTACTTCTATTTCGGTGAGTTTTTCCAACTATCTATTTTTCACACATTCGCATTCACGAGTGTAATTTTCATGCTTTTGACTGTCACTTTTGCTTTATTTCACTTTAATTAGTGTCATTTTCATGTTGTCTTAGCTTTTTCATGTGTCTTTTTCACTCTCATTAGCATATCGGAAGTGTCACTCACACTTTTCTCTTCATATATCTAATGTCATCTTTTGGCATGGGAAGTGTCTCTTATCATATAAAATGTAGTTTTTATTTGTTTCAAGAGGTAACATTGGTGCTAATGAGACATTCTTACCATGTAGACATGTATCGCACTCATTCCAAAAGTTTCAAGCACTATTGCACAAGTGTCGTCACTGTCGTCACAAAGTGTATCTTTAGTGTCGCACTTGGGATGAGCTGTCGCAATGTTGTCGCATTGAGGAAAGTATGTTGTTCATGTTTTCTGAGTGTCCTATGTTACATTTTAAATTGATATAATTTTGTGATCATGCTCAACTCTTGCTCTTACCCAACTTCATCTCACTAATCCCACACTTAGACAAAACTAAGAAAAATTTCTAACCGGGCCACTCAGCCTCATCCAACCCTCCTGAATTGCGCATTGCGTAGTCTAAGTCCTTAAGAAACAAAATTTTCTCTTGGAACTATGCAATTTCTAGTCTCTACCATCTAGAATTACGCATTGTGTAATCTCGGTGCTAAATCCCAAACCTTGAGCTCCATAATTGCGCAATCTTTATCTCTAGCCCAGCCTAAACTGCACATTGCACAGTCTTAGTCCTCAAGCCTCAACCTTGAGCTATTGAACTGTGATATTGCGCAATCACTTGGCCTCCTATCCTTCCAAAATTGTGCAATGTCTAAACTCAGTGCTCAAGGCTGAATCTTGAGCCCTTGAACCCCTCAATTGTGTGATCTCCCAACTTTTTCTCCTGCCAGAACTGCACATTAGGAAAATTCAAACCTAAAGCCTCAAGCCTGAGCCTTTGAGCCCCTGAAATGTGCAGTCACCTACCTTGGCCTCTCAAAACTGCACATTGGTCAACCTCAAGGCTCAAGCCTCAAGCTTTACCTCCTAAGTCCCTCAACTGCGCATTTCCTTGAGTTTTTCCTTCCATAACTGTTGAGAATGCAGCAAGATGATGGAGCTTAGTGAAATGAAGTCGCCTTCACTAAGTGGGCCCGCAGGCAAATTCTGGCGCAAAGTCTATTTTTAGACTATGTCTATTTTTAGACATACGGAGCATAAATTGGGAATTCTACTTGGAGATTCTTGATGGATGCGACATGTCGGTAAAAATAGATGAGACCCTATTTTTTAGGACCCAGACTATTTTTAGACTGATCTCCTAAAAATATGGAAGTCAAATATTATTTACCCTTAATAATATTTTGACTATAAACAGCAGCTTACTCTCTTGGCGCACTTCAGTTTGAGTCATGGAGGTGACTCATGCAACTGACACAAGGAATCACGTGGTTCCTAGGGTTTGATGGCATCTTGCATGGTTGGCTTCAGTTAGACTTCAGTGGCAGGAGTTTTGGAGGAGTTAACGGGACAGATAGTGGAGTTGTGTTCGTTTGTTTTAGTTGAACTAGTTGGGATTAGTTAACTAACTAATCAACTAGATATGAGTGGAGTAAATTAAATAATATTTAATTTACTAAATATTAACTCATTAGTCAACTCAAGAACACTTCAGTTCACTACAGTGCATGATCAGTTCAGTGGAGACCAGTGGAAGAGGTAGATGAAAGGGTGAGTAAAGCTACCAGTTGGTAGATTGGTTTTGCATGAGATTTGCATTACACTTGGAGGAATTGTCCATGACAATTGCGCAGTCAAGGCAAGGGGATTCGAACCTTGAACCTCTTCATATACAGGCCATGATTTCGCAATAGAGGCAAGGCAGTTAGTGGTGTGTTTTGAACCCGAGACTTGTTCAAAACCAAGCTATATTGTGAGTAACTTCATGAGAGAGTACTGAGTACTTGTGAGGAGTATTGTACTTGTTTGGTTACTTGATTTCTCCATTATAATATACACAATAGCTGCGGGGTTTTCAGCTATAGGCTTTCCCCATACATACCGAGTTAATGTGTGATTGATTTGATGTGAGATTGCTTCTATTATTTCCGCATGTGACAATTAATTGTAGATGAGATTATGTGTTATGCATGCAATTCGAAATTGATGTGTAATCGGGTTAATATCCATTGAATAAGTGATTTATTCAGCTAATTTCTACATGGTATCGGAGAAGGATTAATTGTCGAGATCTATTACGGTGATTGCAAACTTATTTCCTCGGACAGAGTCTGCATACGGGCCAGGAAGCCTCCGGATTCATCTTTCTTCGGAAAGTGAAAGGTCTGGTAAAAGCCCCTTGCAGTCAATCTTTGATTTGGAAATAATTTTTTCTCAAGTGTAGATCAGAAGCGATAGAGCTTGGAGTTTGGAATTCGAATTTTGCAGCAGATTTGTTTTCTTGGTGCCGGTGTTGAAAATGTCTTCTTTCAACGGTTTGCGACTCGAATATGCTCTTGAAGGCAGTTCGAATTATGTTGCATGGAAGGATCACATGGAAGCAGTGTTAGAAGATAATGGTCTGAAGGAGTTCGTGGATGCGGATGTCCCAAAGCCCACTGATGCAGCTTTGGTCGATGCATGGCAAAAGAAGATCGCGAAATGTCGAAGGATCCTGTTGGAGGGCGTCAAGGATCATATTGTATCCGGCCTTCATGGTAAGGCTACTCCATATTTAATGTGGAAAGCTTTGACGGATCTATTCCAGAGTAAGAGTGACCAAAGGAAGCTGGCGCTCAAAGATAAGCTCGGGAACATCAAGATGGAGAAAGGCGACAGTATCGCCAAATACCTCACGAAGTTCACTCAATGCAGAGATGAGCTGGGAAGTGTGGGGGTGACTGTCGAAGACGAGGACATGGTCGAACTGGCTCTCCTTGGTCTTCCGAAGGCTTGGCACTCATATCAAGATAGTGTCAATGGTCGGGAGAAGCTGCCAGGATGGGAGCGCCTTTGGGCGGATCTCATGTAGGAGGAGATAAGGAGGACTACTCGAGATGGATCTTCATCAAAGGGAGCTGATGAAGAAAACTGCGCTTTGATGTCCAAAGCTAAGAAAGGGAAGGGTAAGAAAACCTCTCATTCTGGAGCTAAGGGCAAGAAGCAGGATATGGCGAAAGTGAAGTGTTTTCATTGCCATGATCACGGACATTATGCTACCAATTGTCCAAAGAAGAAGAAGAACAAGCAAGCGGGAAGATCTGCAGATGGAGAAGCTTTGGCTTCACAGTTCGAGCTTGAATTTTCATTGATTGCATGCTTGGTTTCAAGTGTGATGGGATCGGTGTGGTTCTTGGACAGCGGTGCGTCATTTCATATGACGGGAGATCGGGAGTTGTTCTCAGATTTGGAGAACAAAGATTTGGGTGTGCACATCGAGATGGGCGATGATGGTAGATACAGTGCGACTGGTATCGGTACCGTATCCTTTCAGAGGGAGTCTGGTAAACCCTTTGTCTTAAAGGATGTCATGCATGTACCTAGATTGAAGAAGAACCTGATTTCAGTAGCGATGTTGGAGGATAAGGGTTATGATGTGGTCTTCAGCGAAGGAAAAGCTTTCCTGCGCAGTAAGACTACTGGAGAGACCCGGAAGATAGGGTTCGAACTCATAACCTTTATCAGTTGCAGGTAGATGACTGCGCAGCTATGGCATGCAAGGCTGGAGATGTGGTGAGCCGGGATGATGAGGGCGAACTATGGCACAGGAGATTGGGCCATCTTCACCATGGAGCTTTGAAGATTCTGCAGCAGATTTCTACTGGACTTTCTAAGGGCACTCTTGCGCAGTCAGATCAGTGCAAGGGGTGTACTTTAGGGAAGTATGTGAAAGCCACCTTTCACGAGAAGGATAGTCGCGCCACGACGATCCTTGAGAGAGTTCACACAGACGTGTGTGGTCCTTTCTCAGTTGCTTCGACAGCAAAGCACAAGTATTATGTGATCCTTGTTTATGATTTCTCTCGAAAGTGCTGGATCTTCTTCATGCAGAAGAAGAGCGATACATTCGCAAAGTTCTGTGAGTTTAAAGCACTGGTCGAGAAGGAGTCGGGGAAGAAGGTGATTGCTCTAAGGAGTGATAACGGTGGTGAATTCATCTTGGCTGAATTCAAGGAGTTCTGCAGCGCAGAAGGGATTCGGAGAGAGCTCATTGCACCCCATAACCCACAGCAGAACGGGGTGGCTGAGCGGAAGAACAGAACGATCGTGGGTGCTGCACGGGCGATGTTGCATGATCAGGGCCTACCCCTTCATTTGTGGGCTGAGGCATGCAATACAGCAGTGTATGTGCAGAACCGTTGTCCTCACAAGGTTCTTGGCATGAGTACACCGGAGGAGGCTTATTCTGGCAAGAGGCCCGATATTTCCCATTTGCGGATTTTTGGTTCTCCTGTCTACATGCATGTGACGAAGGATGCGAGAAGGAAGCTGGATCCAACTGCTGAGGTTGGAATATTTGTGGGGTACACTGATACACCTCACAACTATCGGGTGTATTTTTTAGACAGTCGAAAGACTGTTGTGCGACGGGATATAAAATTTCAGGAGGAGAAAGCCATGCGGTGTTCGCTTGAGAGGGAGCTACACTTGCATGCAGATGAGGAGCTGTTAGTTCCTAAGGAGGAGCTTCCGGATGTGGATCAGCCACAAGAGGAGGTTCGGGAGGTGGAAGAAACCACCCAGGCAGCGCCAACCATCAGAGGGCGCATGCGCACTACAGAAGCTGAGCGACTGGCTCGGGATGCAGAGAAGGTTGTAGGACCACCTACAGCACAGCGCAGACAGAGACAGTCACCGGATCGGTACACTGGATACATGGCTCTTGTGAGTTAATGTGTTGTGACAGAGCCATCCTCTTTTGAGGAAGCTGTGGAGGAACCCGCATGGGTTGATGCCATGATCGAAGAATATGATTCGATCATCAGGAACAGTGCATGGGAGATTGTCCCAAGACGGGTTGGGAAATCAGTTGTAGGTTCGCGATGGATCTACAAGGTGAAGCAGGCGGCTGACGGGAGTGTGGAGAAGTACAAGGCGAGATTTGTCGCCCGTGGCTTCTCACAGATCGAGGGGATTGACTATGAGGAGACATTTGCACCTGTCGCAAGGTACTCTTCCATACGGACGATCCTTGCTCTCTCAGCGCAGATGGGGTGGCACATTCATCAGATGGATGTGAAGACTGCGTTCCTCAATGGAGTTATTGAGGAAGAGGTGTACATAGAGCAGCCTGAAGGTTTTGAGATCTTCAGCGGTGAGTCGCATGTGTGCCGACTCAAGAGAGCACTGTATGGGCTGAAGCAAGCACCTCGTGCTTGGTACACTCGGATAGACAGCTACTTCACCGGGCTTGGATTCTCCAAGAGTGAGGCGGATCCAAACATGTACCAGATTGTGGTGGAGGGGAAGCTGTTGATCATCGTACTGTATGTAGATGATCTGATTTTGACTGGCGACGAGCAGTTGATACTTTCATGCAAGGATGATCTTGCACGAGAGTTTGAGATGAAGGACCTGGGCATCCTTCATTATTTCCTAGGATTGGAGATTTGGCAGCGCAGCGGAGGACTGTTTGTTTCTCAGGGAAAGTATGCCCGGGAGATTCTGGAGAGGTTCAACATGCAAGGCTGCAAGCTTGTTGACACTCCTCTTCCTGGTGGTTGGAGGAAGGAGGATGCTACTTCAGCGGAGGTAGTGGATGCCACTGTCTATCGACAATTGGTGGGGTCGCTTATGTATCTGGTCAATACACGACCCGATATATGCTATGCAGTTAACCAGCTTTCGCTAGCTATGGTTAAGCCTACCAAGCTCTTTTGGAAGGCAGGCAAGCATGTATTGCGCTATATCAGAGGCACATCGGGATATGGTCTATGGTACAGACAGGAGGATGGAGCGAAGCTTTCTGGCTTCACTGATGCAGATTGGGCAAGGAGTCCAACGGACCGGAAGAGCACTTCTGGAGGAGTTTTCAGCATTGGGTCGACAGCAGTTTCCTGGTACAGCAGGAAGCAGAGATCCGTGGCACTCGGTTCAGCAGAGGCCGAGTACATGGCAGCAAGCTTGGCTGCATGTGAGGCTATTTGGATGAGGAAGATCCTCGCAGGTTTGTTCAGGTTGCATTTGGAGCCTACAGTGATCTACTGTGATAACCAGAGCTGCATTAAGCTCTCGGCTAATCCAGTTTTTCATGATAGGTCCAAACATATCGACATCAGGTACCATCACATCAGAGATTGTGTTCAGCGGAGGATCATGATGCTTTCATATGTTGCCACGGAGGATCAGGATGCCGACATCCTGACGAAGGCGCTCACCAGGAGCAAGTTCGAATTCCACAGAGGCGGGATAGGGGTTGCAGATAATCCATATCTTGCTGAGAGGGAGTGTTGAGAATGCAGCAAGATGATGGAGCTTAGTGAAATGAAGTCGCCTTCACTAAGTGGGCCCGCAGGCAAATTCTGGCGCAAAGTCTATTTTTAGACTATGTCTATTTTTAGACATACGGAGCATAATTTGGGAATTCCAGTTGGAGATTCTTGAAGTATGTGACATGTTGTTAATTAGGCATCATATTAGGTCCTGTGCTATTTTTAGACTCCAGCCTTTGTACACACAGGAAACAATATTATTTATCTGTAATAATATTTTGACTATAAACAGAAGCATTCTCTTGGAGCACTTCAGTTCGAGTCATGGAGGTGGCCCATGCAACTCTCACAGGAATCACGTGGTTCCTAGAAGAATGGAGTGGCAAAGTGGCATCTTGCATGGTCGACTTCAGCTTGGACTTCGTTGCGTGTTTTGGGAGGAGTTAATGACATATTAGGTGGAGTTGTGTTCCCCGTTTATTTTAGTTGAACTAGTTGAGATTAGTTTAACTAGCTAATCAATTAGTTATGAGTGGAGTGAATTAAATATTATTTTATTCACTAATTAGTAACTCATTAGTCAACTCAAGAACACTTCAGTTCACTACAGTGCATGATCAGTTCAGTGGAGACCAGTGGAAGAGGTAGATGAAAGGGTGAGTAAAGCTATCAATTGGAGGATCAGTTTTGCATGGGATTTGCATTACACTTGGAGGAATTGTCCATGACAATTGCGCAGTCAAGCCAAGGGGATTCGAACCTTGGATCTCTTCATATACAGGCCATGATTGCGCAATAGAGGCAAGGCAGTCAGCAGTGAGTTTTGAACCCGAGACTTGTTCAAAACTGAGTTAGATTGTGTGTGACTTTATGAGAAAGTACTGAGTACTTGTGAGGAGTATTGTACTTGTTTGGTTACATGATTTCTCCATTATAATATACACAATAGCTGCGGGGTTTTCAGCTATAGGCTTTCCCCATACATACTGATTTAATGTGTGATTGATTTGATGTGAGATTGCTTCTATTATTTCCGCATGTGACAATTAATTATAGATGAGATTATGTGTTATGCATGCAATTCAAAATTGATGTGTAATCGGGTTAATCTCCATTGAATAAGTGATTTATTCAGCTAATTTCTACAATAACTGCACATTGGGCAACCTCAAGCCTCAAGCCTTGGTCTTGAGCTCTTGATCCCCTGAATTGTGAAATCCTTTGACCATGGCCATACTGAACTACGGATTGCGTAGTCACGAGCCTCATTCCTAGACCTTGGCCTTTGGAATTGCACAATTCTTGAGTTAGTCACCAGTTCCAACCCTAACAAGTGATTTCATGAAATAGGTTAGATTATGGGTTTTCAGACTGATGTTGTCTTGTCATGAATTATTTTTAGCTACAATTACTCTATATTATCATGAAAATATGATGATGGAGGAAAAGGAGAAGAATATTATGCAATAATACACCTATGGATATGAAGAGAATGGATGATCATCACGCGAGAAGACCAAGGAACACAAAATTACAACATAAGACATAAGATCAAGATCACATTGAAGACTCCTTATCTTTAGGTCATGAGGAGTAGGAGGAAGAAGAAAATGCTCTACCACTCAAGAATAATCAAATATAAAAAAAACAAAGTGTGACTTGACATTTCCATGTCATCATGCAATCCATGTCATTAGTGCCATGTCATGTAATTAGTAATCATGTGCCACATTATTTGTGAATTATGTAAATTTTATATTGGAAAATGTAATGTAAAGTGGAAGTCTAATAGTCATCCATGTAATGTGAAAAGTCATGTGGGAGTCAAAAGGTCATAGATAATTCAAACAGTATTGAGGGTAGTCTAAGAGTCACAAGGGAGGTGAATGATTGCCCCATTTTTTATATATACACCCTCATTTTTCATGTAAACGAATTTTCACCTTGGCTCCTCATACCAAGCATTAGAAAGGAAGATAGTTGTTTTGAAGTGAGTGACTGCTCTAATTCTCCATTATTGGGGTACGTATTGTTCACTGACTTGATGTATCTTGAAAATTTTACTTCATTCAGAAGCTCGTTGAGCCAGCACGCTTTCATGAATATGTTGTGAATATAGTAAGATTATTCTTTGAATGTTTGCGATGTATGTTTCTTTCATATGTACTAAGTAAATTGAATTATTTATGTGGATTTGATACTAATCTTGTTGAAGGCGTGTTGCATTTTCTTTAACAATCATTGCTTCCCTATGAACTATTTCACTGGTTGATCAATGATTCGTTCATATGTATATGTGTGTGTTCCTTTTATATATTAGTATTATTACTTGTCTTTAAAGGGCCCACTTTTCTCTTCCAATTCGATAGAAGGACCTTGATATTTTCTGCAGTTGAACATTTCACAAGGCATACTCACTTTTTGATCCAAAAATACTAGTGTATTAATGTCTTGTACTAAACTTGGTAGCCAAGGAAAATCTACAAGGATGTATGGCAGTCAGGCCGATACTCTGGATGGGGCCCCTTCTCCAAATTTCTGTGAGGTTTAATTGGGAATTCACATCGGGGAGAACCCCTTGGTGGATTTCCAACATTGTCAACACAACGTTACCAATTACAATGATTTTACAGGGTTTATAATCACCCAGAAAAACCTGTCCAAAATATCCTTGAACAAATTCATGAAGATGTTTCCTATCAGGTGTGGCATGGAATGAAAACCCTCAATCTACCACCTAGGCATCAATAATATTTTTTAATGAATGAATCAAAGCATCTTGCAACACATTACCTGTTATAACAACTTCCTGCTTGTTCTCTTGATATCCATCTCCTTCTTTTCCCTTCCAAGATTTAAAATATTTCTTTAGGTGTACTTTCTTCCTACATTTTTAGCACACCATCCCTAATATGGATTTGGATATGCATTTCCTTGACTTACTGCAATATCCTAGGCTCTTTTCTCTCTCTAGTTTACTTCCTCTAGTCTCTATATTCAAAACATTACCTATTGTATCATGTGAGTTTTTCTATCTCATTTCCTCACTAAGGATAGCACCATCAACATCATTAAACTTTAAATTACTATATCTAGAGACAAAGTTACTAGTGGCATGACTAAACCATTCCAGCTTTATGGAAATGAACACAAAAACAAAAGAGCCCTAACTTCATCATCAAAATTCACCCCTACAAACTTAACTGACTGGTAACTGTGTTAAATTCATTTAAATTATCAACCATAGATCCGCCTTCTGAAGCATTCATATTAAATAAATTATTTATAAAATATATCTTGTTTGAGGTTGAGGGTTTTTAATATAATTTGTCCAATGCCGACATTAAACCTTTTGTTGTTATTTCCTTTGAAATGTTGAACGCCACTGACGTTGGAAAAAAAAAATTATTGTTCCAAGTGCCTTTTTGTTGAGAATCTCCCATTCTTGGTCCATCATAATTAAGGGGTCAAAACTATTATAGTTGTCATACCGAATTTCCCATCTACATGTTGAATCTCTCCATCAAAGGATCGAGTTAGCAGGGGATATAAAACAATCAATTTTAGGAGATCACCCTCCAAGGTTCAATTTAAAGAGGACATAATTGTTGCATTTTGAGGGGTAAATCCATGGAATTTATGGGACTACGTGCCAACCTAATTTATTGGTTATACCAGAGGATAAACTGTTGATTTATGTGGGTTGATAGCAATAGTGGAAAGTGGATTTTAGAGGATGAAAATTGTGTTCATCCATGTCTAGTTCATCATGAATAAAGGGGTTGAATTTTTCCAGTCTATATATGTAGGTTCATGTTGGTTACTGGAGGGTTGAATTGCTTCATTCCTAAAGGTTGAATCATGAGTTATTGAGGGACCATATCACACAATCAAGGAGGGTTGCATTATATGTTTGTTAGGAGAAAATATTGAAGGCCAAATTGTCTCAATAAAATGTTGAATCAAGAGGTTTAATTTCCATTTGTTAGAGGGTTGAGTTTTAACAGATTTTGAGGTCAAGCAAATTTCAGGGTTTATTCACAAGAAATCTGAGGGCTTTCCCTAGTATGTTGGAAGTCTGAATTGGAAAGAAACAAGGGTAATATTTCTCAAGAAATATTTCCCTAGGCCGAGGTAAATTCACAACTACAATTTCATGTAGCAGTTTGTTGATTTTATTGGCCAAATCCATTGTCTTGTAGTAGTCAAGAATTATTTTTCATAGGAGAAATGAATCAAGGGATAAGGTGTCAAAGGATAAGCATACTAAAATTTGACATAGGACTATCCTGCAACAAAAAATTATAGTATTGAAATTTTTTAATTAGGTGCACAATTTTAATTGAGCTGCAAATTTTGTAATTGATTGAGCAAGGGTTTCCTTATGAATATTGCCAAGTGAATTTTTCTCTGCATTGCATTGATATCTTGTAGCAGAACTTGTTTAAAATACCTACAATATAAGGTATTTTTGTAATAAATTATATTCAAGGGATTGACATGTTGACTATTTGTAAAGGTGCAATTTGAAAATTTTCTCATGGACAACAGATGGAAACAACCCTTAGAAGGCATCAAAAATGCGATAAATAACTTGGCGACAAGGCAACAACAATTTAGTAGTACATCAATTGGTTATTTTGGTAGTGACGTTCTTATGGAGCAAAGAACAAGACACATCAACAAACCATTTTCTAAAGGATTCCATGTTACTCTTCAAAAGAAGCATCCAAGGGATCTACATAAAGAAAAGGAAGTGGGAAATCGGTTGTTTGTACTTGGGTGAGATTTGAAGTTTATGACTACACAAGATATTCTTTCTAAATTGGAGGAGTTAGACATATACTTGTAGAAAGTAGCCAAATGTAATTAAAGGATATTAAGTTTGGTAGTGAATCCATCAATGCTTACCCTAATCTAGCACAAGTTTATCGAACATCCTTGTAAGGGGGTAATACTTGCAGTTTCTTCTTACCTCTGTGAGATCATAAGGATAATTGCTGATGTCCCCCATATAACGATGACATTATAAGAAAGGTATCACAATTTATTGTGGAAAGTAGTGGATCTTCAACATGGCGGTTGTGACAAGGATTGTTGATGAATGATGGGAGAGACACTCTCTGGGAAGTCATAGAATCCAAAGGTGTTATGGTGATAGTAGATATATACTATGATAAAGGTCCCCAATAGTTAGACTTGAGGGAGATTATGAGGTGGTACCCTTTCAATTAGGAAAGTTTTGGGAGAATAATTCTATCCAACAATACAACGTAATTGAAGTGTGGGAATTGGGGATGATAGATTCCCTATGGAATCCAGTTAGATTATCCCCTTATATGGAAATTCCTAACCAAGTAGGGAAAAAAAACATCAAGGGAGGAGAAGGAAATATGGCAAAGACTCTTTTTGTGAGACTAGGAGTATGCTTCTAACAAAGTATGGATTTTAATTCTATGCATTGCTTCAAGGCATGGAAACATGTGGCAACAATATGAAGTTCAACATTGTTGAGATGATATGGAATTTGTGTGTTGAAGCATTATACAAACTTGTTCGGGATCCTAGTATAGGTTTATGAATTTCTTAAACCAAAACAATTTTGGGAAGGGAGGATTGTAATGTCCCTTTTTCTAGGCATTGGGAATGGAGATCATCTAAGTAGCCTAGGCTGCAAATTAAAATTAATTATGGGATATGAGGAAATTAAATAATTAAAAGAGGTTGGAAAAGAGAATATTAAAATATCACTATTTAATAAAATAAAAGTGACCCATGGTATTCGGTCTAGAAATTAATGTGTAGATTCTAAATTGCTCATGAAATTTACTAAATCACAATACTATAAGCTACTCTATTGATTTGTGGAATAAAATTAGCATTCAAGAACAAAAATCAGTAACATGCATCAAGATTCAACACACATACATAGAGATTTATCTAGGGGAAAGAAAATGCTCAAAACCCCTTATTGTTTGTATTGCATTAATTAAATAATGTGGATGAATACAATATGCTTGCTCAAGCTTGAGCACAACCTGCACCTGTATTTTTTATCATTTGCCTAACTGACAAAACCTGACCAATACTTAGCGAAATTTTCAAGCCTCCAAGCTCCTATTTCCTTGCATTGTTCATTGAGGAAATAGGCTTTTTTTTTAAGGGGAATTCCTTAATTGGATTGCGCAATTCTTGTAGGCCCATCCTTTGACTGCATGCACAACCTATACAACTTGAACTAGTTTACAACTGACAGTGCACTTCCCTTAAGCTCCAATATCAACAGGGTAACTAAAATTCTCTGCATGCATCATTTATTTTGGGTTGATTGAATAATTAACTGGATGACCACCGTGTGTGAATAAAGTTACACTTCCCAACTTGACCCTCCACTAGTTTCTCCAACAGTTGGAACTAGTTTAATTGTCAATAACTCAAATTAACTAAATTATATTGCTACAATTTAGTAATCAATCATGTAGAACTAAAATCAAGTATCTCCAACTCAAATTAACCAAGTTAACTGAGTGGAAAAATCCAAGTCACCTTAGTTAACTACCTCCAAGTATTTTGTTGAAATTGAAATTGAAATTTTATTCTAGTTTGACCAAGGCAAAGTCAAAACTATATTTTCTTGCTGCATTTTCAGCACTCTCTCTCAACAAGAAAGGGATTATGTACCACCCCAATCATGCATCTATGGAACTCAAATTTACCTCTTGAAAAATATTTTTTCAAAATGTCTGCATCATGTTCCTCTATTAGAATTTACTGCAAAAACACTATTCGCCTTTGCACACAATCTTGTAGATGGTGGTACTAGATATCTATGTGATTGGGTCGATCGTGAAAAAATGGATTCTCATAGAGTTTGATACAACTTTTATCGTCACAGTAAATCACAGTAGGATCCATCATTTGACCAAATAACCCAACAAGAATCTTTCTCATCTATATAGCCACACAATTTGCTTGACTAGCAGCCATGTACTCTACTTTTTCTGAGCTAAATGCCACATATATCTATTTCCTGTTTTACCAAGAAACCGTTGTGGAACCAACACTGAAAATTCCTCCTAATGTAATATTCCATTCTGATGGACTCCCCACCCAATCTGCATTTTTGAAGCCACATAGGTTCACTTCCTTTATCCGTTTGTACCAAAGTCCAAACTAAGTGGTGCCTCTGAGGTACCGTAGAACATGTTTAGAAGCCCTCCAAAATAATTTGGCCAGTCGAACCATGGCTTGGCTCAACTGGTTGAATTCACAACACATGTTTGGCCATGTGTTCACAAGGTACATGTTTGAACCCACCAACTTCCTGTACACGGTAGCATCCACTTCCTCACCTTAAGTGGTATCCTCCTTCCTCTAGTTGGTCACTAGAGGAGTCTCCATGGGTTTGCATATGCCCATGTGGAACTTCTGAAGAACCTCATTGGCATACTTTCCCTGAGAGACAAATATTTCCCCTTCTCCTTGCCATACTTCCAAACCTATCAAATATTGCATGAAGCCCATGTCCTTCATTTAGAACTCTCTTGCAAGGTCCTCCTTGCAAGGCCTGATAACTTGTTCATCGCCGATTAAAATCAAGTCATCAACATATAAGACAATCATCAACAATTTACCTTATACCAAGATGTGGTAAAGGTTTTCATCTACTTCACTTTTGGTGAAACCCAACCCGGTGAGGTATCTATCGATCATGGTGTACCAAGCACAAGGTGCTTGCTTCAACCCATACAACGCTCTCTTCTGAGTCTACGCACATGTGACTCTATGTTGAAGGTCTCAAATCCTTCAGGTTGTTCAATGTACACCTCCTCCTCAATAACTCCATTAAGGAATGATGTCTTCACATCCATCTGGTGGATCATCCGCCCCATATGTGTGGTCATAGCAATAATTGATCTAATAAAAGAGTACCTTTCTACATGAGAAAAGGTCTCCTCATAATCAATCCCTTCAACCTGAAAGTACCCCTTGGCCACAAATCTTTCATTGTGATTCTCTATACTTTCGTTTTTTGCATGCTTTACTTTGTAAATCCATCTCGAACCTACAACTGAATTATCTTCTAGTCTTGGGACCACTTACCAAACATTGTTTCTTACAATGGATGTAGAAATTTATAAACACAATAATGTATTTCTAGATTCTCCTGATCTAACAAATTAATCTTATGTTAAATACATAATCCTTCCACTTAATTCTTTGCGTAAATTAAATCGTTGATTGCAAAACACATATGAAGCAAAATCAATCGCACATAACAAGATGTTTTACAGGGAAAGCTTAAAGCTAAAAACCCCAACTATCATATATTATGTATATCAATGGAACATGTGACAATCTAATACAAAGCTCAGCTCATAGAGCTCTCAGTACAATATACAATCGTCACACACTGTCATGCATAAATTTGCATATATATGCACGAATTTCTTGCCTCCTAATAGCCTGCCTCCACTACACAATCCTTGCTGAAGAATATCCCTGAATGAATTTGATCTTGCCTTGATCTCACTGCGCAATCCTCATTGGCATCTCCAATATCAATGTATATGCATTGAATGCATCACTATAGTCACAACTGATAGTCCATCTCACCCTTTCACCTATCTCTCCACTGGGTCTCCACTGGATCTGACATGCAAGTAGTTAATTGTTGTATTTTTTCAGTTGCAAGTAAGACACTACTTGTGAATTAATTAACTAATTAATTCACTCATCTTTCACTAGTGTATCTTTAGTTACAACTAGCACAACTGAGTTTAACTCACTTAACTGAGTTAAACTAAATAACAACTCACATAACTACTCTTCAAACTCTGTTACAACTTGCCACTATCAGTTATAATGAAGTCCTCCATGCATGAGTCACCAACCACCCTAGGAATTGCGTAATTCCTTCATCCCACTGATATGCCACATCTGTTCACTGAAATAAAGTGCTCCAAGAGAATAAGTTACTATTTATTGTCTGATTATTATTAAGGGCTAATACTAATCGACATGCATTCTATTTTTAGATTAGTGATCTATAAATATACTTCGCCCATCTTCTAAAAATAGAAATTCATCCAAAGATAGAATTTTCTCAACCATATAGAATTAGCATCCTGCTAATTTTATAATATGCTCACCATTCTAAAAATAGACATACACCTAAAAATAGCATGCGGGCCCCACCTAGTAAAGGTGCTTAATTTTTACTAGGCTCACCATCTTGTTGAATCTCAACACTCCCTCTCAACAAGATAGGGATTATCCTTCACCCTGATCCTATCTCTATGGTATTCTAATTTTCTCTTGGTAAGCGCCTTCATCAAAATATCTGCATCTTGATCTTCCGTTGGAATGTACTGAAGCAACATGATCTTTCGTAGCACACAATCTCTGATATGATGATACCGGATATCTATATGCTTAGATCTATCATGAAACACATGATTAATCGAGAATTTAATGCAACTCTAATTATCACAATGAATCACTGTACGATCTAAATGAGAACTGAACAAACCGACCAGGATCTTCCTCATCCAAATAGCCTCACATGCAACTTGACTTGCTGCCATGTATTCTGCTTCCGCTAAACTGAGTTCCATGGATCTTTGTTTCCTGTTGTACCAAGAAAAATTTGTAGATCTAATACTGAAAACCCCTCCTGATGTGCTCTTTCTGTCTGTTGGGCTTCCTGCCCAATCTGCATCCGTGAAGCCATGCAACTTCACCTCATCCGCCTATCTGTACAATAAGCCATACTCAGATGTGCCCTTGAGATATCTCAGGACATGCTCGCCCACCTTCCAAAAGAGCTTGGTAGGCTTAACCATCGCTTGAATAAGTTGGTTCACCGCATAGCATATGTCTGGTCTTGTATTAACTAAATGCATGAGCGAACACACCAACTATCGATAAACAGTGGCATCCACTACCTGTGCCGATGTAACATCCTCTTTCCTCAAATTTCCTGGAAGAGGAGTATCCATGGGTTTGCAGTCCTTCATGTGAAACTTACCAAGTATCTCTCGAGCATACTTGCCTTGAGACACAAACAATTCACCTTCTCGCTGCCATATTTCCAATCTAAGGAAATAATGAAGGAGACCCATATCCTTCATCTCGAACTCCTTTGCAAGGTCCTCCTTGCATGAGTGTATTAGCTTCTCATCACCAGTCAATATTAAATCATCAACATAAAGAAAAATGATTAAAATCTTACCCTCCACCATAATTTGGTATAGGTTTGCATCTGCCTCACTCTTGGTGAAGCCAAGTCCGGTGAAATAGCTGTCGATCCAAGTGTACCAAACACGGGGTGCTTGCTTCAGCCCATACAGCGCTCTTTTGAGTCTGCATACATGTGACTCACTGCTGAAGATCTCAAATCCTTCAGGATGCTCAATGTACACTTCTTCCTCAAAGATCCCATTAAGGAATGCAGTCTTCACATCCATCTGATGAATGTGCCAACCCATCTGTGCTGAGAGAGCAAGGTTGGTCCTTATGGAAGAATATCGTGTGATATGTGCAAAGGTTTCTTCATAATCAATCCCCTCAATATGTGAGAAGCCTCGAGCAACAAATCTTACCTTATACTTCTCGGCACTCCCATCAGCAGCTTTCCTTGCCTTGTAGATCCATCTTGAACCTACCACTGATTTACCAACCAGCCTTGGAACAATCTCCCAAGCACTATTTCTGACAATGGAGTCATACTCCTCCACCATGGCATCTACCCATGTGGGCTCCTACGTTTCTTCCTCAAAGGAATATGGCTCTGTCACGATACACTTGCTCATGAGAGCCATGTATCCAGTGAATCGGTCAGGTGACTATCTCTGTCTGCACTGTGAAGTAGGGACGCCTACATTCTCTGCCACATCAAGCTTCAGCCTCTCAGCTTCTGTGGTATGATTTCTACCAGTTCTAATGTTTGGTTCTGCATTAGTGAACTCCTCCACTCTATGAATCTCCTCCTATGGCTGATCCACATCTAGAGGCTCATCTTTTGGAACAAGTAGTTCCTCCTCTGCATGCAAGTGTAGCTCCCTCTCAAGCGACAACTTCATGACTTTCTCCTCATTGAATTTTATATCCCGTCCCACCAAAGTCATCTGACTGTTTGGAAAATACACATGATAATTATGGGGTGTTTCTGTGTACCCCACAAATATCCCAACTTCTGCAATCAGCTCCAGCTTCTTCCTAGCGTTCTTGGTTACATGAACATAAATAGATGAGCCAAAAATATTTAAATGATAAACATCCGGCTTCTTACTAGTAAAAGCTTCTTCAGGTGTACTCATGCCAAGTACTCTATGAGGACAATGGATTTTCACATAAAATGTAGCATTGGATGCTTCCAGCCACAAGTGCATTGGTAGGCCCTAGTCATGCAACATAGCTCGTGCAGCACCCACGATCTTTCTGTTCTTCCTCTCCGCGACCCCATTCTGTTGTGGGTTATGAGGCGCTATGATTTCTCTTCGAATTCCTTATTTTCTATAGAAGTCTTTGAATTCATTCGAGATGTATTCACCACCATTATCACTCCGCAGAGCCTTCACTTACTTCCCTGACTCCTTCTCCACCAATGTTTTAAACTCACAAAACTTTGAGAATGTTTGATCCTTCTTCTGCATGAAGAAGATCCAGCATCTACGAGAATATTCATCAACAAAAATAACATAATACCTCTGTTTTTTTGTTGAAGCAACCGAGAATGGTCCACACACGTCTATGTGAATTCTCTCCAGGATCACTGAAGAACGGTTCTACTTTTCATGAAAGGTGGTCTTCACAAACTTACCCATTGTACATCCCTTGCACTGATCTAACTGTGCAAGTGTACCCTTGTGAAGTCCAGTAGAAATCTTCTACAAAATCTTCAGGGCGCCATGGTGAAGATGGCCCAATATCCTGTGTCATAATTCACCCTCATCCCAGCTCACCACTTATTCTTCTTTACCCACCATTGCAGCACAGCCATCTACCTCCAGCTTGTAGATATTCTTAACTTGAATCCCTATCCTCTTGGTTTGACCCATTGTTTTATGTCGCGGGAAATATTTTCCATCGATGAAAACAACGTCATAACCTCTGTTCTCCAACATCGCGACTAAGACCAAATTCTTCTTCAGACCTGGAACATGCATAACATCTTTCAACATAAATGGTTTACCTAACTCCCTCTCAAAATTAATCGTTCCAATTCCAATCGCATTGTATCTACCATCGTCGCCCATATCTAAATGCATTTGGAGATATTTCTCCTCCAAGTCACTAAACAACTCCTTATCTCCTGTCATGTGGAAGGAAGCACCACTATCAAGATACCGCACCAATTCCATTGCGCTTGAAAGAAAGCATGCAATCAAGTATAAATCAAGTTCAAATTGCGATGCAAGAGCCTCACCAGCTACAGCTCCAACAACCTTCTTGTTCTTCTTTTTCTATGGGCAGTTAGTGGCGAGATGCCCTTGTTCGTGACAGTGGAAACACTTCACCTTGGACATATCCAACTTCTTGCCTTTAGCCTCGGATTTTGGATGGGATTTCCTCCCCTTTCCTTTCCTCACTTTGGCAACCAAAGAACAATCCTCTTCATCATCATGTTTTGATGAAGAGCCATCCCTTGTACTTCGCCTTATCTCCTCCTGCACTAGATCCAACCAAAGTCGCTCCCAATCTGGCAGTTTCTCCGCCCATTGACATAGTCTTGATAGTTGTGCCAACTCTTCAGAAGTCCAAGGAGAGCCAAGCTCACCAAGTCATCGTCAGCAACTATAATTCTCACACTCCCCAGCTCATCCCTACATTGGACAAACTTCTTGAGATACTTTGGAATATTGTCGCCCTACCCCATTTTGATTTTTCTAAGTTTGTATTTCAGCGCCAACTTCCTATGGTCATTACTGCTTTGGAAAAGATCTGTCAAAGCCTTCCACATTGCAAATGGAGTGGCTTTCCCGTGAAGGCTTGACACAATATGGTCTTTCACACCTTCCAATAGAATTCTTCTTGTCTTTGCTACTTTCTTTTGCCAGGCGTCAAGTAATGCAGCATTCGTCGAAGTGGGCTTAGGAACATCGCTATCGATGAACTCCTTCAGAACATTATCTTCAAGCACCGCCTCCATTCTGTCCTTCTAAGCTATGTAGTAGAGCTTACCTCGAGTGCATACTCCAACTGCAACCCATTGAAAGCCATTTCAATGTTTACTCAACTATCACACCTAGAAATTCTTGCAGCAAATTCGAATTGTCCACTAGCACAAAACTCAGCACCACTTCAATATTGAAATCTCCAGTGATTAACACTGCTCTGATACCATGTAGAAACTTATAAACACAATAATTTATTTCCAGATTCTCCTGATCTAACAAATTAATCTTATGTTAAATACATAATCCTTCCACATAATTCTTTGTGGAAATTAATTCGCCAATTGCAAAACACATATGAAGCAAAATCAATCACACATAACAAGATGTTTTACCGGGAAATCTTAAAGCTAAAAACCCCAACTATCATATATTATTTATATCAATGTAACATGTAACAATATCATATAAAGGTCATCTCATAGAGCTCTCAGTACAATATACAATCGTCACACACTATCATGCAGAAATTTGCATATCTATGCACCAATTTCTTGCCTCTTGACAGCCTGCCTCCACTGCACAATCCCTGCTGAAGAATATCCCTGAATGGATTCAATATTTCCTTGTTTTCACTGCGCAATCCTTTTTAGAATCTCCAATTTCAGTGTAGATGCATTGAATGCATCACTATAGTCACAATTGATAGTCCATCTCACCCTTTCACCTATCTCTCCACTGGGTCTCCACTGGATCTGACATGCAAGTAGTTAACTATTGTATTTGTTCAGTTGCAAGTAAGACACTACTTGTGAATTAATTGACCAATTAATTCACTCATCTTTCACTAATGTATCTTTAGTTACAACTAGCACAACTGAGTTTAACTCACTTAACTGAGTTAAACTAAATAATAACTCACATAACTACTCTTCCAACTCTGTTACAACTTGCCACTGTCAGTTATAACGAAGTCCTCCATTCATGAGTCACCAACCACCCTAGGAATTGTGTAATTCCTTCAGCCCACTGATGTGCCACATCTGTTCACTGAAATAAAGTGCTCCAAGAGAATAAGTTACTATTTATTATCTGATTATTATTAAGGAATAATAATAATCGACATGCATTCTATTTTTAGATTATCAATCTATAAATAGACTTCACCCATATTCTAAAAATATAAATTCATCCAAAGATAGAATTTTCTCAATCATCTAGAATCATCATCCTGCTAATTTTAGAATATGCTAACCATTCTAAAAATAGACATACACCTAAAAATAGCCTATGGGCCCCACCTAGTGAAGGTGCTTAATTTTCACTAGGCTCATCATCTTGTTGAATCTCAACAATGGAATCATAATCCTCTACCATAGCATCAACCCATACGGGTTGCTCAACTGCTTCCTCGAATGAGACTAGTTTTGTATCTACTAGCTTAGTCACCATAGCCATGTAGCTAGTGTATTGATTTGGGGACCTCCTATGCATGTGTTCTGATGTGGGTGCTCCCACATTCTCTCTAGCATCCTGCAATAAATTTTTAGCTTCCCTGGTTCATCTCCTTCCTTCCCTAGATGCCTATGCTTGAGTGGTTTTCTCCACTCTCTTCTCCTCTACTTGTGGATGCTCCACAACTTCTATAGGTTCTTCGTTTGGAGTCAAAAGTCTTTGAACTGCATGTAACCGAAGATCCCTCTCAACAGAACATTTCATTGCCTTTTCCTCATCAAACTTCACATCTCTACGAACAATTGTCATCCTAAGAGATGGCAGGTACACATGATAGTTGTGAGGTGTATTATTGTACCCCACAAATATTCCCAATTATGTTGTCAGCTCTAGATTTTTCCTTTCTTCCTTAGAGTATATTGATGCTCCAAATATTATGAAGTGTGACACATATGGTTTCTTCCCTGAAAAATATTCTTTTGGTGTACTCATCCCAAGAATCTGATGAGGAATCATGTCCTACAAATAGACCCTTGTGTTACATGCTTCAACCCACAACTGCAGAGGTAGGCCTTGGTCATGCAATATCACCCTTGATGCTCCCAAAATACTTCAGTTCTTCCTCTCAGCCACCCCATTATGCTATCGGTTATGGGGCGTTTTCAACTCCCATCGAATGCCTTCCATTTCACATAAATTTTTAAACTCATACTCACCATCGTTATCGCTCCTGAGAGCCTTTACTTTCATGCCAGTTTATTTCTCAACAAGTTATTTAAATTCAGAAAAATTGGAGAATGTCTGGTCTTTCTTTTGCATGAAGAAAATATAGCACTTCTATGGGAAATCATCTACAAATATAACATAATAATTGTGCTTGGAAGTGGAGGTTGTCTAAAATATTCCACAGATATCAGAGTGGATCCTTTTAAGGATTGCATGCACCCTACTATCCTGATCATTGAAGGTGCATTTTGTGTACTTCCGCAAGGTACACCGTTTTCATTTATTTTGTTGCTCTAGTGCTCCTTTGGGGAGGCTTGTGGTGATCTGCTACATGATCTTCAAATCTCCATGATGAAAATGGCCAACTCTTCTATGCCATAATTCGTCGACATCTCGACCCTACACCTTATCCACCTTTTTTCTCAAAGTAGCACCATATTGCACATCTAGCATGTAGAGGTTCTTCACTCGAACCCCAATCTGCTTCACTTGTCCCGTAGCGATGTGTCTTAGGAATGCTTTTCCTTTGCTGAATATCACATCGTAGCCACAGTCTTCTAACATTGTGACAAAAATCATATTATTCTTTAGACCTGGTACAAACATCACATCCTTGAGTCTGTTCCAGGTGGATATTGGTGGCCACCCGCCTATTCCACCTGGGGCCCCACCATTGTCTCTTTCAGTTTTTTTTCACAACTTACTATTTTTAGCAGTTTTTCGGGTCCTGAACTTTCGGAGCCATTTTGAAGCCCCAAACGGAGATATTTTCCGAATTTACGTCCCCGGGAAGTTGAAACACCAATTTACCCAAACGGGGCCCATAGTTTTGGCGCTTCATCTCCTAGGGTTAGGTTTTTGGACGTTTAGAATTATCCATTGTTTCTCCATAATAAATAGGCCCTCGAGCCTCATTGTAATACAATTCAGAGGTATGTAGTCGCCACATCTCTTCTCAGAGATTCGCTACCAGCACCCTAGCTATTTTATTTCCATCATGTTTGTAAGCATATTTCTGTGATTTGATATTAATGAAATGAAGCCTTATTTCCACTGTATTTCTATGTTTATGGTTATTTCTGTATTCTGTTGCATTCCTGCATAAATCTGGATTAGTGGTATCAGAGCGGTCTTCTTTTTCTCGATCCTTCTTTGCATGTCCCCAACGAGGTCGGGGTATAAGGAGTTAGGGCTCAATATGGTGGAACCTTTGCAAGATCAGCCTCGCAAACCCCAACAGACGCCCATGGGGGATGAAAAGAGAGATGAGGGAGCAGGAGATCCTATCAAAATATTGCTCGAGGAGGCCCTCAAAAAACAAAGGAACGCGATGATGGATAACTTTTCCCAGATTCTTCAACGACTGCCCACCGGTGGCGCATCTGCATTTAGCAGCCACTCTGGAGACGCGACTCCCTTTAAGGTACAAGTAAAATTTGACATTCCCATATTTGAAGGTCAAATAGATGCAGATGTCATAGATAGATGGTTGAATCTATTAGAAGGATATTTCTCGGTTCATGACTTTTTCGACTGGGAGAAGATTATTTTTGCACTCCTCAAAGCTACCCCCCATGTCAAGGACTGGTGGGAAACCTACTATGAGAAAAAGGACGAGACAGAACCCTCTCTGTTCTCAGCCGTACCCACTTGGAATTATTTTCAAGATGCCATCCAGGAATAATACTATCCCGTCGGGAGCTATGAGGACAAGTACATACAATGGACAACGCTGCGGCAACAAAGGGATCAATATGTGCATGAGCTAACAAATCTATTCCATACCATGCGCACAAAGTTGGGTATCAAAGATTCAGAGAAAAATTTGGTGCTAAAGTATCACGGTTGTCTGCACAGATACATTCAGGAGGAAATGGAGTTTCTCAATATCTCCTCGCTTGGTACGGCATACCGGTACGCTGCCAAGATTGAGCAAAAATTCAAACAGAAGAAGCGAGACTTTGGATCTGCGAATCAAAAGCAAGGGAAAGGTGCCCCCAAACCGCAGAATAAAGGACAAAGCCAAGGCATGGCGGCCCAAGACAGCCTACCAAAGACACAAGAAAATAACAACACCGCAAGGCCAAATAAGGACACGGGAAAGTGGTGTGAGTTCCATAAGAGCTCCACTCACAACACAAGTGAGTGTCAGGCCAAGCAGTCACTGGTGGCTGAGATGAGGGCTTCTGAATTAGACACATGCTCCAACTCTGAATCAGAACCTGACAAGGTGAATGAGAAAGGGAAGCAAATTATTGATGCGGAGCCCAACGCCACTGTTTCCACTACGAAGATCCAGAAGGAGGAACCAGAAGATCCAAAGGAGGCAGAGCATCTCTTCCACTCGTAGATGTGGGTAAAGGGTTCCCCGCTATGGTTCTTTGTCGACAATGGGAGCCAAAAGAACCTCATTTCAGTAGATGTCGTGAAGCGGTTGGGCTTGCCGACCACAGCGCACCCACAACCATACACCATCGAGTGGCTTAACCAAGGACGAGATCTCCGCGTCAGCCAGCAGTGTCGCCTTCCCTATAGCATCAAGCCCTTCACGGATGAGGTATTGTGTGAAATTTCTCCTATTGATGTTTATGATGTATTATTAGGCCAACCATACTTGTGGAAGCGACATGTTGTGTATGAGTCCCGGCCTCGCGCTGTTATTGTTACTTTGGGAAATAAATTGTACAAGATACCAGAGGTACCACTGCCTCCCACTATCTCTTTGGTTACTGCAAAACAATGTAGTAAGCTCATTTCCCAAACTAGGAAATTTTTTTTCCTAATAATCCGCCCCCAGGGCGAGAAGAAGACTATGGCCACGACCTCCAGACATGGCTACTCTGCACTACAACAGCAAATGGACAAGGTTGTGGAGGAGTACGAGGACATATTCACCTCACCCACAGGGGTGCCTCTACACTGTCAGCTCAAGCACCCCATTGACCTGACCCCAAGTGCACCGTTACCCAATGGACCGATCTATAGGCGCTCTGTTCTAGAGAATGATGAAATCAAGAGGCATATTCAGGAGCTACTGCAGAAAGGTCACATACGGCCAAGTTCATCGCCCTGTGGGAGCCCGATCGTTTTGGTATAGAAGAAGGATAGGACTTGGAGACTCTGTATTGATTATCGGGTGCTGAACAAGATCACTGTCTGGAATAGGTACCCGATCCCACGGATTGATGACCTTCTGGACCAACTCAAAGGGGAAAAATATTTTAGCAAGATCGACTTGAAGTCTAGGTATCACCAGGTACCAATTGAACCCTCTGATGTGTGGAAGACTTCCTTCAAAGCCAAGGAGGGACTTTTCAAATGGCTCGTCATGCCTTTCGGATTGACAAATGCTCCTGCAACCTTCATGAGGTTTATGGACGACATCTTGCGTCCATTCACTAACTCATTTGTAGTGGTATACTTGAATGACATTCTTATCTTCAGCCAGACTTTGGAAGAGCACCTCCACCACATCCGAGAAGTCCTCCAAACACTGCGGGAACACAAGTTGTGTGCCAATTTGGAGAAGTGCACTTTTGGCATGACCCAGTTTCAATATCTGGGATACATTATTGATGAAAGGGGGGTGCATGTGGATCCAGCCAAGATCCAAGTCATTCGGGATTGGCCAGCCCCAACCACCCTAATAGAGCTTTGCAGCTTTCTAGGTCTTGCTAATTTCTACCGCAGGTTCATGTTGGGATTCTCTCATATCACTTGGCCCTTGAGCCAAGTCACCAAGGGAGGAGCGAAAGCAAAATTCTGTTGGTCAGAATCTCAACAGAAGGCGTTCGTAGAATTGAAACATCGCCTATGTTCTGCCCCAGTACTCACATTACCAGACTTGCAACAACCATTTGAGATCGAGACAGATGCCTCTGACTATGCTATTGGGGTGGTTCTTACTCAACAGGGGCATCCAGTGGCATATCACAGTGAGACATTGTCCGACACAATTCGAAAGTATCCCACTTATGACAAAGAAATGTATTCCATTGTGCAGGATTTTCGACAATGGAAACATTACATTTTGGGGAAGGAGACAATCATCCACACAGACCACCGACCCCTGCAATTCATACCGACACAAGGGAAGTTGCAGAACGATCGCCATTAAAATTGGTCCACATACCTGCAACAATTTCATTTGAACATCAAGTACAAGAAGAGTAGCACCAATAATGTTGCATATTTCCTTAGCCGACTACCAATCGTGGCCATAACCACCATTCTCAACTCTTTTGGGAATGAGACTTATAATTGGCCACTTCTCCACAAGATCGATCCAGAATTCAGCTACACATACAAGGCACTCTTGGGGGATATGAAAGTTCCAAATTTTCACCTCCAAGATGCACTATTATGTCACCCGAGACACCTTTGTGTTCCTTCAAGAGAGCGTGCCAAGATGATATGGGAAGCGCACTACAGTCGAGTCACTGGGCCTTTTTGGGTCGAGAAAATAGTGGCAGTACTGCATAAGTATTTCTATTGGCCGAACCTTCGACAGGATGTCGGGAAGTACATCAGATCCTGCACTGCTTGCACCATTGCCAAACCAACCATCAAGAAGCAAGGGTTCTATACTCCGCTACCTACCCCTAGTCGACCTTGGGAATCCATATCCATGGATTACATGTCAAGCCTTCCTTCTACTAAGCATGGAAATGACTGTGTTTTCGTGGTCGTCGACAGATTCTCAAAGATGGCCATTATGGTGGCTTGCAAGAAGAATATCACAACAGAAGCCACTGCTAAAATTTTCTTTGAACGAGTGTGGGTGCACTTTGGGATCCCACAGTCTATCATATCAGATCGCGATAGCAGGTTCCTCAGCACATTTTGGTCCAGCCTCTAGTCAATGTTGGACACCAAGCTCACCAAGTCCACAGCTTTCCATCCCCAAATTGATGGCCAACCAGAGGTCGTCAACAGGATGATTGTACATATTCTATGCATGTACAATTCAAAGAATCCACACACATGGGATGAGAGCCTTCCCTATGTACAACACAATTATAATTGGGCTCTCCACAACTCAACCAGACACAGCCCCTTTCAGGTGGGCTTGGGATTCCAGCCACTATGTCCCATTGACGTAGCCACGCCATTTGTAGCTACTCAGGTCGATTCGGCTCATGTCCAGTCTAAAGCTAACAAAGCAAACAACTTCATCGAGCGCATTCATCACATCCGCCAAGAGGTTCATGAAAAATTGGATAGAGCCAATGCTAAGGACAAGCAACGACATGATCAACATCGGGTGCCACACAACTTTCAGGTGGGCGAAAAAGTGTGGCTACATTTGCAGAAGGAGCGCCTCACTGGACCCCACTACAAGATTCGCCCGCTCTGATATGGGTCGTACACCATCACCAAGGCTGTAGGGAACAATGCCTTCGAGCTCAGTATTCCACCATTCCTTGGTCTGCACACAGTATTCAATGTAGACTACCTTCGTCCCTACTTCCCACCCCTATTGGACACCTCTGACATTGCAGAAGAACTCACACCAAAAGAGTTAAACCCAGACTGCATGGAATAGGCCACCACAAACTGTATCATGGACATGAAAATCAAGAACACTCACTGATAGAAGATCCAACTGTATCGGGTTGTCAAAGCTGGCCAACTCCTGCACCAAGGCAAGTGGTTCACCGGTGACCAAGTTCAACAGAAGTTTCTGCATCTCATGGGGGAACTCAACGCAATGGGGACCATTTATTCCTAAGGGGGGAGGAATGATCCAGGTGGATATTGGTGGCCACTCGCCTATTCCACTTGGGGCCCCACCATTGTCTCTTTTAGTTTTTTTTCACAACTTACTATTTTTAGCAGTTTTTTGGGTCCTGAACTTCCGGAGCCGTTTTGAAGCCCCAAATGGAGATAGTTGTCGAAGTTACATCCCCGGGAAGTTGAAACACCAATTTACCCAAACGGGGCCCATAGTTTTGGCACTTCATCTCCTAGGGTTAGGTTTTTGGACGTTTAGAATTCTCCATTGTTTCTCCATAATAAATAGGCCCTCGAGCCTCATTGTAATACAGTTCAGAGATCTGTAGTCGCCACATCTCTTCTCAGAGATTCGCTACCAGCACCCTAGCTATTTTATTTCCATCATGTTTGTAATCATATTTCTGTGATTTTTTATTAATGAAATGAAGCCTTATTTCTGTTGTATTTCTATGTTTATGGTTATTTTTGTATTCTTTTGCATTCCTGCATAAATCTGGATTAGAGTCTGAGAGGAGAGTGAGCCTGAATCCCTCTAAATGTGACTGTGTCGATCCCAGTCACATTGTACCTTCCATCATCTCCCATCTCGATGTGCATCTAGAGATATTCCCCCTCCTAGTCACTGAAAAAAGCTTTGTTCCCCATCATATGGAACGAGGCACCATTGTTGATGTACCAAACACCTCCCATCACTGTGGTTGTCATGCATACAATTAGGGTAAAATAAATCTAGAGCTTCACCTACTCCTCCTCCTGAGTTATTCTTGCTTATCTTCTTGTGTGGGAATTTCGTTGCATAGTGCATGAATTCATGACAATAAGCACTTGATTCTGGACAATTTTGTCTTCTTGCCCCCTTGACTAGATTATTCTTTGGATTGGGATTTATTCTCTTTCCCTTTCTTTACCTCTCCATCCAAGGCAAAGTTATCGTCATTCAAACTTAGATGAAGTCATGTCTCTATTGCTCTTGCTTATTTCTTCGTGTACTAGATCAGACCATAACTACTCCCAACTTGGTAGTTTCTCTCGGCCATTTATTGAATCTTGTTAACTATGCTCGCTCTTGTGAAGGCCCAAAAGGTCTAGATCTACCAATTATTCTTTAGGCGCATTAACACCAACATCGCCAACTTCATCACAACACTGTGTAAACCTGCTAAGATAATGCAGAATTGTGGCATTCTTTTGCATCTCAATACTTCGAAACTTTTCCTTGAGTGCCAACTTCATGTGGTCACTATTGTTCTCGAACAACTCTGTCAGTGTTTTCCACATCACGAACGAAGCCTATTTCCTATGGAGATTCAATAAAATATGATCCCATACTCCCTCCAGTATTATTCTCCTCGCTTTGGCCACACCTTTCTTCCATTGAGAAATATATTGGGCATTGTATGCTTGGGGTTTTGCTACATTTATCTTGATGTATTCTAGTAGCCCATTGTCATCCAATACTACCTCCATGCCCAAAAATTGTGTGGTCCCTTCCAAAGCATACTCGAGCCTAAGTCCATTGAAATTCATCTTCTCAGTCCTAGAGAATACCTGCAACATTGATCTTCAAATTCTAACTTCCTGCAATGACAACTTCAAAATATATTCTCTATTGTGAATATAGATGTGATACCATGTATAAATTAATATGTATATTCTAAAATTTTCATGATATTTACTAAATCACGAGACTAGAAGATGCTCTACTGATCTACAGAAGAAAATTCACGATCGAGAACACAAATCATTAACATGCATCAATATTAAACACACATACATAAATATTTAACTATGGGAAAGCAACTACTCAAAACCCCTTACTATTTGTATTACATTAATTAAATACTATGGATGACTACAATATGCTTGCTCAAGTTTGAGCACAACCTGCACTTGTACCTTCTATCCTCTTCCTGACTAGTTGAACCTGACTAATACTTAGCCAATTTTTCAAGCCTCCAAGCTCTTATTTCCTTGCGTTTTTCATTGAGGAATTAGCCCCTATTTTTAAGGGAAAATTCTCAAATGGATTGTGCAATTCTTGTAGGCCCATCCTTTGACTGAATGCACCGCCTGTACAACTTGAACTAGTTTACAAATGATAGTACACTTCCCTTCAACTCCAATCTCAAATGGGTAACTCAATTATTTTCATGCATAAGTTATTTTGGGTTGATTGATCAGTTAACTGGATGACCACTGAGTGTGACTAAAGTCACACTACACAACTTGACCCTCCACTATTTTCTTCAACAATTGGAACTAGTTTAACTAGCAATAAATCAACTTAACTGAATTATATTGCTACAATTTAGCAATCAATCATGTAGAACTGAACTCAAGTGTCTCAAAATTGAATTAACTGAGTGACAAAATCCATGTCACCTCAGTTAACTACCTCCAAGTATTATGTTGAAATTGAAATTCGAATTTTAATCTAGTTTGACCAAGGCAAAGTCAAAACTAGATTTTCTTGCTGCATTTTCAACATTCGGAAGACCCATGGTATTTATCATGATATTCTGATAAGCCATTATAATAAAAATGGAAGCGTGAGCTCATGGGAGCATGTGTGTGAATGATTTGGTGAATTTTTTTCTTGGTGCTCTGAGCATTTGTACAAGGGTTTGTAACCCTGAGTGTGGATCATCTTCAGGGGTGAGACTATCCTCCCTAGGGATCTAAATGTTCTCTAGTTTGCATGATGAAAAATCCACCTTAGCTAGTTTTATGGGAGAATCATTTAAAATTCTCCATTGGCACTTAATGGAGGAAGGAATATCCAATTGCAATAATCTCCAAGATTCTGATATTTTGCAGTAACTAGCATCACCATCAATTAGGTTTCTAGTAAATTGCTTTTGGATTTTAGAATAGTTTTTAGCATATATTTTCTTATTATAATAAATAAAATAACTAGTTGAGTTTATTGTTTTGTATATTTTCATTTGGTTGATCTATTTTTATTTGGAATTTGTTGAAAAATGCAGCAAGAAATTCTCAATTTGATTTTTCTTTTATTAAATTGAGAAATTTTGAATTTCCACATTAGAAGACAACTTGGATGCAGTTAACTGAGGTGACATGGCTCTTGTCATTCTCTTATCTCAATAAATTCGAGTTATAGGAGTTAGAGTTCAGTTAAGAATGTGTGATTTCTAATTTGTAGCAATAAAGGTTGGTCATTTCAAGTTGTTTTCAGTTAAACTAGTTCTCACTGTTGGAGGAACTAGTGGATGGTCACTTGTGCAGTGGGACTTAAATCAAACTCAATGATCATCCAATTAATTGGTCAATTAACCCAAAATAGCTAGTGCATGAAGATAATTCGAGTTCCCCGGCTGTGGTGGAGATTCCAAGGTAGTGTTACATTAGTTGTAGACTAGTCTTGAGTGTAGAGGTGTCGCATGCAGACAGATGGTCAACCTTCGGAATTGTGCAAGGAAATAGGGGCTCAAGCAGAGGCAAAATTTTACAAAGTATGGGTCAAAGCTTCTCAATGAGCAGAGAGATAGGTTATTCACTTGCAGGTTGTGCTCAATTGAGAAAAGAAATTATAATTCATCTCTATTCACCATATTAAAGAAAGTAGGCATTGGGGTTTTTAGCAGATTTATTTCCCATGAAAAAATATTGTGTATATGTGTGCTATTTATCATTTCATGTTTTTGATTGACGTTCTAAAATGTGAATTTAATTCCGATGAGAAGTAGAGTAGGTTTGTGTCTTGTGATCTTGATTAAAAATTTAAAATAAGTTGCAAATATACACCATAATTTCTACATGGTATTGGAGCAGAATTCACATTAGAGCAGGAATTTCGAAGTTGTTTCTCAGGAGGATAGATTTTGTAGTTCAGTGTAGCAAGATCTCTACAGAGTTGGGAAGATGACCTTCAACGGGCTGAGGTGAGAGTATGCCTTGGAAGGCAACTCTAATTTCATTGCATGGAAGGGTCACATGGAGGCGGTATTCGATGACAATGAAATTATAGAATATGTCAAGATAGACATTGCAAAACCATAAGCATATGATTCCCAAAACCATGCTTAGCGAAATAAAAATGTAGCCAAGGTGAGGAGAATAATTTTGGAGGGAGTACAGGATCAAATTGTCTAAAATCTCCGTGGAAAATAAACTTCGTTCATAATGTGGAAAAAAATGACAAAATTGTTTGAGAATAGTAGTGACCACACAAAGTTGGCGCTCAAGGATAAACTTCAAAATATCAAGATGTAGAAGAATGACACTATTCCTTAGTATCTGATCAGGTTCACACAAGTATGTGATGAACTTGGTGAGGTTGGTGTTTATTTTTCATAAAATCACTTGGTAAGCCTATACCTTCTAGGCCTTGCCAAGGGTTTTCATAGCTACCAAGATTCAGTGAACGAGACGGAGAAACTATCGAATTGGGAACACTTTATGGTATGATTTGGTATAGGAGGAAATAAGGCAGAATACCAAATATGGGACTTCATAAAAGGGTGAGGATGAAGAAAACTTTGCATTGGTTGGAAAGGGAATAAATCACAATCCCAAACAGGGTCCATCTAAGGGGGAAAGAAGAAATATTTGTCCAAAATTAAATGCTTCCATTGTCATGAATTCAGGTACTATGCCACAAAGTGTCCACATAAAAAGGTGAATAAGAAGACCTTATAAGGAGCAGTAGGTGAAGCTTTTTCTTCACAGTTCAATATTGAATTTACACTCATCACATGCCTTTCAAAAACAGTGATTGGCAGTGTGTGGTACTTGGAATCGGGTGCATCGTTCCACATGATAGGGTGTGGAGATTTTTTTAGTGACTTGGAGGAGAAATATTTCCAGATGCACATCAATATGGGGAGCGACAGAAGGTATATCACGACAGAGGTTGCTACAGTCACCTTTCATAGGGATTCATGGTCCCATCTCAGGCTCAATGATTTCATGTACATTCTAGGCCTAAAGAAAAATCTCATCTTTGTTTCAGTTTTGGAAGACCATGGTTATGATGTGATATTCAACAAAGGAAAATAATTTCTGAGACACATATCCATAGGATAGGTGAAGCAGATCAAAGTTCGTGTGAAGAACCTGTATAAGGTAGATGTGGAATGATGTGTTGCATTAAGCACTAAGGCTGAGAAGGTGCAGAGTCGTGATATCGGTGAACATGAACACAAAATACTTGGCCACTTGCATCATGGCACCCTGAAGGTTATGCAACAAATAACCATAGGCCTCCCCAAAGGAGCACTTGAGCAGCAAGATGTATGCAAAGGATGTACATTGGGGAAGTTCACCAAATCAACATTCCACAATCAGGATAGCAAAGCACATAAAATCTTGAAAATGATCTAATATGATGTCTATGGACCTTTCTCGACATCCTCCAATGCCAAAAACAAATATTTTGTCATTTTTGTTGATGACCTCTCAAGGAATTTTTGTATCTTCATGCCGTATAAGGATAAGACTTTATCCAAGTTTGTAGAATTCAAGGAAATAGTTGAGAAAGAAACTGGAAATAAGGTGAAGACTCTTAGGAGCGATAATGGTGGTGAGTACTTGTAGAATGAATTCAAAAATTTATGTGTGAAAGAAGGCATTCGACGATATTTTTCAGCAACCCGCAACCCACAACAAAATGGCCCGGTGGTTGAAGGAAAACAACTGTAGCATTGTGGGAGATGCGAGGGATATGTTGCATGACCAAGGCCTACCACTTCATTTGTGGGCAGAGGCATGCAACACAACAATATATTTGCAGAACCGAAGTCCTTATCTGATTCTTAGCATGATTACAACAGAGGATGGTTTCTCGGGGATAAATTCGTATGTGTTGCAATTGAAGATTTTGGAGCCTTTGTTTACTTCCATGTCTCCAAATAATCAAGGAAGAAACTTGAGCCAACAATAGAATTGGGGGTATTTGAGAGTTACACAGAAAATTCTCAAAACTACTGTGTGTACTTTCCATCCCTCATAATAACAATTGTGTGAGGGGATGTAAATTTTGACGAGGATAAAGTGATACGGTGCTCTCTTGAGAGGGAACTTCAAATCCCACCAAAAGAGGATGTTTTAGCTCCAAAGGAGGTGCCTCAAGAAGTTTTGGAGCAGCCAAAAATTGAGGAGCAGAGAGTGGAGAAAACCGCTCAAGAAGAATCATCCAAAGAAGTCAGGAAAAGGACCATGGAAGTTGATATACATGTGCAGGACACAAGGGAGAATGTGGGAACTCCTTCAAATTTGTGCAAGAGAAGTTCACCAAATTGATACACTGACTACATGGATCTAATGACTGAGCTTGTAGAGATTGAGCCATCGTATTTCGAGGAAGTGGTATATAAAACTATATGGGTTGATGAAATGGTGGAGGAATACGAGTCCATTGTAAAGAACAATGTTTTGGAAGTGGTAACAAGACCAGCAGATAAATCAGTTGTGGGTTCAAGATGGATCTTCAAGGTAAATTAGGAAAAAGAGAGAAGCATAGAGAAGTATAAGGCCATATTTGTGGCTAAGGGGTACTCTCAAGTTGATGGAATTGAATATGAGGAGACCTTTACTCCTGTAGCAAGGTACTCATCCATTAGATCAATTATTACTTTGGTTGCTTAGATGGGGTGGAAGATCCACCACATGGATGTAAAAACAACATTTCTCAATGGGGTTATTGAGGAGGAGGTGTACATCGAGAAACCAGAAGATTTTGAGACATTTTATCAGGAGTCTCATGTGTGCAGACTCAAGTGATCGTTGTACAATCTCAAACAAGCACCCTGTGCTTGGTATACCAAGATCGACAATTATCTCATTAGTTTGGGCGTTACCAAAAGTGAAGTGGATGAAAACCTATGTCATATCTTTGTAGAAGGTAAATTGGTTATTATTGTTTTATATGTTTATGATTTTATTTTAACTAGTGATGAGAAACTAATCAAATATTGCAAGGAGGAACATGCAAGGGAACTTAAAATGAAGGACATGGGTATCATGGAAACACGATGGGGAATTGTTTATCTCTCAAGTCAAGTATGAAAATGAGATGATACAAAGATTCTACATGAAGAGTTGCAAACCCATGGAGACACCTCTAGAGACCAACTGGAGGAAGGAGGATGACACTTCAGGTGAAGAAGTGGATGCTACCATTTATCTGCAACTAGTGGGCTCACTGATAGATCTTGTGAACACACAACTAGATATGTGTTATGCAGTCAACCAGCTAATCCAAGCTATGGTTAGGCCAACCAAATTATTTTGGAAGGCAGCTAAGCATGTTTTACGTTGCCTCAGAGGCACTACCCAGTTTGGACTATGATACAGACGGATAGAGGGAGTGAAGTTGTGTGGCTTCACAGATGCATATTGGGTGAGGATTCCATCAAACTGAAAGAGTACATTAGATGGAATTTCAATGTTGGGTCCGCAACTATTTCCCGATATAGCAAGAAGAAAATATTTGTGGAGCTCACATCGGTAGACGCAGAATACATGGTTGGATGTAATATCCTTATTTTCGGCGTTATATAAATAAAGAATATGAATAAAGGTCAGTGGGACCTCATAAATAAAATATGTAAATATATTAGTTGTATAAATTAATATAAAAATGTGGAAATAATACCATGAAGTAAAGACAGAGTAAATTGAGACCAGGAAGTCAAAATCCATGAGGATGGATTAGATTCCTAAGATTTCCCCAAAATTCTCCAAAAATCCTTGGAGAAAAATAAAATAAAATATAAATATTAGATGGGAGATAAGAATCTAATAAATGTCTCAATAAAGTGGAAAGTTACTGAGAAGAGCTGAGAATAAAACTAGAAAGAGGAAAATCTAGTTTTAAAGAAGCTTTTGTGGAAAAAAAGAAGTTAAGCCTAGGTTAAGGGAAACAGCATCCCAAATTAACTGGACGCAGTTCTGGAAACATGTTGAGGGAAAGCAAGCTTAAATAAGCATATCCTAGTTAGACAAGAGGTTGTCTACACTTTGGAGGAATTGTTCTCTGCTCGGGGGGAGTTGTGGATTAAGCTCAAGGTTGTATGGCAAATAGCCTTTACCAGAATTGGTATGCACACTCTATTAAATTTTATCTTATGATTTCTATTATAATTATGATATTCTACTATAGTAAGGTGTGGTTAAATTCTGAGTTCAGCAAAAATATTTATATCAGTAATTATAACTCCTTTTGATAGTCGGTCATGTTCTTAGAAAGAATTTGTCATATGTATTTAACAGAAGTTAAACTATAGCATATATATTTAATTATTCTGTATAGGTACATAGACTAGTATAAATAATTTTACCAACACACAGAATCTCTAAACCCACAGAGATGGGTCTAAATCTGTTGTTAGTTCTCTATTAAAAAATTTATTTCAGATAAAGAGGACACAATTTAGCTCAAATATAATTGTAATGGTACTGAAAGAAAAATAGAGAGCGATATTAAAAATACATGATTTATTTCTGTAAACTGATATGGGAAGCATATATGTATATATTGGAGAGGTTAATTATAAATAAATCATGAAAGTATAAATCTACACACTTAACATACTTTAGATTTAAACTATATAATTCCTATGGTAGGAACCTTCATACATATAGATGCATATGTGTATTGAAAAGAAAACATATAACATTTATATAATTGTTCTGAATATGTGAAATTCCTCTAATAGAGGTTAATAGCAAAACACAAAATGCTTCAATTAAAAATATTAGTTACAACAGTCATTTACATATTGATTGAAAGTCATCCCTTTATTAAAATTAACTATAGTATGTAATGTTGATATTAGTAAATATCATTATATCCATATGGCTGAAACCTATATACTGGGATGACTGACCTGGAGAAAGACGAAAATTGTCGTCTGGTCTTCTGACAAAAATGTGAAGTAACTATGAGGGAATTTTGGGAAATAGAAATTACCTGTATGTAAACACATATAATTGTGTTAGATTAAAATCAAGTAAAATAAAATAAATATGAAAAGGATATACAATTGCTATAGTGGCAATAGTTCAAATTGTACCTAGTTAAGGAACCAAAAGGGATGGGATTCTTCGTGTACAAGAACATAAACAAATTTTACTTTCAGAAAAAAAAAAAAAAAAAAATAAGGGAAGTGTGACAACTATAATGAATTAAATTACATAATGAGATTTCTAATTAAATTGCAGAATGGAACATTAGCTACCTGTGTTGAAGACTGAAATAGAGTACATGGTGTTTGAGTATAATTCAAAAATTATACCAATCTGGAAAAATAGGTTTTTTGCTGGATCAGAGGAGAACAAATTGTTATGAGAAAACTATAAAAATGATTTTTCAAGCCAGAACAATATTTTATTTTAAGAAATGAAAATTTGAGTTATACTCTGGATATTTCATAAAATTATAAAATATTAAACCAAGAAAAGGGCATAATCGTACCATAGCGATTGAAACAGGGGATTTGTGCACTATCTGAAGCTGTAATTAACTTAAATTGAAAAATTGTTATCTCTCTGTCCTATATAAAAAAATATGGAATTATATATATATAAGGCTGAGAAGATAAACACAGTATGGCAGTACCTATATATTAAATTCCATTAAATTGGAATGCTAAAATAAATTTCCACTTAAGTAAACTAGAACGTTGTTAGGTTTATCTGAAATTTAATGAAGTTAACATTAAAAAGCTCAGTGGAAAACAAAAGTTAACCAGTGGAAATGAATTTATACATTCACCATTAAATGAGATTTTTTGATGGGGAATCGAAATACCTTACGAAATATCTCTATTAGGTTAAGGAGTATTAGAAAAACAAAACTAATATAGATCTGAGAAATTCATCTCAGAATTGACATAAAGTCGATAACAAAAACACTGAAAATTTCTTAATCAACATTATCATACATTAACACAACGAATGTAGAAACCATGAAACATAGTTAAGGGAAAAATCATATGTTGTGAAAGAGAAAGAATTTGATAGTAGCCAATCGAGTTCGGCTAATTGATATACGAGTCCAGCAGTGAAAATATTCTGCTCGTATATCCGAAAACGAAAATGAAAACGATGCACCCAAATTCAGAAAGGAATTAATGGTGTTAATATTAACAAAATGAAGAATTAGAATTCAAAATAAAATTGAAGTTGGCCATAAGAAACACAGTAAAATTCTAAATTCGTATAAACCCAGAAAGCAGCAAGAGCTCAGTATCAAGGTAAATGGGTTTGGGGGAAATCTAACCTAATTTCAAACATAAATTTCTAAAATAGAATGAAATCCTATGACGTTTATTAATCAACAAACCATATTAGAATAGTTACAAAATCTCGTAATGTAACTAAAGGAGAATTTCGTTAAGAGATTTGGAAAATCAACCATATCAAAGCCGGACATAATGACATTTATTAGGAGGAGAGGAATGTCTCTTACCTGTAACTAGCCGTAAAGAAATGGATAAGTATCACCTACCAATACTTGGTAAAGGTGAAGAAAAGTACGAGACGTGCATAAAGTAATGAAACAAATTACATTAGCTGAATGAGATGGAGACACAAATTCCTTAATGACTAAATAAAAAGCCAAACGATTTCAGAAGAACGCAATTACCATAACTACATAACCAAATAAAAAAAAAGTGGTAATGAAATTACAAAGAACTTACCGAAGTTGTTGATGAGCATAGGGGTGTTAAAAATGAGACGGTGAATTTCGTATTACAGGCGTGTTTCTCGGCAAAGAACCAGAACCACAAAGCATGAAAGAGGAAAGAAATCTCTGCTAAGGTTCACACAAAAGAAAAATGGCGGAACGAGAATCTCAAACCCTAGTCAAGTCGATTCACAATGGAGGGAGTACAAATCAATCAGTGCCATTGAAAATCCCACAGATCAACCCTACATTTGTTCTCATAGTAAGTAAGCCATGTGATGAGAAGGTGATGGAGGTACAAAGAGTTATTGTGGGGAAAAATTGAAACTATAAGCGTTAAATGCATATAGTTGTTCTGTCATTCGAATTAATACACCCAGATATTATCAAAGCCGATAAACAAATCAGAAGTTATGACTTATATCTTTGGTTTATGATTTTGATATGGTTATGCCATTCAATATGGTGACACTTAGGTGTAAATTACGAAGTGGGGATAAATATATGTGCACAAATTGTATTAAAATAAGGACACTAAATCATATACATGATAGTTTTAATTATCATTTTGATGGTTATATAGAGTTTGGCTTTGTACATCGAATTTTAATAAACATTATGGTTATAACCATACAAACGTAAAAGTATCATATTGTGATTACGATTAACAATTTGATTGTAAAATACAATGTGGGTTTGTAAATAGAAGCGTGTTAAAGTAAATGGGGATAAGGATATGAATGAAATGAAATATAATTGTATTCGAAATCCATTAAAGGCATGAGTGGTTAAAGAACTAGGAGATGGAAATTACGTTTAAAGGTATTGTATGGTCAATATATGCAAAAGCCTAAATATATATAGGTTAAGTTAACTATATATATAGAGATATGTAGTATACCATAAGATCAGGTTATGGAATAATATTATAACTGTATACATTCATTAATATTAAATTTAATGTTTGTATTACAAGTTAAGGATGTTTCGTTGATGAAACACATATAACAAATGTCCTTAGAAAGTTGTAGAAGTTACTGAAAAGAAAATTAGACCATACAAGTATAAGGACAGAGATAAAGTTCGCTAGCGACAATCTGTGAGATTGTCCTAATGCGACAAAAGTAAATTAAGAAAAGGGACAGAAAATAATATATTTAATAATGTGGAAAATATATATAATGGATTAATAGTTAAAGAGATATACATAATTTTGGGTAAAATATATATATAAGGATAAAGTAGAGTTCATTAAAATAATGAACATCAATTCTAATCCTATGAGGATAGAAAATATAAATAATGATGGATAAATTTAGTTAAATTAACGAAGAATGTGTATAAGTCAAATGAATATTTGTTCTTAAGTGAATAAATGAAATAGATCCCCTTAAAACATTCGAGGTAATGAAGCAATGTTAATGAAAGAAAGTAAGTTTCCCAGCAACAATTTGTCAAATGGTATTGTTGCGACAATGATAAATGTTGAAAATGTCAGAAAATAATCCTGAGTATGACCAGAATTTCTATAAATAGAAAAAAAGGGGTAATTGGAGTTGTTACACTTCAAGTCAAGCGACATGTGAGGTGATATGGATGATAAATATAATTGTGGGATTGTTTGGCGAGATGATGGATCCAACTGTGATCTATTGTGATAATAAGAGTTGCATCAAGCTCTCTGAGAATTTTGTTTTTCACGATCAATCCAAGCATGTATATATTTTGTATCACCATTTACAGGAATGTGTGTAGAGGTGGATAATGTTGCTATAGTACATTCTGACAAAGGAACAAGATGCTGACATTTTGAAAAAGGCCTAGTCAAGAGGGAATTTCGAGTTCCATAAGTGCAGAAGATGGGTGGTTGATAATCCCTTTCTTGCTGAGAGGAAGAGTTGAAAAATGCAGTAAGAAATTCCCAATTTGATTTTGCCTTGATTAAATTGAGAAAATTTGAATTTCTACATCAATAGAAAACTTGGATGTATTTAACTGAGGTGACATGAATCATGTCACTCAGTTAGCTCAATAAATTCAAGTTAGAAGAGTTAGAGTTCAATTAAGCATGTGTGATTTGTAATTTGTATCAATCAAGGTCATTTATTTCAAGTTGTTTTCAGTTAAACTAGTTCTAATTTTTGGAGGAACTAGTGGAAGGTCAGTTGTGCAGTGGGACTTTAGTCAAACTTAGTGATCATCTAGTTAATTGATCAATCATCCCAAAAGAGCTAGTGCATGCAAATAATTTGAGTTCCATGTCTGTGGTGGAGATTCCAAGGTAGTGTAACATCAATTGTAGACTAGTCTTAAGTGTACAATTGTTGCATGCAGTCATATGATCAACCTTCGGAATTGCGCAATCAATTTGGAGGAATTTCCTAAATAATAGGAGCCTAATTTCCCAAGGAATTGCACAAGGAGATAGGGCCTCAAGAAAAGGCAGAAATTGACTAAGTCTAGGTCAGAACTTCTCAATGAGAAGAGAGATAGGTTATTCATTTGCAGGTTGAGATCAGTTGAGAAAAGAGATTGTAATACATATCTATTCATCTTATTGATGCGAGTAGAAATTAATATTTTTAGGAGATTCTTTTCCCCTGAAAAATATTATGTGCATGTGTGTTATTACTCATTGCATGTTTCTGAATGATGTTCTAAATTGTGAATTGAATTCCGTAAAGCAGTAAAGTAGGTTTGTGTCTTGTGATTTTGATTAAAATTTCATAAGAAGTTGCAAATATATACCATAATTTTTACATAATTTATATATGGAAATTATTAAATAAATATGAAGGGAAAATTTATCAAAATTGATAAAATAATTAGAAAAGGAATATGAAAATCTTGTTGCATGCTCTGCATTCTGAGTGTGCTCATCGTAAGCTCTCACTTTGGTGTACTTTGGTGGTACGTTTCTTGGCAGGGCTTTCTTTTCTCCTCCCCGTTATTTTTTTTTAACAGTCATGGTGTATCACTTTAAAGATCCCATTGGTTGTGGAAAAAATCTATATATTACTAGACCTATGTGATGCCCCTCCTGAATCCTTGATTGCATCTTAATTATATCTTGGTATTTGCTCGAGTTTCACCAATTCCATGACATTTCCCCCATGCCTCGCCAACGGGCACGAGTTGGGAGTGGTGCCACCTATTACCGAGAGCATCCCCACAAGGGGAGTACATGCATGCACCATCCTCTAGAGAACGATGTCTGGTGCTATCATGACCTCATGTTAGGACACATTCAAGAAGCTCTCACTCATGTTGAGGGAGAAGCTTCATCTCATAGACTTCCCCTCTTAGATACATAGGTTATCATTGAATGGAAATATTGGATTCCGAACGCAAGGCATATAAAAGGTTTTTTGTTAGCCTCTCTCATAAAACAATTATAAATCCAAAATAAATAAATTAAATATTAAAATTTAGGAATTTAGGCCTAACTCTCCAGATTTGGTTGTTCCTCTAAGTTAGGAGTTAGTTTAGGTAGCTCCTAGATTGGTATGTGTATGGTTGAGAAGAAGTTGTATAAAGAGACATTTGAGAATTACCTCACAGTACAGGCCCGAAAAGAAAATCAAGAAAATGAACAAAGAGCAGGTAAGAAGCCAGTACCTCCAAAGCCAGCAAAGAAAAGAGGCCGAAGAACCCTCCAAGAATCCATACAATTAGTAGGCGAATCTTTGATCAATACAGGAAGGATAATGCCGTTAACAACGGTGTTTCAACAAATTCCCAAACACACATAATGAAAGTGCTCTCTTGGAACATAAGGGGTCTCAATAGCAAGGGGAAGCAGAGAAATCTGAAGAAAAAATTGCAAGAGGAAAAGCCCCAGGTCATGCTCATCCAAGAAACAAAGGAAACAGGACACAAACTAGAAGAAGTAATTCAATCTTTCAAATTGCACTACCAAGCAATTGCTATAGATTCAGTAGGCACGTCAGGCGGTATAGCAATTTTGTGGAACACTGCTGAAATAGCTGCAGATGGGTGGATCAGTTTACCGAGGATTCTCTCAGCAACTTTTAGACAAATAGGCGCAGAAGAAAGAATTCTTATCTCAGCAGTTTACGGACCCCCAATTCCAGGAGAGCGAGCGGCTTTTGTTCAGAGTATACGCACATTAAAAACTCTGCATGATGAACAGTATTGGTTATTAGGTGGCGATTTCAACATGATCTCCGACTTATCAGAAAAAAAAGGTGGTATAAGGAGAGAAGATCCTGATATGATACTATTCAGAGATCTAATAACAGACTTAAGACTAGTTGATATACCAACGATAAATGGAAAGTTCACATGGAATAATAGGAGAGGACAAAGATTCCAGGTAGCATCTCGACTGGATCGATTCCTTGCCTCAGAAGCTTTTATAAGTCAGGATAAATTTTTTGAAGCATTCATTCTTCCAACACTAGGATCGGACCATTGGCCAATTCGGTTAGAAGTGGATATAAAGGCAAGCCCCCACAACCGACCTTTCCGCTTTGAACAATTCTGGCTAAGACACCCGGGCTTAATGGACAAAATCAAAAACTGGTGGAGCACAATCCAAGTAAGAGGGAGAAATAAAATGCATTCCTTTCAGCTTCGCTTGAAAAAATTAAAAGAGGAAATCAAGAAATGGAATAAAGAGGAATTTGGGAATATACACCAAGAGCAACTTCAATTAACAGCAAAGATGAAAGCAATCCAGCAACAGATAATACTACAGGGCCGAACTCCAGAACTAGTGGTTGAAGAAGGTACCACGCTCAATCAACTAGAGGAGAGACGAAAACAAGAAGAGATCTTATGGAAGCAAAAATCAAGGATAAAATGGCTTAAGGAAGGAGACCGAAACACCAAGTTCTTCCACAACGCCATGCTGCAACACCGCCAGCATAATAAAATCTTCTCTTTGAAAACGGCTAATGGGGAAAGGCAAATCAAACATGAGGATATAGAGAAGGAGTTAGTGAATCACTTCAAAGACAGACTCACAGAACCTCAACCTAATAGACAGGAAGCCATTGGAAAAATAACTGCTCATATTCCAAAATTGATCACTAGAGAGCAAAATCTAGCTTTGTTAAGAGAAATAACATTCAAGGAGGTGGAGGAGGTGGTGCTGAATTTGCCCAAGAACAAATCTCCAGGACCAGACGGATTTACGAGCGAATTCTTTATCTCAGCCTGGCCATTCATGGGCCCAGACATTCTGGAAGTCGTCGAGGAATCCCGCAGATTAAAAATGATATACCCAGCAATGAATGCAACCTTTATCACTCTTATACCCAAGCACAAAGAGGCGGACACAGCAGATGGATTCAGGCCAATAGCACTCTGCAATTTTATTTATAAAATTCTGTCAACGATCATGGTAAATAGGTTAAAGCCTTTATTACCGAAACTCATTTCCCCGGAACAGACAGGTTTTGTGAAAGGACGACAAATACTTGATGGGATCATTACAGCCCAGGAAGCAATGCATTCACTAAAGACTGATAAACGAAGAGGAATGCTTATCAAGTTAGACTTATCGAAAGCATATGACCGTATAAGTTGGCAATATCTCACAGAGGTACTCAGAGCTTTTGGTTTTGAAGAACGATGGATTCAATGGATAAGATCCTTCATGACTTCAGCACACTATTCAATCTTAGTCAATGGCAGCCCGACTGAACCTTTTCAAAGCTCCCGAGGTCTGCGCCAAGGTGATCCTCTGTCCCCATTCTTATTCATAATAGCAGCGGAAGGCCTAGGTAGACTCCTTAAAGCGAATCTAGCACAAATAAAGTTACAAGGTTTAAAACTATGGGGACCGAACGTATCACTGACACATCAACAGTTTGTTGATGATGTTTTATTGTTTGGTCAAGCCACTTTAAAGGAATGCAAAGCAATTCAAAAAATTTTAAATATGTTCATGGAAGCCTCTGGGACGGAAGTGAATAACGGTAAGTCGAATGTTTACTTTTTTAACTGTCCGATACAGAGTCAGACCTTTCTGGCAAGAACACTGGGATTCCAGAAAGGATCACTCCCAATGAAATATTTAGGCATGAATCTGAACCCTGGACAAAACAGAATAGCAGACTGGCAGGACACGGTACAAAGAGTAAACAATAGGATCCAGAATTGGGCTTTCAGGTCACTAAATGTGCCAGGAAGGCTTATCCTCCTCAAGACGGTCTTGCAAGCTATACCGATCTACCAACTGTCTGCAAGAGCATGCCCTAAAGGAATCTGTATAAAATTGGCAGGGCTTTTTAAAAAATTCTTATGGCAGGGAGCTCAAGAGAAGCGGAAATGGGCGCTCCTTTCTTGGGAAAAATTATTACAATCAAAAGCTTCAGGCGGTTTGGAATTAAGAGATCCAGCTATACTAAATAACGTAATGGGAGAAAAACTATGGTGGAGGTGGGTGCAGGGAGGCACAGATCTTTGGAAAAGTATTTGGACAACCAAATATGGAATGCCTCAAAATATAGCAGGCCGTTTAAAGATAGACATAACGCCAAAAGGATCCCCAATCTGGAACTTGGCATCACTCAATAGATATCTGATAAGATCTCACAGCTTTTGGGAGATTAAGGATGGTGGCACAACGCTCTTTTGGGAAGGCTCATGGCAGCAGAGGGACAAACTTTTCAGTAGGCTTGAACTGGGGGAAATATTCATGTTCACAAGTAGCCCAAACCAACGATTACTACAGCATTATTGGCAACCCAATAATCAAGACCAGTGGAGGAAATGGAAAGATAAAACTACATGGCCGACAGCTCCGGAAACTCAGCAATGGGACAACCTTGCTAAGGAACTAAAAACCCGGAAAATTAGGACAGCAGGGGGGCCAGATATACTTAGATGGGGATATGGGACAAAAGGACTGTTTTCAATAAAATAAGGCTATAAGATTCAATCGCAACAAGGTCCTCAGGTAGGTAATCCTGTATGGAAAAAGATCTGGGCATTAAAGCAATGGCCAAAGGTAGAATACTTCATATGGTTAGTCAGTCACAACAAGATTTTAACTTGGGAGAACCTTCAAAAAAGGGGAATGGTAGGTCCCTCTCGATGCTCCCTATGTCAAGAAGCACAGGAAACGACTGATCACATCCTCATTTCATGTCCCTTTGTACAACAGCAGTGGCAAAACTTGGCAAACCTCTTCAGGAAAACTGATAAAGACAACGCCAGTATAGTTGAGACAATCAGAAATTGGCAAAAGGGTAAGTTTCAAAGCCAAGTGGTTAATAGAGCTTGGAGCTTATCCTTTGGATTCCTCATATGGAATACCTGGAAAGAACGGAATAGCAGAACCTTCAAAGACATAAAGCTTCCAATGCAACAAACATGGCAACGATCCATTGAGAACATTAGAGAAACAATCCTCAGTGAAAGCTGGACAGATGAAGATTTGAAAGTGACAGGAGTCGAAGAACAAATCCTTGAGTACCTCAATCTAAAACCTCAAATGCTTTATAGGCACTTATGGAAGTTTAGGCCACCGAGAGAGACTAGTGAGGAACATTGGGCACCACCTCAACCAGGGTTTATTAAGCTAAACTTTGACGGAGCCTCCAAAGGCAACCCGGGACAGGCAGGAGCAGGGGGGATCTTTCGCAATTCGCAGGGAAACGTATGCCGGTTTTACGCAGTAGACTTGGGACATGCAACGAATAATGAAGCGGAATTAACTGCAGTTCAACAAGGTATTAGCATAGCAATCCGGGAAAACTATCTTAAACTTATAATTGAAGGAGACTCTGCCTTAGTAACAAACATTCTGAGGAAACTGCAACAAGGAACGCCGTGGGAGAAAGTAGCCCAAAGCTGGAGGATAGCAGGCCTCATCCAAGAAATAAGTTACTTGTTAAAGAGGATTCATTACATGGTGCCAGCGCATATCAGGAGGAAAGGAAATGCCGCTGCAGATTACCTTGCAAATTGGGGATGCAAGAACAATGATAGAACTATCGATGCTCGGCCCACCGATGCAATATGGGAAGTTGAGTTATACTCACTCCAGGTGATAGTAGATAAGGATCTGCATCCCCCCGATCGGGGTGAGAACCAAGGTAATAGGACAAGCGGTGGCAATCGGTCGGAACACCGCCCTACGGACAATTAAGGATTATCATGATGCACCGCCAAAAACGATTAGCAGTGTGGGTGGTGGCATGCTTTAACGTTATGATGAATGTAACTTGCGTTGTTGGCTTGTCAGTGCTCGGGAGGGAAGGAAAGTTTGAGGTAATGTATATACCCCCCTCGCCCAAAAAACTCATGCAAACATTTCAGAGTTTACGGAGGGCAAAAGCTTGGGAGCTGAGGAGGGAGAACGATTCAGAGGATAGGTATGTATATGTTCCTGTCCCCATTTTAATGAATCCGCCCATGCATAATCGGAACTGGTTAGATACTACAAGCCGTGCTGGGATTTTAAATTGTATGCTTTGCTCTTTACCCCCACTGAAAATCCCTTTCCGCCCCTGTTTTAGAGACCCCTGTCGAAGTTTTAAAGTCAATAGAAGTAGGGCCATTACAATGAACAATGATACTATGCAGGAAATTTGCGTTCTGTGGTGTCTGTGGTGTCTGTGGTGCTCACCATTAGGCCCTAGGTTAAATTACAGAATCTATATGAGTCGTGTTATACCCAAGACCCTCATTAGCAGATTGAATTCGAAAAATGATGCGGTTGATTGTATGAATACTGGTTTAGAATCTGTTATTGGTTTGAAGGCTGAGGATGTAAAGGGCTGTCAAGACCCCTGTAGGTGCATGGCCAGAGTAGTGTTAGCTGACAAGGTTGATGTTCTTCCACCCAAACCTGAACCTGATACTCACGACCATAATTATAAAGTTCAAATTCACTTCAATTGCCTTGTCTCTGAGGTTTGCGTTTCTCATGTTTTGGATGGGACTATCGGAATGCATGGTAATAGAAGCAGGGGTTTTATCATGACTCTGGGTTTTGTACCTGTTATTATTTCTCTGTGTGTTATACTGGATAGGACCAAAGCCAGTATGGGAAAGCGCAGTCTCCGTTCAGATATAGCAAAAGGAAAGCAAAAGGTCCAGACAGAACAGGAGCCAATGAAAAGAGGCAGAAAAACAAATAAAGAACATTTAGAGAAGCTAGTGTTGAACTATATAGTGGGTAATTCATCTCCCACCAGAAACCAAATTCGAGGATGGGAAAGAGAGTTGCAGATAAATCTTGAAGATAATGAAGCTGCAGCAGATATCCTGGACTTCATTCGGGACCCTGGCAATACTCGGGGACGCTTCACCTTATTCAACCAAACTATTCACACTTATTGGCTAATGAAATGCCTCTTGGCAAAAGAAATTCAGAATGCACAACCTCCAGAGTATAAAGTACAACCAAAGACTGAGTTATTCCTCAAAGATCTGCTGGAAAATATTGATACCAACTTGCAGCATATTAAATTTACCCAGCATCAAGCTATACAGAGATTGGATGACAGGATGGGACGACTGGAGAAACTGCTACAGCACATGCAACAGGTTGATATGCCGGGGTCTCGGGCCAATGACCCAGCCCCGGTGTCCTCTTCAGATGAATAGCTACTTTTAAACTTCCTGTTTTATGGTTTTTTGGAAAGTTTTTGAACTAAGTTTATATGATAAGCTTGAGCATATAGAAATAGTAGGACAACTAGCTCATGCGATGTATAGAAGAAGAAGACAATTTCATTTTTGGCAAACTTTTAATGGTATTAGATGGCCAACAGACCTGGTTTCCTGCGGGCAGGTTGAGGCCAAGAATGCTTATAATACTGTAACCTGTCTTTACATATAAATAGAAAATGGAAAGTACCACCAAATTAACAAAAAAAAAAAAAAAAATGAGAAAATATGTGAGGAAGTCGTGAGGCTAAAGCCTTTTCTGCCATCACTGTGTTTGAGTATAAATATGTGTTTTTTTATGTGTGTTAATGGTATGTGATTATTCAACATGTGGTATCGAAGCACAAGGTCAGAACTGTGTGATAGATTGCTGCATTAAGTTTGACATGTGAATGCGTAAGTCTAATGCGTGGAGCTAATGTTTTGCTGGAACGACTGCACTGAAATTTATTGCAGATTGATTTGTCATTGCTTCTAAAACATTCTCAACAGTTGTTTGCAGGTTTCTTTGTGGGATCCAGTTGATTAGTATTGGCATCATTAAGATTCTCATTTTGTTGAATGTATAATTGCATATGTGTCTGGTTAGGGAAACACTGTATATTCGCTTGGTATAGGAAAGCGCTGCATGTTTGATTTTCCTCTAGAAATTATTTTATGATATATACTCTCCGTAAAGAGTCCTCAAGTAGTAATCTGCCTCCCCGGACAAGATTATCTTCCAACCTGGATCATCAAACTTCAAATGCCTGAACTGGGATTTCTGCGAGTGTTTTTTTCCCTGGAATTGAGATTTATGAAAATTATGGGAATTTTAGTGGCAGATATCCTTTTCAATTTCTCTGCATATTTCATGTGATAATATTAAGTTTTTTATCAATTGGACATCATGGAAAACTGGACTGGTGTTTTGTTGCAAAAGTCGTTGAAAAACTACGCAGAGAGCAGTAAATTCGATGGAATGTATGCATCAGAAATTTCATTGAAATGCGCAATTATAATTGGTTTGTGTTGAAATGCGCAATCATAGATGGGCATGTAATGAATCTGGAGGAGTTCGTGCTATTTTGAAAACACCGAAGTGGATTAACAATTGTTATGGTGTGTATCAACTTAATTCTGTACTTAATTTTGTGTGTTGGTTTATGTGCTTTGGGATGCATATCAAAATGTTTGGTACGCTGCCATAAGTGAAGTGTTGAATGAAATAAATTGATATGCATTGATTATGCCACTTCCCAATCAAGACAAATTATGCTCCCTCCTTCAAAATTAAAGAATGAGTACAGAGAAGGGCCGCTGCAGCAGTTTTGGACATGTGATGGACAATTTCTGTATCGATTTGCTTAATCTCGTGGTTTGTTTCACAAGCCACTGAGTTTGTTGGAGGTTTCCTCGTCGATCTGGCATCCAAATCTAAAGTAATGTTCGCAGGATGGAGATTTCCACTGCCTCCTCACTTCTGAAAACCTTCGAGAGGATTTGGATATAGTAGCCTGTTGATTCCTGCTTGGATTCGAACCCATGTATCCAAAGGATCTGCAGACAACAATTTCTTCAATCCCACGCACAGAATAACAGCAGGAAATTGAACATGCAACCATTCTAGTTTCCTGCAACATTGTCTTGTTCAGGCAAGGAGAGAAAGATAAGAATTGAGCCACAAGCTTCTCGTTGTCGCAGTCAACTTCTCACTGTTGCTTTTGATCCATAGTCGTGTGAAAAAATTAAAGACGCCTATAAATTTCACCTTGGTGAGTGTTATTTTTTATGAGACGTGTGAGACTTTACGGTTAGGTAAACTCAACTATTGGATTACTTGAAATCTTTAAACTTTGCGTAAGAATTCGTTAATGAAGCAGTGTAGCAGTGTCTCTCAATCCGGTGGACTCTAAAAGGTGGGAGAGCACATTCTCAAGGAAAGAAAGTGCGGCCACATATTTATGAAGGAACTCAGGCCGCAATAATGGTAATGCTTCATCTCTTATCAGTCAAACAAACCAACGCATAGTGCATACTTCATATTTTTATATGCATTAAACATAAAAGTTTGGAAATAAATCATGAATCACTTTTTATACAGTGATTCAATTTTAAAAAGGATGCATGTAAAAGACATTTAAAAAGGCATCAGAAAATAAATCTTTTGGGGGATAAGGTGGATTATAAAGGTTTGTCATTTAAATTACATTCTATATATGTTTCATGAGGATGAGGGTACGTATGAGTGTAAAGCTAGGAAACAAATACTTTTCAGTCTATTGGCCCATAAATGCACTTGGAAAGTAACTGCCCACCGTTGGATTAAAGCAAGTACACCATTCAACGGTGGGCATCTATTTCCTAGGTGCATTTATGGGCCAATAGACTGAAAAGTATTTGTTTCCGTAAAGCTCGCTCATGAGAGATAATAAGTGGGAGGAGAGATAGTGAGTGGAGTGAGTGCTCATATTGTATGTGCATGAAAATATTTTGTGTAATTTTGGAGTGATAAGTGTTTTTGTAAATTTGGAGTGATAAGTGTTTTTTTTTTGTATGGAGTGATGAGGTAAATTTATTTTGTACATTTTGGGTGAAGATTGTAATTATTTTTTGTCATAAGGGTGATGTTTAAAAAAAAAAAAATTTGGAGTGATAAGGTGTGGGATTTGAAAAATCATTTTGGTAGTTGATTTTTTGAAGTCATCCAAAGTCAAAAGTCGTGTAAGTCAAAGAGGGTAGATTTTCCTTTGAATAATTTATTGTAAAGAGTCAACGTCAATCAAGTCCATTTCAAAGTCAAATTCAAAATTAAGGTTGTAATTGAGAAGTCACATTGACAAGTGAGCAAGTTCAAGTCAGGGTTGATGATAAGTGAAGCAAATATTGAAGGTAACTTTGGAGATGGAGCTTATCATTGCTTGAGAAGCTGAAAGATGATGTACTCCAGTAATTAATAAAGACATATTTTTTGGTACTTGTGTCCTAGATCCACCCGAAATTGAATAAGGGGATCTTAGGTTCACCATGTGTGTGTTTATGATGACGTGTGTTTTTATGGCTTCATGATGTTGCTTATGATTTGTGTCTAGTTTTGACACATAAATGATCTCATTTAACACACACATAAAGTTCAATGCAAGCAAGAACACCACCTGTAACGAAGTAGATGCAAGGAAGGATAATTCAAATAAACACATGAATTTGCACCACTACAACACATAATCAAAAATTGTCAACATCAACATTCTACCTCAACAAGAAAATTCACTCAATACAGTCAAGTTAATGTGTTTCAAAGCACAGTCTACATCAACATTATTGCAATACATTTAAGAACTTGTAACCAAATTCAAATTACATTGAATTGTAAGGGTGCATTCTCGGTTGAAACCAACACCCAAGTTTTGAATTGAGTCAAATTAAGTCAAATTGAATTCATTGTAGTGAGTCATTAAAATCATTAAGCTTTTTTTTTCGACGGTGTTCGACACCCTTCCTTTAAAGCACAATCCAGTGAGTACATCAAGTGCATGAGTTTTAACTCTAAATCAAACCAAAAAAAAGTTCACCTCTCCTGCAAGCGAGCATGAGTATTCATTCAAGCAAGTTCCATAAAGTCAGTAAAAGTTCAAACAATCAAGCGAGCCAGCAAGAAGTTCATTGCAGCATCAAAGCAAGCAAGCAAGTTCAACTCTAACACCAATCAAGCAAGTTGAAATCTACAGCAAGTGAGTGTGAAACAAGCAACAAGTTTCACCAAGAAAGAGATCAAGCAAAGTTCGAAACAAGCGAGCGTGATAAACTCAATCAAGCGACCCAGCACAAGCAAACGTGCTCTTCAAGAAACAAAGCAAGCGAGCGTGTCATTAACATCAAGCGAGCGCATTCAATACACCAAAGTTAAAATCAAGTGAGACAATTCAAGACAAGCGAGCATGAATTCAAACAAGCGAGTTCACATGGCGCAACACATCTAGTTGTTAAAAATTAATCACAATTTGATCCTCTCAAGTGCTGAAGACATGGTGAAAATCAGCAAAGAAACTCTTGTTGATCTTTCACGGCATCTACAATGGACAAATGAAACCATTGAGTTTCTTCAACTGGAGTCGCAACTACAAAGAACTCAGTTGCAAGAGAAGAGTGATGCTTTCAAATCTTTGAACCGTCCAAATAATAAGCCATTCATCCAAACAGCTTCAAGTGTCAAAGTTGTTCAAGTTCAATTTTCTTCCAAGCCAATCATCAAGCCATGGGAAGAAATACAAAGTAACATAAATCGACAAGGCTTAGGATATGTAAAAGATGATGCAAAATTGCATATCCCAGATTATTCAAAGCCCATTAAGTTCATCAGTGCAGGATTTCTTGAACAAATCACCTCAGCACATTCTGAGAAAGTTGCTGACAAACAAAAATGCATGCAACCAGAAGTTGCAGTCAAACCAAAATGTCCTCATTATCATAGAACCTATCATATGAAAGATCAGTGTTTTGATCTCCATCCTTGTCGCCATTGTGGCAAGTCAAATCATTCATCTAAGAAATTATGCAACCAACAACAATCAGCCAGCTTGAAGATAAATTATGAATGGATTGATCCTTGGGAATGGTCGTCCACAGTCAAAAGATTGTATCAGTTCAACAACTGAATACAATCACACCTAGTGTAGCCGACGGTGAAAAGAAGGTGGTACTCTCATGCATTTGAATGGGGGAGTACACCAGTGCAACACTCCTACACCTGAAGGGAGGGAGTTCAGAAATACTTTCCAGATGATTTTCTCTCCTTTCAGCCAAGAAAGGGGGGGAAATGTCAATGAAATTGACGGTGGTTTTCACACTGAAAGTCTCGACAAAACCAGCAAAAGCAGCCAGTGGGAATCAACAAATTCTCCAGTGGGCAGTCGACAGCTGTTTCGGGGAATATCACCCTAGAGGTTCGTTGGGTTACAACCTCCACAGAGCAGGGGCATGCTACTTAAGAAGGACTCACACAACCATGCACGTTCAGAAAAACTAAATAGAGTAGAATGAGAAAGTTACCCATAGGTCCTACGGTTGAAGCAGATCCCGCGGGGTCCAAACCCCCAGCAACCTTCCTTCCTTCTTAACCTGAAAGACAAGAAGAAACAAGCACGAATAACTGGTTGTACAGCATATATCTACTCTAAATGTTAGTGAAATCAACATGAAACATTAAATAGATCATAATGAATGCTTATAACAATTTTCTCATACATAAAAGCATACACTAACACGTTTATTTCGGGAACAGCATGGTACTTCTGTATTATAAATAGCATGTACAAAAGTAATGAATGGAGAGATCACCTGATCCTTCCACGGCCTTCGAGCAGACCGTCGTCCGGATCCGTCCAGCCCTTGCCTCGCTAAGACTCCTTCCAAACTGGTGCATACGAGATGACATATAGGGAGATGTGCATCTCAAGGAAACAAGGGTTTCCTGTAATGAACTGGGAAAGTGCAGGAGGCACGGGGAATCAGACTTGGATAGGGAATACCAACAGAGTATAATATCAATAAATTCTCTCCCTTCCTTAGGCCATACACATGAGGGGTTTTTATACTCCCTCCAAGTAGTTTCAACAATTGGAAACAGTTGGCCACGTGCTGGGGTGGTTGAACTACCTGAGTAACCATCAACCCAGCCCGAAAATAGGGAATAATTATATATTTTTTAATCATTTTTAATGGCATACGCGGAAAAGTCTAGCTGGACTCGCGTATACACACGGAAAAGTATGGGCATAGTCGCGTATGGGGATTTTTACACTGTTTTTAAGTGAATTTGTCCAAGTCTGTAGGAATGGGTGCCCAAAACCATCAAAGCAATCATGAATCATGTCAAGGTGAGAAATGATGTTATAACAGATGCCCCCTAATATATGAGGTCAGAAGGGGTACATGATGGCCGAAATGTATTATGCACATAGAAAGAACTTCGCAAGGACAAGAGAGGACTTCACCAGATTTCAGCCTGCCAAAACCAATGAAAGAAACCAGAGAGTCAACTCATGCTGAGGCGGGCATACCCATGCTCAGTCAAAAATACATCATATGGAAAGTACTGAAATAGATCCAACATGTATACAAGTATAGCTGAACTGAAAGTACACAATGAATCATCTGAGCATGGCCCGGAAATACAAGTCTGAATCAATGTCCAAGTATCATATATAAAAAGCTGATCAAAGATGGTGCAACTGGATGTCTGATCATAGAAGTAACTGAATCTCCAAGTACCGAATCATAAGAGGTGGATCAACCGGTACAATCACGCAACTCGGGAGCCAACATATAGAATGCTGTTGTACAGAACTGCAACATATAAGGGTGGACGGCATCACTGGCAGAAACTGAATGGACTGTCAAAAGTGAACCGACAAATGCTGATGCAACCCGAGGTCTTCACCGATCACTATGGCACAATTCTACACAATGGGAATAAATGAGCTGAAGTCGACCATGTGAGAAATCGTTGGATTACCGGTCAATGATGTATACCGTTAACCAACGCGAGATAACCCACCGATAATGAAAATGAGTGTCAAGGTGCCCCAGTACAATATAACAAGTGCGAATGAATGATTTGAAGTCGAACACTTGAAAGAATCTACCAATCAAGAGGCAATGATGAATCCCCACTGTCGATAGCGAAGAGTCTGCCACTGATGACTGCAAACCCTAAGGTACTGACAAAAAGAATCTAGACCTTATTCCCAGAGCAATGAGTCGGAGTCGATGGGAAAAGATCTGTTGGAAGGAAGGCATTAAGGCATCCCACATCAGTCCAGCGCGAGTGTAACCCGCAGGCCAAGATTTGGAAGGAATCGGACGAAGGAGAGTGATGGAACCAAAACTGAAGTACGTTTCCGACGTGCACAAGATGAAGCTAGCGCACGGAAGAAACCCTCTGAACCAACCAATAATGAAAGCTGACACAGAGGCGAGAAATCCACCGATAGGGTCAAATGGAAATCCAGGTACTGCACGAATCCCAAGTGTGATAATGTGTGCTGATGTCGAACACAGGGGAAACCACTCATTCAAAGACCCATGATGATGATCAAATGCTGAGCACGAGGTCACCTATCAATAATGGAAATAGGCCCAAGGTGCGGCTCTAGGCTTTCTCTCAGAGCAATGTGTCGTAGTCGATAAGAGACAAACCCGCCGGCAAGAAGTCAATGGGGACCTTCTCAAACCAGCACGAGCAGAAGATCAAAACATCCGATGTGATAGAACATGATACTGACAAGACCGGGAAGGCCGACTGAATAATGAGTCAAGAGACACCGCAGAATGGCCGACTCAGGCTAGACTTCCCTTGAACAAAAGCACGACTCATGATGACCATGGCAGTAAAAAGTGACACTGTATAAGTCTGTTATGCAGGAGGCAAAAAAAACTCTCCATATGATTGGAAGAGATAACCAACCGGGGGAGAACTGACAAGTGAAACATGGTAAAGGCTGAACCTAGGTCAAAACTAAAACCATCCCAAATGAAGGAAATATATATAAGTATATGTGCTTTGTTCATGGGCGACAAACTGACTCTGTACTGCCATCAAAACAACGAAGATACATCCCGTTCCCGCTCTTTTTGTTATATTTGATTTTTTTGTCTTTTTCATATAATAAGCCTGAAAAAGAATAAAAGAATGCTATAGTACAATGGATAGAACGAGTATCAAGAAATCAGATGCACTAGTTCCTGGGATTGGAACAATCCTATGCTCAATGCAAGGTGGCGAAAACTGGTCAGTGATACTCAGAGGAACGTTCCATCCATGGGTACAAAGGTGTCAAGCCGTGATAGCTAAGTGCATGCAATGGTTAACTTGTACAGAAATTCAAGGTCAAAAGTTGGCTTAAACATCGAGTCCAAATGAAGCCGGCTAAAGGCCAGGATAAACAAGTAGCCAATATGCAATGCAATAATACAACTTAACGACACCAGGGAGCCTCTAGGGTAATAGCCAGAAAAATGATAGTGAGGAAGAAGAAGAATGAAGCTTCAACACATAAGTCATGGCGGGACTAAAGAGGACTTCCGAGCCTACATAAAACGCAGCATGGGCAACAAGTGATAGCGAGGAACTAACTAGGAAGCCCATGTAAAGGAAGGCTCTACCATCAAGTCATGATTAAATAATCGGCGAGTGAAATGGGTGTAATACTCATGACCTGATGGGATCGACCCTAAGGCAAGTGATCAATATGGAGGCTAGTATGCAAGATGCAACGGAGAGTGATTTCCCTAACCTATATGCCAGTGAAGATCATATACCTGCCGTGACGAGTCGGAAATCATGGATCAAAAACCGGGAAAAATCTCAAAATCGTCAAAATGTACCTGAAAACATACCAAACTGGGCACTTCCAAGCAACCGAGTTATGCAGCTTAAGATAGATCGAAAAAATAAGCATAAGGAATTTTTTGCGAAAATTTTCAATTTTTTAGCCATAAATAGACAAATTACCTCATATTTGGTTCATTATTGCATTGCTGATTTGGAAAAAGTGCTCTGGAGCAAAAAACTTCTTTCGGAAAATCAGGAACAACCGACAGTCGAAACACGCCGAAACTTCAGGTAGGCTCCTTAATCATCCTGTTTATTCATTTTGTCCGTTTGGAATTTAAAATTAAGTGATTTTTAGCTTTAAAACCCTTGCTAAAATATGCGGACTTGCGCATACGCGGGTTCATTAAAGGAAACTTGCGTATACACGCGACTGTGCAAAGGAAAAACCGCGTATGGGCAGGTCCGAATGCAAAAAAGCGTGGCTAATTCATAATTTGATGAAATTTGACAGGATGACAATCTCATGGAGGGAACGTGAGCATAGCGCAATAGACCAAGAGGTCATGCAAGATCGCGGAGCGCAAAATATCCTTCGGAATTGCGGATTGTTCAAATTCTTCAAGATGCCAAATATGAAAAGCAATGTGCGGTTGCTAGAAATGCTCGTAAATTACTGGGAACCAGATCAGGATTGCTTCATAATTGATCAGATGCCACTACGCATTGAAGTGGAAGACATATATTTCATTACTGGACTCTCCCGGAGGGGAGAACCAGTAGACTTGCATGGGAAGCCCCTGGGAGGGTTAACCGTGGAAGACTATGTCTATGTGTATTGCGTAGGGGGTTCCAAAAAGGTTGGAACTCAGATTGCAATTAAAGATGTGAGGGATTTGCACATGAAAATCCTCCTTTTCACCATCGGCAGAGTGGCAGGATCTGCCTCTCTACATCAGGCGTCCAGGACGCAAATGAGCATAGCAGTAGAATGTTTGACTCATGTGTACGATTGGTGCACAGCCCTATTACTGAACATGAAACAACAGTTGACCTCAATCCGCCAAGTGAAGACCAAACACTTTGGCTACGGTACAATTTTGACAACATTCTTCTTTGAGAAGATTCCAGCGTTGAGACCCAGAGTCATCTCTACCATCAGTAGCCCGCGGGACCCAAGAATTTCCCATTGGGCGGACATGATGAAGAGACTGTGGGGTAGTGAAGTACCCCGGACCACATGGGACGATGAGTTCTTCCTTTGGTGGGGAGAACAAATCATCGCAGTGGACGACTATCCCTATGCCGGGATGGACTTTCGTGGAGATCCGGATCTAGTTCTTCCACCAGGCACAGCATGGGGAACAGTCGGTAAGTTTTGCAAAAATTTTTGACTTATAATTTTTTTTTGGATTTTTTCAAATATGTGTGAAAAAATGAAAAACAAACATGTTTTTGATTGGATTCATAATGACTGACAATTAAAAATGATCATGTTTCAGATGTTGGACCAGTTCGTCCTGAGGGTCTCCCGCGCCACAAGCGCTGCAAGGGCGAAGCGGATACTGTGGATTCAAATAGGACTCTCCAGGCCGTGCAGAGAAACTTGGAGGGATTAACCTGCCAAATCCCTATGGCTGCCGTGGAGGATCTACCGGAAGCCATCCAGAGACGGGTGGTAGGAGTGCCCTGAGACTAGGTTAGACTATTCCGCCGAGTTGCCACTGCAGTCACGTTCTATAGGAACACGACTTCTGGGCAGGGACCTCAGGAGTAGACAGATATTATGTATTAGATGACTGTATATTCTTTTTTGAGACTGAACATGATGAGGGCATAAGCCCAAATTTTGTACGACATTATGGATCCAAATTTTGTAAAGTTTTTTAACACTCCGATGATATATATACAACGATATTTGATGTGATGTGATAAATGTATCAAATGTATGATGTTTTTGATGATTAAAAATTTATTGTATGGAATGATTAATATGCCAATCTAATGCTTGATTAGCTAATGAGTCAACAAACCAATTGTCAGCTCGAGGAATATGAATGAATGTTAAAAATTGAAATGACCTTTGTAACAAACGTACCCTCAAAAACAATCGTAATAAAAATGGATCTCGTACCCGATAAGTGTTGTTCAACTGCGACACCACCAGCTGAGAGTCCAAGAAAACTACCAACGAATCAACACCCAAAGATATTGCCTCCGAGAGTAGGTGAACGACTGCAGTGTATTCTGCTATATTATTGGAAGCAGGACCAATGCAGACCCCTCTTGATACCAACAGCTGACCGGAAGGATAATGAAGCACCCAAGCCGCGGAAGCTAAGTTCCGGGTGTGTCTACTAGCACCATCGGCGAAACCAGAATGACTCATGACATCCAACACAACCTGCCAAAGCAGATCAAAAACATCACCAACTCATCAAAAATCGAAAATCAATCAGAAATGTACAAAACAAAAACTACTATATACAAAAAGCAAGATGCCAGGCCAAAGCCTAGGCATAATACTTCTTCAAATAGAGCCCATTTCGGGGCTCCGGCAACTCGTTCCCTTCGAAATCAACCAAGGTATAAGCTCCTTTCTTAAGGAATTTTTTAACGATATAGGGGCCATACCACATAGATTTAAACTTTCCTGCCCCCAAGGCATCTTTTTCTTGGGCATAGACCAAAACAAGGTCACCTTCCGAAAAGACCCTAGGCTTAACCGCCTTATCGTACTAAACTTTTACTCAGTTTTTATGTGCTTCATTCATCATGGCGGCATCCCGACGCTGCTCATCGAGATGCTCCAGATGAAGAAGCCATTCTGCCAGACTAGAAGTGTCAGGAAGAAGCTCAATAGTTAATTTAAGAGAAGGAATCTCGCATTCAATAGGAAATACGGATTCCACCCCGTGCACTAACTGAAACGGAGTAAAGCCAGTTGCAGTTTTAACTGACGTCCTGTATGGCCAAAGCGCAGGATATAGCATAATATGCCAGTTGGATCTAGCTTTATCAACTCGTCCTTTGAAGAATTGTCTTCAAGGATTTATTCACGAAGCCCATCGCCCATTGTCCCGAGGATAATAAGGAGATGAATGAAGCCCTACGAAACCCAATTTGAGAGCCAACTCGCCCATCATGCATCATACTATTCCGAAAATGACCGCCATGGTCGCTGACAATCTCTCTAGGTATACCAAAACGAGCGATAACCTCGGTTGAAAAGGAACAAAAGCCGTAGTCTCACCATCATTCCCAAAAGTAGGCATAGCCTCAACCCACTTCGTAAAGTAGTCTATTGCTACAATAATGTACTTGTGACCTTTAGCCGAAGGCGGGTTACAAGTAGTATAATCAATACCCCACTTTGTAAAGGGACCGACGGTAATGACTGGAAAAAGCGGAGCTAGATGAGCGCACATTTTTCGAGTATAGACCTGACACGGATGACACTTTTTGACCGATTCAATACAATCCTTGAAAATCGAGGGCCAAAGGTATCCAGCACGCAAAATATTTTGGGCTGTAGCAAGCCCAGATAAATAACCCCCACAAGCTCCACTGTGAGAATCATTGAGCACAGCCTCAGCTTCTTCGAGAGCTAAGCAGCGTCTTAGGATTGAATCAACCCCTCGACGGTATAAAGCATCACCAATAATCAAATAATTCTTGGCCAAGTGACGTAGCTTACGACGCTCATCTTTCAAAAAAGTAGAGAAGATCACATGCAATGAGATACCACAATCACATCCCCAGCCATGATCCCCAAGAAGAGATAAAACAAGTTTTCATCCATGTATAACTTCATCATAAGATCATCTCTTTCCACCACCAATCCTGAGATCATCCGCAGAAAGATGATTTCTTGGATTTCCATGTACATGAACTCAAGATCAAATTCCTGTAAAATCACAATCCATCTATTATATTTTCCCCCAATCACTCGCCTGCTGAGGACAAACTGAAATGGATTGGCAGCTGCCAAAACATAAGTTTTGCGAAGAATAATGTAATGTCGGAGTCGCTGCACAGCATGAACTGCTGCTAAGGCTAATTTTTCGATCGGAGTGTATCGAAGTTCAGGTCCTACCAGTCCTCGACTAAGGTAGTAAATAACATGCTCTGCAAGAGCATCATCCTCCTGAACCAGAACCATACCAATGGTAGATTCTGTTGCTGCCAGATACAAAAGAAAATCTCTGCTATAATTAGGTGGACTCAGTAAAGGAGCAGAGGTCAATGCCTTTTTCAAAGCATCGAATGAGCATTGAGCGTATTCGTCCCAAAGAAAAGGGACTCCTTTCTTCAACAGTCTCATATATCCCTTTGTAATTTCGGCATAATTGACGATAAACCTCCGAAGAAAATTAGACTTTCCTTGGAGACTTTGAAGCTGACGGATGGAAGACGGGGGAGGCAACCGAAGTATTGCCTCAACCTTGAAGGGATCTACCCTTATCCCTTCCCTAGACACAATGAATCCCAATAGCCGACCGGATGTAACCGCGAAAACTCACTTGTTCGGATTCAATCGAATTTTATAAAAACGACATCTTTCAAATATTTGTCGGAGGTGACCAGGATGATCCATCCTCTTTCGAGAATGAGCAGCTAGATCATCTAAGTATGCCTCGATAATCTTTTTGATGTCGTGGAAGGCGTATGACATGGCCCGCTGAAAGGTAGCCCCAGCATTTTTAAGACCAAAAGGCATCTTCTTGTATGCAAACGTACCCCAGGGACAAATAAATGCAGTCTTATGTTGATCTTCAGGATGGATAGTAATTTGATTATATCCGGAAAAACCGTCCATGAAGGAGAAAATCTCGTTACCGGCACACTCGTCAATGATCTGATCGATGAACGGTGTGGGGTAATTGTCTTTAGGACATGCCTTATTTAGGTCTCTGAAATCGATGCACACTCGAATCGTTCCTTGCTTTTTATCTACCGGAACGGGGTTTGAAACCCATTCAGTCAGAGGAACTGGGAAAATGAATCCCGCCTTGAGCAGCTTTTCAACTTCAGCTTTGATAGCTGCTGCCTTCCTAGGATTAACCGGACGAAGTTTTTGCCTGACCGGCTTAGCGTTTTCATATGTCTTGATCTCATGCTGGACAATAGATGGGTCTATGCCAGGCATTTCCTCATAAGACCAAGCGAATACATCCCTATACTCTTTGAAGAGCTCGGTATAAATTTGAATCTCTTCACGGGAACATTCAGCTCCAACGAAGACATTCTCGATAATATTGGGATCCCTGGAAATGTTCACCAGGATAGTAGGAGAGATCACAGCCATGTTCCCTTCAGCATAGACCTGTGTTGGTGCCAAAGGGTTCAAGACTGGGTGAACAGGACCAGGAGACTGAGGACTTGGAAAACTAGTTTCAACTTCGCTCAAGTCAGGTAGGAAGTAAGATCGATGATGCAAATCATCCCACGGTCTATCTATACCAGTCATGGCTTCCAGGATGGCCTCTTCAGATGGAAGAGTGGTATCAAGGCAATCCTGGGCCGAAGAAGAACTAATCGTCCAAGCCGGAGCCACATCACCATCCAACTCTTCCGGTGAAAGAGGAGCTGGGATGGATTCTGCAGTGTCAACAATAGACTGATATGCAATCTCAGCTACAAAAATCAGAAATGCCATTCCACCCACTTGACCATCCGCTAATGTGGCAGTAGGGGAAGGTAAGGTCCAAGGGTCCGAAAAATAATGAGTTCGAAAGAACTCTCTTCAAAGGGGAGCCTTGGAGGATGAAATAGCATTAATATGCACCGTAGGAGGAGGAAGATCGAAAGTACCCATCAAGGAAGAATACATTCCAACTCCTAGATTCTCGACAGGCGCCTTAGTATTATCCAACTTAGGAACAGATGAGTCAGGAGGCGCATTCAGGTCTACCTGAGGACAGTCCAGTTGATCCACTGTAACGATCCTCCCTTCGTGGGGGAAACATACAATTCGAAATAATGAGGATGCAATGGCATCCATCTCATAAATCCAATTCCTCCCCAACAGAAGGTTGTAGTCCAAGGCTGCATCTACTACCTCAACCTCTATATTGACAGTTTTTCCCCCAACACAGATGGGCAAAGCTGGGACAATACCATGGGGTCTGTGAGAATGACCATCGAACGCAGTAAGAACAGTGCTAGATGGAACAACTTTGGGAGATCCAAGTGTCTTCCAGCATGCGAGAGACATCACACATGTAGAAGCACCCTCATCAACAACCGTTCGAAAGATATTGCACTTCCGATACGACGATTTAATATGGAAAGCCATGTGATGAGGAAGTCTCTTCTTAAAATTATTCATATCAAAAGTAATCAGAAGAGAATTTTTCGGATCAATAGCCCCAATGGCAGTGAGCAAAGCACTGCGCTGAGCCGGACAAGACTGTAGTACCTCTAAAGCTGACATAGCACAAGGACTCTGCACCAGATCTTCTACAATCGAGTAGTTCTGGGCAGCCCTTGCATTTGGATTAATCGTTGATCGCTTAGAAGATGCTTTTGGCATCCGAGGCATAGACTCGACAGTAGGCTTCATAACGTGAAGCAGCTCAGTAGCATCAGGAACTTCCTTAGTTTTCGAAGACTCTTCTCCGCCATAATCACGGGATCTCGTAGCGATATCCGCGTGAGCACTCATCATGAAAATGTTCGATGGAATTTCCCCTTCCTGGGTGCCCCCAGAGGAACCCCCAGGATTTTGGTTTGCGCCAACAACTAATTGTTGCCCTTGGGGAAAAGGGTTTGTTAACACATCCTGGGAACTAGAAGAACCCTGCTGGCTTAACAAGCGCTGGGCATCCTGAATTTTAGGCCAAAGGTGTGTGAGATGGTCTCCAGCACAAAGCTTGCATGGAAACTTCACTTTCTTTTTGTCCTTTTGACCCTCACCAACACGCTCGTTGGTTTTATTTGCATTTCCCTTCCCGTTCTTGCCCTTCTTCTTGTTATTTCATCCTTTCTTCTTCCCATCGGATTGTTGATTTCCTTTGGGATCAGAAGCTTGGACAACATTTATGGACAAAGACTGGGAAGGTGATGAATCAGCAGGCACAGCCTGACCAGAAGGAGCAGATTGTAAAGACAACTGCTGCAGTTGAGAAAGCAGGCTGGCTGCACCACTATTGACCGATCCGACAAGCCCATCACCATGCGGACTAGGCTTATTTTTCGACAAATCTAATTTGGAGCGAGGAGCATTGGGAAAATATTTATAAAGGACCCCAGACCGAGAATAGATCAGTTCCAACTGCTGGGCCCTAAAAATGGTCTGCTCCTCAGAAAATACCCCAGATAGGGATACATCTTTTGAAATGTCTGACTGCAGAGATTTCAGAAACCATTCGAGAAGGAATTCTCCTGGAATATGGGCTTTGATAAGCCTCTTCCTTCTCCTCCATTCCTGAATGTGATCAGAAATGTGAGTTGCCTCATCCTGCTTAAAATTAGCCAGGAGTTCGGTCCTAGCCTCATATCTGACAGGCAACTGAAAATGGTTTAGAAATGTGACAGCCAGTTCTCCAAATGTGGCGAAACTGCCCCCAGTGAGCTCTATATACCATTTGGCAGCATTCCCAGTTAGGGTGCGTTGAAATAATCTCAACCTAATCGAGTCATCGATCAGGGAGTTCGACGAGCACCATAAGTGGAAAGTGGTGATGTGGTCCGCTGGATCCTCTCCATTCTTACCTTCAAACTTTGGAATGTCCGAAGGAAGTTTGGTCGGGACCGGAGGCCACCCCGGACTATAACGAATCGGGTCATTAGTTAACTTCGACAAATCTGGCAAGTTTAACATTGCCAGAAACGGTAATCGAGGCGGAGCCTGAGAATTCCATCCTTGATGGGATGGATTCCCAACATTCTGAAAAGAATAGCCTGGATTTGATGAGGCACCAGGCTGCCAGAAAGGACTCGTAGAAAATGGAGAAGAACCTCCTCCCCACGCCGAGTTACCAAAGCCCAGACCAGTTCCCCCCGCTGAAGTATTGATTGACGAGGAAAGCCCCTGGTAGGGGTTCCAAGCATTAGACAGAGGAGAAAAGGTCTGATAAGCACTCGATGAAGGGAAAGAAGCATTCCCTTGATGACCTGCGTAAAACTGATTCCCTGCCCCCGCTGTAGTAAAGACAAGATTCCATCCCGTAAAAGTAGTCGAACTTTGCCCCCCAGACCAAGGGTTGAAACTCTGGGTCTGGGACATAAACGGAAATGACCCTAAAGAAGGATTGGAACTAGGAATATGCCCTGTCCCAAAGGGGAAACCCTGAAATGAAGCTGATCCACTAGCCATGTTAGACATGGGAGTAGATCCAGCTGCACCAGCGGAAAAGGAAAAGGAGGGATTTCCACTAATGGACATCCCTGAACAGAAGGGACCAGAATGAGAAGCATGTGCTTGGGTGAACCCAGAGCCAAACACAACAGCACTAGAAGCAATCGAAGATGAAGCAATAGTGCCCCCTGCTTCAACAGAAGCAGGAGTCTGAATGCCTGCAGCACTCACGGTAGAAGCCGCGTTCCCAGTCGTGGCCATCGAAAGATAAGAATGATACGGAAGATCCGGCGGTCTCTCCGACTCCGGTCCGATGTACTGAATAACAAACGGATGATCAGGAGGAAGAGGAGATGGACCTGTAGCAGGAGGCTCAGGTACGTCTTCAACTTGAAAATCTTCTTCCTGAGGAAAAAGAACTCGCGGGGTGAGCGGAACGCTCCTCTCGGGACCGACACCGCAATCAGCTATGAAACCTTCGTACCCTTTGGGAGGATTCCTTCTCCACCGCGTCGCACGACAGGGTGGTAACCACCTGCTAAATCACTCCTACGCCTTCTCGAAGAAGGCTCTGGACTCTCGGGAGATAACCCCCGGATTCTCCTCGAACGACGAGGCGCTTGATCAGCCACTTTTATAGATTTTTAAATTAGACTCAAAAAAAAGTGAAAATCTAGGCAAGCTAGGAGCAAAGAGCACTCACTAAAATAAAAATCCCTGAGATACAGTCAAGCAAACAGCCTCCAAATATTTCCGCTCCGGGTGATGAGGACCGAACACCAAAATACAGGAAAGCGAAATATAGGACCTCCCGAAAGCAGTCTGGGAAGATTAGGGCCCAGAACAACCAGCGAAGGTATCAGAAATAGTTACGTCAACCTCCTAACGACAGCCTTTGCCGGCTCAAGCACCCAAGCTTCGCAAGGGCACCCCCCAGAAGTACTGCTGAAAGTGATGCGACGTCTGCCTCAAGTACCACGGGTATTCCCCCCCGCAGTCACCTGTGTGGAACCTAGGAGTGGCACCCAGGCACCAATCCATACCGTGCTTCCAAGAACGGTTCCCGTGAGGCTTATCCGCCCACCCAGGATGGGTATCTTCTCTCGTTCCCCGAGCCTCGCTGACTCCCTGGGATGAGTTTTCCCGGTCCACCTAACGGTGTTGGATTTCACTCAATTAATCAACTCCTATGTTTTTTTGAGTGGCCTTGGAGAGTTAACTCTCCACTCACCTATTCCAAGGCTCTACAACCTAGCTAGTTGGTGAATGACACTTAGAAAACTTGCTAGTTGATTTTAGATTAAATCGCTTATTTTAATGGGCTGTTATGTTAAGTCACAAGGATATGGAGATGAAACGTATGGTGTTTTGACGCAAAATAAATTAATAAAAACTTAACTACATGCAAATGCAGTTATTGTCTTTCGATGAAAAGCAATCTCTATACAGGTTCTACGAGACTAAAACATTGTATTTTTTCTTTTCAAATAGCAAACTCACACTCACAAAAACTATGAAATTGACTAAATGATTAAATGCACCTAATGCAAATCACTACAAGCATGTAAATCCTAAGATGCAAATCTCTTAAAGCAGAGTGAAATTCCCAAAAAGTCCTTCAGTTTTAACTCTTCTTTGGTTGCCCAAAAAGCTAATTCTCGAAATCAATAACTCTTAAAATAAGGACACCAAAACACTTAAAAACAAGAAGAAGAAATCAATGACAACTCCTCCTCAAAATCAAGCCAAAAACTAAAGGCAAGAAACCTCACAAAAGCTTCAAAAGTTATAGCAAACGAAAATGAAAACGCAACAACAAAAGCAAATAACAAGTGAAAATGTTTTTTAAGCTTTTGAAATGCAAAAACAAAAAGCAAAGCAAATGTTTTTGAGCTTTTTAGTTTTATAAAGAAAGAGCTCGAAAAGACTAAGCACAACTATCAAAATCCAAACCAAACAAGACCGAATTTCAAGCACAAACTTCAACAATGCTCCCAAACATTATAAGGCTAACTCGTAGCAACATCAATAAGAGCAAAAGAAGACCAGAAAACTCAGCCACTCAGCCTAGACAAATAGTGCAAACTCGTCGCAAACAAAGACTCCAAAGAAGCAAGAAAAGCTCTTCAAAAGTTGCAACAAAAACCTAGCCTATGGAACTCAGGAAAACCAATCAAAAACGAAGAAAAAATCGTAATGCGAAGCACAACACAAAGATAGGAGCGAGTAAGTGAGCAGAAGCTCTCTGTTCTGATAAAGAAGAACAGCCAAGAATGCTCAGAAAGCGATCTTGGAACTCAATCCAGAAGTGCCAGCACCAGAAACAACACTTTGCCAAAAATACTAGTTTTCAATCAAACGAAAGAGAGAAAAGGCATGAAACCACTTCCTTCACAATCTAGTAAGTACATAGACACTGTAGAAACAGGCCTCCACAGCCAGAAAGGACCAAAAATTCAAGAAACCCAAAAATTCAAAATCTGCCTAGGTATACGCTACTTCACAGTTTAGCAACCAGCGTGCATACGCGACTGTTCTAAAGGAAACTCGCGTATACGCGGGTACCTTTAGACAAAATTGCGTGTATACGCGACTGTGTGCAGAAAAAAGCGCGTATATAAAGGCAAATAATGAAAAAAGAAAAGGATCAAGCCTGGAAATGAAACCAGGACTTCAGACTGACTGTAAAAAAGTAAACTGGACTGCAAATGAAAGTTAAAACTGTCGGCAACCTACCAAACAGCTGAAACCACCCAACAGGAGAATCACAAGAATGTGATCCCCAGCGGATTCACCAATTCTGTTTCGGGGAATATCACCCTAGAGGTTTGTTGGGTTACAACCTCCACAGAGCAGGGGCATGCTACTTAAGAAGGACTCACACAACCATGCACGTTCAGAAAAACTAAATAGAGTAGAATGAGAAAGTTACCCATAGGTCCTACGGTTGAAGCAGATCCCGCGGGGTCCAAACCCCCAGCAACCTTCCTTCCTTCTTAACCTGAAAGACAAGAAGAAACAAGCACGAATAACTGGTTGTACAGCATATATCTACTCTAAATGTTAGTGAAATCAACATGAAACATTAAATAGATCATAATGAATGCTTAAATAACAATTTTCTCATACATAAAAGCATACACTAACACGTTTATTTCGGGAACAGCATGGTACTTCTGTATTATAAATAGCATGTACAAAAGTAATGAATGGAGAGATCACCTGATCCTTCCACGGCCTTCGAGCAGACCGTCGTCCGGATCCGTCCAGCCCTTGCCTCGCTAAGACTCCTTCCAAACTGGTGCATACGAGATGACATATAGGGAGATGTGCATCTCAAGGAAACAAGGGTTTCCTATAATGAACTGGGAAAGTGCAGGAGGCACAGGGAATCAGACTTGGATAGGGAATACCAACAGAGTATAATATCAATAATTCTCTCTCTCCCTTAGGCCATACACATGAGGGGTTTTTATACTCCTTCCAAGTAGTTTCAACAGTTGGAAACAGTTGGCCACGTGCTGGGGTGGTTGAACTACCTGAGTAACCATCAACCCAGCCCGAAAATAGGGAATAATTATATATTTTTTAATCATTTTTAATGGCATACGCGGAAAAGTGCAGCTGGACTCGCGTATATACGCGGAAAAGTACGGGCATAGTCGCGTATGGGGATTTTTACACTGTTTTTAAGTGAATTTGTCCAAGTCTGTAGGAATGGGTGCCCAAAGCCATAAAAGCAATCATGAATCATATGAAGGTGAGAAATGATGCTATAACAATAGCAAAGCAGAAGTTAGCAGTTTTCAACACAGCAAAATCAACAGTGAGTTGTTTTTTACATCATCAGCTAGTGGGCGTTCAACAAATTTTGTCAGTGGACAAAGGATGTTGATTTCACGCAAAAGACAGATGGATCCTTTTGAAACTTGGCATGTGATGTACTCACTTGATTTTTTCTCTCTACTAGAAAATGAAGTTTAAACTGGGACGTATTCTCATGCATTGGCACAAGCATCGCATAGATATTCTCCATTCCCTTGAGCATTTGCATTGGACTATGAGGGACTTAGATCGAAGGATGGAACAAATTGAACAAAATTTTAGCATAAACCCCTTGGCGAGGAAAACCTCTAGGAATACTAAAGATCCCATCCATGTTTTTGTTTCAAATTCAAATGCTTCTACCTAGCTTTATCATGTTTATGTTTTATTTTTCCTTCATTAAAATTGATTCTCTCCAAATTCGCTTAGGTGAGTCTCTCAGTTTTTGTATTCATGTCTTATTAATAATTTGTATATATTAAGACATGATAGGTGGTGAATATCTTAAGTGGTTAATTCTAAGGGAAGATTTCAACCAAGGACTAGAATAACCACAACAACAAAAACTCAAATTGAGGATCCCATTGAGTCATGGGAATATTTCATTGAATTTATGATACAAGGTTATTGTACTATTTCTTTAACTTAGTAGGATTTTATCCTAGTCCCAACCGCATATGACCACCTACTTATGTAGACAAGATGGTTCCTTGAATTTATGTTACAAGGTTATTGAACTACTTCTTTAACCTAGCATGATTTTCCCCTAGTCCCAACTACATATGACCACCTAATTGTGTAGACAAGATGGCCCACAAGGGGAAAGCATGTTAATTGGTAGAATATACCTTGATAGAGTTAGCAACCAATCCTAACCTACCTTAAAATAATTTGAAAATTTATTATTTTTATTTCATATAGCCAATTTCCATCATAGATAAACTCTCAAATGAAAAACATAATCAAAATGATCTTGGATATTTTTTTTTAAATGTTAACCAAATTGGAAATATACTGCAATTATTATTATTATATATATATATATATATATATATATATATATATATATATATATATAAGTAACTCCAAAGAAATCTCTCAAATTAGAATTGTAGTTCAAGTTGAAAGTTATTGAATTTGTTTCATGTTCAAGGAATACAAAAAAAACATAATTAAAGTGAAAGCAGAAACAATGAATTCATAAATACTTTTCACTTAATATGCAAATAAATTAACTTTATAACAATTACATAAAAATAAAAATTACTACAATGCATTTTTTCAAAGTTATCACAATGTTGGATGGGATGTGATATCGGTGTTGTGGCGAGGATTTTTTGTGGCGGACCTTCCATAAGCCCTATCATTCATATTTACAAACCCTAGGGTGTTTGAACAATGGTCGATATTTTTGGATCCGCAAGGGAGGGTGATGCCCCTTCTTCAAACCCTGATCCTACTTCCACTTTGTCATTTGCTTTGAATGTTGATCTCCTCGTGTTAAAAGACTAGATATCCTCGAAAAATCCTACAAACATTGTTGTCTCTACTCATTTTATGAAAAAACTCAATCATGTTTCGATGGTCTCCCTTCCCAACAACACCTGTCAAATGGATCTTACAATAAAAAATCACGGTCTCGTTGGACAATTTATGGGATTGTGGTATTATCCAAAATCAATGCTAGCCTTGGTAGATCAAATTTGGAAACCCTTAACTAAAGGTAATATATCCTTACAATTCTATGGACATGGATATTTCGTGTTTTTATTTGAGCTAAAGGGGGATCATGATTTTATCTTTAGGAGTGGGTCATACTTTTGCAACTCTCAGGGTATGTATTTGAATCATTGGACTCCTAATTTTAACCCTAGAAATTTTATTCCTTCCATTGTCCCCAATTTCATGAGATTTCCTTCATTTATATTATTGAACTAAAATATGAGATACTTTCCTATGTCGGGTTATGTGTTGAAGTTAATTTAGAAAAAGGGATACCTGAGGGAATTCAATTATCCTTTGGGGACTAGACCCATTTGTAGCAAGTTCATTATGAGTAACTACCATTTAAATGTTTTCACTGTCATGAGTACAAACACTTATCCTAGTATTTCCCTCAACAACAACCCCTTGTTGATCAATGGAAAAAAGTGAGACGTAGAAGAGGGGGAAACCGAAATAACGGATAAAATATGAATCAAGAACCAGAACCACTTATGGTTGATTCAAATTAAGTTGTTGAGGATCCCAAATAACCCTCGAATACTCCTCATGTAGACCCTAAGAGAGATTCAGACCCTCCTATGGAAGTTTCTAAAAATAGCCCCAAAAGGCCAGGAAAATTTGTTGATTTGGAGCCCCCCCAAACTTTTGGAATCAAAAAAGAAAAATAAAAAAATGGGCTTGAACTCATGTAAGAATCAAATTTATATCCTCTCACATGATGAGCCTTTTCCCAAGATGGAGATTCTACAGGTTTTAGAAGAGATACCTATTCCACCAAAAATTTCTCATGGTTTGGACTAGTCGGCCTCTCCCAGGCCCTCCCAACCTCCCTCTCCAACTAGGATAAGTTTCTATTCTAGATCGAAATTCCATCGGTCTCAGACCAGTGGAGTATATGAAGCATAGATCTCAAAAGACACCTCTTCCACAAGGCATGTAAGAGTTTTGAAATGAGAAACCAAGGAGTGAGAAACATTTCAGAAAATTGATCTGGGTATACATAGAACTCTTGGAGGTTACACCTGTTGTGTAGGTAAATCCTCTCTGCAGACAGAGACAATCCCTCTAGCCCTAGGGTGGGTCTAGCAGCAATAGGACAAGCTAATGTGTTGGATCCTAGTTAACGAATAAAATAGGTTGGGATAGATTGTCCTACCTGTAGTCCAACGCGATTGTCACAGCTATAGCAGTGGCAACCTCTTTATCTTTGTCCCAACAGGTCGCGGTCCTTCAACAATGGTACTCGGATGCCTGCACAAAGATCAAAGGAAAAAAACATCATACAAGACAATAATTGCATTCATAACTAGCTAATCGGCCAAGGAAGATTAAACATATTGCGTGAAATAAACCATATCAACACAAGATGGGAACCAGACATTAGTCATGTATATATTAATAGAAAGAAAGAGATTACAACTGGAGCCTTGACGTTGCAGCCTCCTTCAGTGGGTTCAGTCGAAGCATGTCTCGAAGGTTCATCGAGGAATTGGGACGAGGTGAGGACACAAGCCTAAGCTCTCTCTCGACAAAGGTCTCTTTCTCTGCTCTATCTCAACAACTATAACAAAAATTTCAGCAATTCCTCTTCATCTATTCAGTTGTTTAGCTAGGTTCATCCATGGTAGATAGGTTTATTTATAGAGGGAGAGGAGGAGGTTGGGATACCTACAATGGTGGAAGAGAGGCCTTATCCTTTGGGAGGTTTCCCCAAAAGGTGGAAACAAGAGGCCAAAGGAGGGAGTTTGTGGTTATTCATTCGAACCACCCAAGATAACTCGCCCACGAAGTTGTTAGGATGGAAACTTCGCCTCTATATTTAAAAAACATTCCAAAAAAAACTTGGCACGGGTAGCTCACTGGGACAGAGCGCCAATGGGCATGAGGCCCAGTGTTAATTTTCCTCATTGGCGCGAGGCCATAACGGTCTTCCAGCGCCAACCCAAAAACATGTGTTTTTGCTTATCTGCTCTACGCATTGTCAACAGAGAAAGTGTTATCCTTAGGGCAAGGGATGCAATGATGCTTGTTGCAAGGCATGACACTTCATATTTAAGTCACAAAAATGGCCCGCCAATGTGTGGGATGGGGATTGCAGGGACAGTGACAAAATGTTGTGTAACATGTGCCCCCTAAAGCATGAGGCCCGAGAGAGAGGGAGGGGTGAAATGCTTTACGAGAATGCGTTCAAACCAAATGTCGTTGTCGAAAGACCTGCAAGTACAAATACAACTGATATCTATGATACATGAACATGTGGCATGGGCACAACCATCCATAATATAGTACATCAAAAATGAGATCCGAGGTATGGACGCATCCATCCAGCAGTAAGGATCAAGAAATAGACTCAAGCATGGTCGCAACCATCCAATCAAAAGAGTCATGTTGTAGTGTTCCCAAATTTAGCATGGAGCTAACTGGAACATTAATTTTGCCTATATCAGTTAGGAGGTGAATAAATGGGCAAGGAGGCCCATGAGTAGGAATAAAATCCCTCATAGTGTGAAAGGGATCATCAGAGTAGCTCTATTTTTCACCCTCAAGTGTGAAAAGGGGCAAATACATGAGGACAATGTCAAGTTTGACCAAGTCAACAGCGCTGCTATAGAGGGAGTGGATCACTTTGAAAGACAGTGCAGTGTGAATGGGGAAGAGATCATTTGGTGGAGGAAACCCTAATGTGTGGGGGCTATGGCAAGAAGGATTTCATTTTTATAAAGGGAGGACAAGGCAGCCATAGATGGATATGTTATTGAGTATAGAATTTGGTCTGCATGACCATTTGCTATCTTCAGTTGTTTAACTGAGATTGTTGTGCTACTTAGCACAAGGGATTTCCTGTTTAGGAATCCTTCTCCCTTCTTGAGAGGCCTCTTGAGGGATTTTACTTCATTCTCCACATTTCAAGCTCAAGGCCAAGCCACCTCCTTCAGCTACAGCGTTATTCCTGTAGCAGGAAACGTTGTGTTGCAGGGTGTTGCAGTGGAGGGTTCCACAACACCCTTTCCTTGGCTCATATTTCAGAGGAGTGAGCTTCTATTCCTCTGGAAGGTTAGTTAGTAAGTTGCAGGAGCTAATTTCACATCTTTAGCATCAGGCCAAGCACTTCCCATCTCCTACAGTGCAGTCCATCTCCTTGACTGCGTTATTTCTGAGTATACTTGCTGTGGGGGTTTGCATTGCTAGTTGGAGGGTGAGATCTTCAGTGATTGGATCAGCCTTTCAACTAAAGGATCATTTGGATGAGATTTATGTATCATATGCAGCATATTTAGCTATCTTCATCCATTTCCAGTTTTTGAGTTGCAGTTGCTACCCTGCAACTTCTGCATTTTGGTAGTTTTGCATATTTCAGTCAATCCTTGCAGGATTGTCTAGAAATTGCCTTTGGGAGTGTTTATCTTTGCTCCCCATGTTGTATGAGCTATATATTGATATATCTATGTATTGACATCATTTTGCAGCAGTTATTTCTCATATATTGCATATTCATAGCCTTGGGCTTTCTTCATATAGCAGTGTCCTTCATATTTTCATGTACATGTTTCTTGAGGCTTGTATTGCCTAGCTTGAGTGATTCTTTCCTCAAGGATTTGTATATCTTATGTTGCTATAACATAATATGATGGCTATTTGGATCTTCTGGAATTCTATGTGTTAATGTATCGCTGCTACTCCATTGGTGTGTTTACATGTTGTTGTGCTCCACATTTGGAATATCTTAAGGTATTCCCAATAGTGTATAAATTCCCTATTTTTGGATATTACAGTGGTATCAAAGCATGATCTTTGGCTCAACCTATGAGTTTCAGCCATAAAAAGATAGAAGAGATCAAAATGATGAAGAGGATGATATTTCTCTCATCAGTTTTCAGATCCAGAAAGGACCTCTCCAAGGAGATTAAGAAGATCGAAGAAGGAGATGAGGAAGGACCATGCACTTCCTACTCTCACCAAGAAGAAGAGATGAATCATGAAGAACACTTGGAATCTGAAGTTCTAAGTGAATACCTTGATGAATACTGAGCTAAACCTAGAGCCTTCAAAGAGACTCTAGCTTTACCACAATTTATTCAGCTAAAGGAAGAGAGAAGACCCTACAGCTATGGGATGATGAGAGGCAATGGATTTCTATTGTCTACTTTTGATGGATCACTCACATGTGTAGCAGAGGCTTGGGTGATGAAGCTAGAGGCTTTCTTCCTGCTACATCCTGTAGTCGATAGAAAGGCTGTAGAAATTGCAGCACTGCACCTTGAAGGTGAAGCAAATATTTGGTGGTTAAGCCATTTGAGCCATGCAAGAGTGTCAACTCTTGTTGAGTTTTCTCAAATATTGATCAGGAAATTTGGCAAAGGGGAGGAGAAGCCCTCACTACCAGTTGAAGAGGCATGTACCAGCGTTGTTGTACCCATGGAGGAGTAGCCTTCATCTTCAACAGTTTGGGAAGCCAACACATATGGGGAAGAAGCTCTTGCAACCCTACAAGGAGCTTCCACATTTCACCAAGGTATGCTTAAAATTACATCTCTTGTCATTTCAGCAAGCATTATGGATGGGACCACATCACTGCATACTATTGATTTAGAGCAGTAGAATTGCACGGCGATGTACAAGAGCAGTGATGAAGAAAAGAGGAACCATTCCTCATGTGAGCATTCAAAGGGCAGCTTCATTCAAGAAGCCATGAAGGAAGCAGTAAGAAGGAGTAGACATCTGGAGATAAGAAACTCTTTCTCCTCTCTAGATGACACTCTCTCAATGAGCATGCCACAGCTCAAAGAGAGACTTATACTTGCAGCAGATCCAAGACCTCTTTATTTTTGGAATGCCATGCATGAGGAGGAGATCTCATGGAGAGGTTTCATTGGAGTTGCACTTCAACACATCATGGAGTGCAAAGTTCTTCAACAGTTTGAGGAGGTTCTTCCATTCTCACACTTGGATCTTCATGGATTCAAGGAGGAGCAGATAGATGATGGAGGACATCTTAGGATGGATAACATCGCTCATGCTTGCGTTGGACATTTCTTGAGCCTTACACATCATGATGGGAGGTCTTTTCCTACCACCTATTTGGGTCCTTGTGGGATCAAATTGATCCTTGAGAAGAATGCATTTCAACATCCCATGAAATGCAAGGAAAAAAGCCTGATTTGGGAGGATGGTAGCCCTCATGGGAGAATTACTAATATGGAGAATGGAAGGATACATCCACAAATGGGTGAGTGGATGTGGATGGAGAGCAAGAAGCTGGTGAGCTACTTGCAAATTTATGATACCGGGCAGCAGGAGGCTTAGCTGCTGACGGCAACAAAACTGAAAGTCGCCCCTAAGGAGGGATGGTCAACTGTAGTGGTCGTTCTGTCAACATTTCCTTTCTTTTAACTTAGGTTACCTCCATGTGGGCTTCTTAGACTTTAATGTGATTTTATTTATCAAATTCAAAGAATTTGATAAATAAATATTTTCAGCATACCTTGGAAATTTAAAATGTATCCCTCAGCTTTATATTCTACCGCCAAACCTTATGACCCAGGGTTTAATTCTTCGAACCTTATGTAAGTACCGACACTTTTAAAAAAATGACTTTGTAATAAACCCGTGGCTCTGAGCCCCACCTATATATCAATGGTCCAATCAAATTCACGCCCCGTACCTGGTTATCTTTCGTGCATCTTCCTCATGCAACCACCATCCGATGGCTCCCCTCCAGATCGACGGCGCTCAACAATATCGCGCGGCCTCCTTGGTCGATCTTTAACGTGCGATGGTGCGCAATGACGATGGTTTTCGTGGTTCCACCTTTGCCACGTGTCGAATACTCTATGGAATCACTCCCCAACCAGGAAATACCGCTTATCTCCGAAAGGCGGTGAGATATGGGAAATCCGGCTTCGCAAATCCACTTCCGGGTTTGGAATAGTGTTAACCAGGGTTCATGTCGGTTGTGCTATCCTTCTCATTCATTAACTCACGTCTAACCTCAGGTCAGGGTTCCGATAGCAAAACCATTCTATCTCTTTATGAAGCGGAAATTCCACCATTTAAACAGTGTTCACGACCACAGTTCCTTTGCACAGACCTCGCCTGCGCGTGGAATTTCTTCAATTATTTGGAAAATTTGAGAGAAGCAATGGGTAGAGAAATACAAAGATTACGTAGTGACCTTATTCAACAAAATTTACACATAATATCAATTAAAACCAAATTGAGAATCAACGAGCACTGAACATTATTCAACAGGAAACCATTGCTCAATACACGGATTTTATTGCAGAACCTTCATTCTTCCCCCCTCCTCTTCAACACATCCGAGGGATTACATTTATAAATCAGCATATGACTCTTCGGTTCCTCTGTGAGGACCGTTTAGTAAACCAAAAGCCTAATTACAATAATTCGACTAACTGAAACATGACAGATTGATTGGGTCTAACTATTCGACTTCTATGGACTCTAACTAATCTAAATGAAACAGTCAGCTGAGGTATTGACACCTAGCTGTTACAATTCAAATTTTTTCGAACCCTCCTAGCCACAACATGTGGAAAAAACTCATACATTGTTGGCTAGTGTCTAATGCCCCTGCATCAGCTGCGCTGGTTACTCTTGAAGGAGTTTGGCCATCACTTGGCATACACTCTTCCTAAGGGTCTGGGGATGGAGAAGATGTGGCAATATGCTTGCATCATTGAGCAGCAAAGAGTATGGATGCATAGTGTTGATCTAACATTCATAGCATTCATTATTTCTTCATCACATGTCTTGTATGATGAGAGCATGAGGAGGCAGCAAACACTTTTGTTGCTTGAGTTGCACTTGAGAGAGCAAGGGCAGATTTGCTCTCACATGTTGTATGATTTTGCAGGAGTGGGAGATGGCACTATCATGGTGCAAAGGGGCTACTCCTTGGCCTTAGATGAACAGGAAGTACTTCCATTTTGGGAGTAATTTCCTAATTGCAGCAACATTGTTGGAGAAGTATTTGACAAGGATTGTGTCAAAGAAATGAGCTATGGGTTGGCAAGAGCCTATTTGCATAGGCCAATAGCGTCGTTCTTTTGGAGCATGGACTTATTCATGTATTCATGCATCACTTGACTTTCAACACATGGTGAGAATGTTTTTTTTACATCTATTGATTATGTAACACAATATTTGCATCTTCTTACCATTATCATACAGTGCATTGTTCCACAAGAGGGAAAGTTTATTGTTGAGCCCCATAAACAAAATTTTGCCAACTATTATGATGGAGACAGCCATCCTTTGTATAACCATGGGCAAGCGTTTGATTATTTCTTGTATTCTCAGTTGGCACATTCTCTCATTTACTATTCACTAGTAGATGTGATGATTCACACAACTAGCCATTTGTCAAAACACCACTTGCCATGCTATTTTCTGAAGTTACAATGGGAGAAACTGCATTGTGTCCACTTGAGAAATTATTTGTATCATGCAGCATCATGTAAAAATTTCAGCAAAATTCTCATTTGGATACCCTATGATGATCATGTCCTATTCATCATGGATGAGATTTTTTGGGCCAGCTTGTTCTTCAATGTTGGAGAGGAGATCCTTGGAGGATTGTTCTTCATTTTGCCACTTAAGGGAAAAATTATTTCAGCCCAAGATTATCACATACTCTACACTTATCATGAGTGGAGAGGAGGATAGTGTGGGGTAGACTACCTTGTCTACCATGATCAGATTTTCAGCCCACCTACTTTGCATGAACCAAAGGTGGAGGAAGACTAGGAGTTGCCATGTTGGAGGGTAACTAATTTTGTATGGATGATTGCTTGGGGATGGAAGAATCATATGGGGATGGTAGATCCCAATTCATTTAAGCCTCATGCCTCAAGAATTCCCTTTATTTCTATCCTTGCAGTTGCTTGAGGACAAGCAACATTTGGGAGGGGAGGACTGTAATGTTCCCAAATTTAGCATGGAGCTGATTGGAACATTAATTTTTCATGTATCAGCTAGGAGGTGAATAAATGGGTAAGGAGGACCATGAGTAGGAATAAAATCCCTCATATTGTGAAAGGGATCATCAGAGTAGCTCTATTTTTCACCCTCAAGTATGAAAAGGGGCAAATGCACGAGGACAAGGTCAAGTTTGACCAAGTCAACAGCACTGCCATAGAGGGAGTGGATCACTTTGAAAGACAGCGCAGTGTGAATGGGGAAGAGATAATTTGGTGGAGGAAAACCTAATTTGTGGGGGCCATGGCAAGAAGGCTTTAATTTTTATAAAGGGAGGACAAGGCAGCCATAGATGAATATGTTATTGAGTATAGAATTTGGTCTGCATGACTATTTACTATCTTCAGTTTTTTAACTGAGATTGTTGTGTTGCTTAGCACAAGGGATTTCATGTTTAGGAATCCTTATCCCTTATTAAGAGGCCTCCTAATGGATTTTACTTCATTCTCCACATTTCAGGCTCAATTCCAAGCCACCTCCTTCAGCTACAACATTATTCATGTACCAGGAAACGTTGTGTTGCAGGGTGTGGCAGTGGAGGGTTCCACAACACCCTTTCCTTGGCTCATCTTTCAGAGGAGGGAGCTTCTATTCCTCTTGGAGGTTAGTGAGGAAGTTTCAGGAGCTGATTTCACATCTTTGGCATCAAGCCAAGCATTTCCCATCTCCTACAACACATTCCATCTCCTTGACTACGTTATTTCTGAGTATACTTGTAGTGGGGGTTTGCATTGCTAGTTGGAGGGTGAGATCTTCAGTGATTGGATCAGCCTTTCACCTGAAGGATCCTTTGGATGATATTTATGTATCATATGAAGCATCTTCAGCTATCTTCATCCATTTCTAGTTTTTTAGTTGCAACTGCTACCCTGCAACTCCGGCATTTTCGCAGTTTTTCATATTTCAGTCAATCCTTCCAGGATTGTCTAGAAATTGCCTTCGGGAGTGTTTATCTTTGCTCCCCATGTTGTATGAGTTTTATATTGATATATCTATGTATTGACATCATTTTGCAGCATTTATTTCTCATAGACTACGCAGTCATAGCCTTGGGCTTTCTTCATATAGCAGTGTCCTTCATATTTTCATGTACATGTTTCTTGAGGCTTGTATTGCCTAGCTTGAGTGATTGTTTCCTCAAGGATTTGTATATCTTATGCTGCTATAACATAATATGATGGCTATTTGGATCTTCTGGCATTCTATGTGTTAATTTATCACTGCTACTTTATTGGTTTGTTTACATATTGTTGTGCTCCACATTTGGAATATCTTAAGGTATTCCCAATAGTGTAGAAATTCCCTATTTTGGGATATTACACATGCATAAAGTCATGATAAATAAAAATATCCCACAGCCTGGATCTTATCAAACAAAACCCAAGGCCTTCCGCTCCATCTTGACCCGAACAAGCACAAATTCAAGCATGCAAATATGTGAGCTGAAGTTGAACATGAAAGAAAGACATCTGCTTACCAGCCAATGATGAAAGTTGTTAACAGGCACGATAGAAACCACGAATAATGACAATGGATCTCAAGGTACAACAGGTACAATCCACGGAATGTGAATAATGATCTGGTGTCGAACACCCGTAGAATCACTCAATCGAAGGCCAATGATGTGGACCTGTCGTCAAATGTGAAGAACTCGCCATTGAGGCATGAAAGCTCCAAGGTACCAGAAGGGAGTCTCTAGATCAACTTCCTGGATAATGAGCTGAAGTCGACAAGAAGTGACCTGGTCAAAGGAGGGCCATAATGTTTCCCACATCATCGACACAAGACAGAGGAACATGATGATAGTGAATCAGGACCAAACAGAGGATCAGAGGGAGGTTGAAAACTGCAAAGGTAAACTTCTCTTGAACATATCAATGACACGACTCTGGATTTGGCAGTATTTGACATCAAGGGATCTAAGGTCATGATGACGTGGCAAAGAGTATATGAGAGGTCAAAACAAATTACCCAAACCCACGAAGTCAAAAATGAAGAAATGAGATCTCCCCAACCCGACACGAATGCAGATGAGTGTCATGCTCAAGAGAAACATACTGCTGACACGACTGAGAACTAGTTTCATTTTCCCCCACCATTTCTGGCGAGTACCCCAATTATTTTTAAAAACAAGCTTGAAGGGGATAACATATTCTTGTCATGTAAGTTTGTCCTTCGGAAAAATCCATCCTAGTAAATTTTACGAGCCCTAGGAAGGAGGAACTCGGTTACATCATGGTGACGATTTCCGATGTCATCAGGGTTTGACAAAGGAAGAACTCGGCATCTTTTCATGTTTAGAGAGTTTGAAAAGAAGCAGAAAAGAAAACTCCAGTAGGTCCCTTTTCGTAAATAGTCCCTCAGATCCGAAAAGGTAGAAAATTGTGTCTAAGAGAACCTCTTAGTCGCGATAGGCTAAGGTATTCCTTTTACGTAAATAATCCATCCCAGCCCGAAAAAGGGGTAAACGTATACTGCGTAGATATTGTTTCATAGCCATTTAATGAGTTCAAAACGACAAGAATCTTGACAACCTTTTCACTTTTAGAGAGTTAGAAAAGAGCTGAAAGATGACTCCAACAGTGAATTTTTCATGTTTTTATCGAGTCCGAAAAAAGTATAAAATACAACTCGTTACTTCATCATTATTACGTTAAAAAACCTATCGCTGCACAAGAGACGCACGTAAAACCCATTTCTCGAAATAACATAGAGAAATAATCGAAAAAAATGTCTTAAAACCTAATTATGGTTTTGAAAAGTTTTAAAATGCCAAAAATTCTAAAAAATAATTACGTTTCACTTTTACCTCTTGTGAGCAATAGTTACCCTTACTGTGATTTTGCGGCGGCGATAGTGGGCAATCTGGAAGACCAATCTCAAATCCGTCAGTCCCAGGTAAGAGCTAACATCCTTCCCTACATTTTTATTCCTTTTTCATTACCTAAAAACCCAATTTTACATGTTTATGGGGGGATTTGGAAAAATCTAGGGCGCGGTGGTTAGCACGAGTATGAGGCACGGACTCGCACCAACCGACCAAAATTTTGAACCAGGGTGCGCCCATTGGCGCGACTGTTTCTAAAACAATCATGCCAATTGCAGTGCACAATTTTAGCATGTAGATGCAGACAACCACACCCATTTTAACCAACCAAGAGCTTTGATTTTAGCTAATGAAAGTCATATGAATGTTTTTGCAGGTGTAAAGTGGAAAAATGGTGATTGAATGGAAATAACGGGAACACAGTGAAGAAGATGAACTTGCCATGGAAAACGAAATATGCATGGAAGCTCTTAGAGATTGTGGGCTCAAGAAATTCTTCATGACACCATGCCATAGAGCTCAACCAGAGCTGTTTCAATACTTGATCAATGTCTGGGACGTTGATCAGTAAAAGTTCATTATCCATGATCAATAACTCAAGATTGAAGTTTCAGACATCTATTTCATAACAGGGTTGTCACGGAGGGGGGCAGTACCAATCCTGACTGGCACCCGGCCCACAGTGGAGAACATGAATATGGTGATCGACAGGGTGTGTCCAGGGGCAAGGAAAGGATCATGAAGCGAAAAAGTTGATATCCAAACTATTCCGGACTTGGCACTAAAGGTAGTGTTGCACACCATCACACGATCTGCAGGATCGCAGGTGCCGCACGAGGCCACAAAGACACAGCTACTTCTTGTTGTAGATTGTATGACGCCGACCCTATACAACTAGGTAGAGGCAGTGACAATCAACATGAAGCGTCAACTGACAAAGTGAAAGAAATCCAAACTGAAGCAGTTTGTTTACGGGTCTATTCTTGTATCGTTCATCTTGGAACGACTACCAATTTTCCAGTGTCAGGAGGTGATATCCCGACACCACCAGCACAAGATCCACGGATGGCCCATTGGGCAGCTATGATGCCAAGGTCAGGGGGCAGTCAACAGATGTCTTGGAGACCAGAGTTCTTTGAGTGGCTCTGCCGACAGATGATCATCATGGAGGATTGGCTCTACTCTGGCACAGATTTCACTGGTGATGCAAATCTCCCACTCCCAGAAGGAAAGGATTGGGATGAAGTACTTGGTAAGACTCATTTTTTATTTTCATGAGTATTATGATTTTTTTGTTATGCGTGTTCTGACATTAAATCCATGTAATTTCAGATGTTGGCCCAGAGAGACTTGTAGATATGTCCTCGATAGCGAGGCGGATCCCTCGCGACTTTGATATTTCCCCTCGTGGTGAGGGAGGCGAGGAGGAGGGGGAAATCATACACAATTTGGAGGGACTCTCCTGTGGGATCCCAGATTATGCTTCATTTGATGATGTTCCTCGTGCATACCAGAGACACACTGCAGGGGTGTCAAACCGAGTTCACCACTTACTGAGGTGGCTTGTACGGGCGGTGACATGTTATCATGAGCATCATGCCGAGTAGACACCTAGGTTTTATTTCCGCATATTTTTGAGAGACATGATGTCTCAGGATGTAACTGAAACACACATATTTTTTGAACTTTATGATGCACACTGATGCAAACATTTGATATATATATATATATATACACATCTATTTTCCTATACGGATCTTGTCATGTGATGATGATTTTTACAAATTACGCAAATGTCTATCTAATACAATGTTAGCCACTATATCAGTTAATGCATTCATTCACCTAGGAATATGTTGATATGTAATGTAATCAAAATGTCTTTCCAGCAAATGAATACGTAAATACAACCTTAAGATTTGAGGATTTCTAACTAATTTCCATTAAGTTGAAGAACGACAAGCTTTAAGTCTAGATTTACAACCAATGCATGAATTCCAAGGGTAATCGCCTCAGTTAATAGTTCAATAACAGCACTATATTCAGCTACATTGTTTGTAGTTTGTCCTAGACATATACCTTGAAGGTCTATCAACTCACCAGCAAGATCATAAATCACCCAGGCTACTAAAGACAAGTTCTGGGTACTGCGGGAAGCACCATCTGCGAAACCGACATAAGGGGTAATAGACATCTGCACAATAAGAAACGACCCAATAAGAAGTAAAATGCTTGCAAAGCACACCAAGCCAAAAATGTACAAAAATTAAAAGAACACCTATGTACACAAAACATGTACGAATAACTCATGCATATTATTTTTTAAGATACAACCCATTTTTGGGTTGATCCAGAGGATGACCTTCGTAATCAATAAGCTCATAGGCCCCATTCCGCAAAACACGCTTAACAATGTAGGGCCCATGCCACATGGGTTGAAATTTTCATACCCCCAGCTTATTGTGAGCTTGGTCGTACAGGAGGACAAGGTCTCCTATGAAGGAACGAGCTGAAACCAACTGGTCAAAATGAGCTTTGACCCGCTTTTTCTATGCTTCAATCACCATAGCAGCAAAGCGGAAACTTTCATCAAGCCTCTCTAAGTATAGAAGACGCTCTTATTCTGGTGAAGTATTCGGCAGCAAATCAGCAGCTAACTTGAGCGAATGGATTTCACATTCAATCTAAAGGGTAGATTCCAGACCGTAAACAAGATGAAATGGAGTAAATCCGATCGCATCCTTCACTGAGGTTCGGTATGCCCAAAGAGCCGAAAATACGTTTGTGCATCCCAATCGTACGTTGAAGCATGGTGACAAGAACTTTATTCATAGCTTCAACCTAGCCATTGGCCTGAGGATAGTACGACGTTGAGCTGTCGTGACGCAGACCCAACTTGGAAGTCAACTCTGCCACCATATAACGCCGAAAATGGGAACCATGATCGGTAACAATGGCTTGAGCGACACCAAACCTAGAAATGATATGATTGAATATGAACTAAGTTGATGTCTTACCATCATCCGTGAGTGTAGGCATTGCTTCGGCCCATTTGGTGAAGTAGTCAACGGCTACGATGATATAAGCATGCCCCCCAGCAAAGTGAGGGTTACACATCATAAAATCGATGCCCCACTTCCCAAAGGGACCAACGATAATGACAGGGTGGAGATGGGAAGGCAACGCGCACATCTTGCACTGATAGATCTGGCAGTCATGGCACTTACGAACAGCGACAATGCAGTCCTTGAAGATGGTGGGCCAGAAATACTCATCACAAAGAATTTTCTGTGCAGTAGCATAACCAGACATGTGACCGCCATAGGCGCCACTATGACAGTCATTCAAGGCTTCATCGGCCTCCTCGAGAGTTAAAGGGTGTATCTCCGACTATATGATAGGGTTGTGATTGATGACACAGATCGTCAACTCAGATCTAAAGTTAGAATTCTAAAGATATACGATGATATAATCATACCAAGGATGAAGGGTGCTAATTATAAAAAGCGTGTCATCCGGAATGCATTCCTCGAAACTAGACAGAGTGGAGTCAGAAGGGAGGGAGAAGATTCAATCAGCAAAGACTAATTATTTCTTCGACTTGGCAGTGGTGAACTCCAAAGAGAACTCTTGGAGGATGACAATCCACTTCGAGTACTTCCCCCCAGCAATTTGCGAGACAATATGTAGGTCATAGGGTTGCAGTCAGAAATCATATTCAGTATACGCAACAAAATGTAGTGACAAAAACGTTGAACAGCTTGAACAATAGCCAATGCCAACTTCTCGACATGTGCATATCGTGTTTCAGTATCGAGAAGGTTACGAGATAGATAGTAAATAACATGCTTGTCACCATCATCGTAATCTTGTACCAAAACCATGGAAATCGTGCTGAAAGAGGCAGCCAAATAGAGGGAATAATCATGATGATAATTTGGAGGACGCAAGAGAGGAGTGTTGACAAGCAATGTCTTCAACACATCAAAAGACTTCTAGGCAGTCTCATCCCAAAGGAACGGGACGCCCTGCTTTAGTAATCGTGTGAATCCTTTAGCCACTTCAGCATAGTTAGGTATAAAACGGCGTAAAAAGTTAGCCTTCCCCTGCAGACTCTACAGTTGATGTAAGGAGGATGGAAGGGTAGATTAATGATAGCCTCAACTTTTAGCGTATCGATGCGAATCCCGTCTTTGGAAACGATAAACCCTAAGAGTCTACCGGAGTCAACACAGAAGACGCACTTGTGCGGATTCAGCCGGATGTTATAGCGTCTACAACGAAGAAAAATCTAACAGAGATGGTCAGGATGGTCCTTACGCTTAGCTGAATGAGCCAAAAGGTCATCTAGATAAGGCTAAACAATGTGCTTAATATCGTGGAAATCATATGACATTGCTCGCTGAAATGTAGCCCCATCATTTTTCCAACCGAAAGGTAGATTTTTATAAGTGAAAGTACCCCAAGGATAGATGAAGGCGGCCTTATGTTGATCAATTAGAAGAATATTAATCTGGTCATAGCCATAAAATCCGTCCATAAAAGAAAAAATCTCACCCCCAGCACAGTCATCAATTATTTGATCAATAAAGGGAGTAGGATAATTATCCTTAGGAAAAGCACGATTAATAACGCGGTAATCAACACAGACACGAATGGTACCCTATTTTTTATCTACAGGAACAATTTTGGACACCCATTCTGTCAAGGGAATCAAATAGATAAAACTAGCTTTGAGAATTTTTTCAACTTCACCCTTAATAGCGGCAGCCTTTCTAGGGTGCATAGGACGAAGACGCTGGCGAATAGGCTTCACACTAGGATAGGTAGGAATCTCATGCACCACTATACTGGGATCGATGTCGAGCATCTCTTCGTAAGACCATGCAAAGACGTCGCAAAACTCGCGGAAAAGACTAGTAAAACTTGAACTTCATCTGAAGAACAGGTGACCCCAATATGGATGTTCTCGACAATTCCCGCTTTAATGGAAATTTCGATAGGCATCGTTTGTGTGATATTACTCAAGTTACCCTCCGTAAAAACTTTGTGTGTCAGAATATGCATTTGAAGCGGAGGAGAAGGAACCTGAGAAGCAAACCTCTCAAGACATGTAGACATGGCCCCGAGGCCAAGCATGAACAAGGAATGATGATGGCTAACGTCCCAAGGAGGATCCTCGAGAGACATAGTTTCCAAGATGGATCCATCGAAGGGAAATATCTCTTTCAAGGGATCGAGCGAATACGAATCGTCAAGCCAAGGGGATTGAGAATAAGTATCAAGATACATGCCCAAAGGAGCATGATCATTGTGCGGAGGCTCTGAATCTGAAATAAGTTCACAATAGTCAATCTCGATCGGACTTAACGGCATCGAATCTCCAAAAGAATCGATCTGCTCAGGCGAAGGGATGATCCACGTGTCATCAGACTGGGATATCATGATAATATGAATAGTGTTGGGTGGAGGAAGAGGAAAAATACCCATGAGGGCAGGATCTTTGAAAATACCCAGCCCTACGCTCTCGTAAAGCATAGGAATTTAATCTACGTACGGAATGTTGTTCTCAGAAGAAGAAGTGAATAATGACAATTGATCAATAGTAATGATCTTTCCTTCATGTGGAAATCGTAAAACACGAAAGAGAGTGGACGAAACGCATAGCATGGCGTGATTCCAACTGCGACTGAGGAGAAGGTTGTAATTGAGCTTGGCGTTAACTACTTCAACCTCAACGTTGATCGTCTTCCCTTATAGAGTAATCAAAAAACTAGTGAGAACACCAAGAGGTTTAGATTCCCTTCCATCAAACGCTTCTAGAGAATTTGGAGATGAATTCAAAGTTGGAGAACCAATGGCTTTCCAGCAGGCAGATGACATGACGCGCATAGACACACCCTCGTCCACAACCACTCGATGGATTTTCAGTCCATTAATGCCAACTTGTATGATGAGCGCAAGCTATTGAGGGAGACGTGGGACGAAATTCTCCAAGTCGAAAGCAATAAGGCTCGAATCAGTAGGATCAACCCCGACGATCGCAGATAGCAAAGCCTTCTGTTGAGACAGACAACTCTGAAGTACTTCTAGTGCAGACATTGCAGATGGTGCTTCAGCCAAATCCTCAAAGATACTGTAATGTTGAGCAGCACGGGCGTTGGGATTGTAAGAAGACTTACAAAGTACACCTTTGGAAGGTGGTCATACAATGGGCTCAGTACTGGGCCTTTCAATCTGAAGAGGGCCAGAAGCAGGCGAAGGAGGAGGACCATCAGCAATCTATTTCCCCGCTGCCTGATGCGGTTCGGTATAATATTTCGACCGAGTAGCGATAAAAACGGATGCAGAGCCATTCATCATGAAAACCTAAGAGCCAAATGGGGCAAAGGAATGAGGTTTCTCTACCATCTGAGTCTGTTGTGATGGAAAATGTTCCTTGAGAACAACCGGAGTTCCTTAGGTGCCTTTGAGAAATCTACTCAGTTTGGCCCATCGAGGACAGTCCTTGGTGTAGTGCTCTTCGTCACAAATCAAGCAAGGATACTTCAGTTTACATTGTGAACCATCATCAACACGAGACTTCTAAGAATCCTATTTCAGGGTATTGGCTTTGGCCTTACCTTTACCCTTCTTCTTTCCCTTGGAAGCTTTATCCGCTGGATTGGCCTGACCTTCTGCGGTTTTACCAGAATTTGGGGTTGGCTAAGAAGAAGTATCATTGGCAAGAGTATATTTTTGCTTCCCAGGGTTCGGAGGAGAATACTTCCGAGAATTCTGAGACACGGAACCGATGATGCCATCAACAGATGGCGTCGTCGGTGCTTTGTAAGTTCCAGGTCTAGGAGCATCAGGCAAGAGATCATACAACGTGTTGGATTGAGAGTACACAAGATCAAGGTACTAGGCACGAGCAATGGCTTGTTCCTCAGTGACACATGCCCCCATAGCAATTTCCTTAGTAATAGGACTAATGAAGGAGGTATAAACCAATTAGTTACAAGCTAATAATGGATTTCAAACTTGATCAAATGGTGACAACGCCTCCATTCATGAATGTGATCTGAGATATGGGTAGCTCGATCTTGTTTCAAGGATGTGAGGAGGTGTGTCTCGGTTTCATACTGAATCGATAACTAAAAATGTGTGAGAAATTCCATCTCTAAAGAATTGAAATCCTGAAAGATGCCATGAGATAATTCGATGTACCACTTGGTAGTGGCTCCAATAAGATTCTGTAGGAAAATACGGAGTCGGATAGAATCGTCAACCCAAGAGTTAGAGGAACACCAAAGATGGTATGTCATAATGTGTGCTTGGGGGTCTTCTCTGGACTTGCCCTCAAACTTGGGACAATCGCCAAGAATTTTGGTTGGAACTGGCGGCCAATATGGATTATGAAGGATGGGATCGTTCGTCAACTTTGACACATCGGGAAGTTCCAATGTAGCGAGAAATAGCAATTGAGGATTAAAAGGCATAGGAGGTCATTGATAAGGACTAGTGTTAACATTCCACCCAGGTTGAGATAAATTCTGCCCCCATATGTTTTATCCCAAAGGATTCTGTCCATAGGGGTTATAAGCTTGACAGTTCTGCCCATACTGGGGTTAAGGACCAGGATACTGAATCTAAGCATACCATTGAGGTCCTTGCTGAGAAACATATGGATTCTGCTGTGGAATGTATGCATTGCCTTGAGGTGGATTATACACCAACTGGGATTGACTTTGAGGGTAATAAGTGAAACCTTGGGGCACACTATATCTAGCCTGAAATTGACCTTGAGGAGGATAAGTAGCGCCTTGAGGTTGAGTAGGTTGAACGGGTTGTTGAGCTGGTTGAACGGGTTGTTGAGCTGGTTGAACGGCTTGAACCAACTACTGAGCAGGTTGAACAGGTTGAACCGGCTGTTGAGCAGGTTGAGCAATTTGAATCGGCTGCTGAGGTTGGTCAGGCTATCCCTGTGGAGCAGGTTGGCCTGGATACTGAGGGCCACCAGGTTTCCCTTGTGGAAGAAGTTGGCCCGATGGTTGTGATGGACCAGGTTGCCCCTGAAAACCAGGTTGACTCAGAGCAGGACCGTAGGGTTTCCCTTGCTGTAAAAAATCTTGGCCTTGAGGAACGTAACATTGTTGTTGTTGCACAAAAGGTTGTCCCTATGGTGGATACATTTTCCCCCCAGGAACATAAGACGCTCCTGGTTGAAACTAACGGACCATAGGGTTGTCCTTGTTGGACCAAATTTTTTCCCTATAAGGGTTGTCCTTGTGGACCGTAAGGCTATCCCTGGGGATTAAAGGGTTGTCCTTGTTGGACCAAACGTTGTCCCTATAAGGGTTGTCCTTGTAGACCCGATGGTTTTCCCTGAATTAATGGCCCTTGATGAGCAATGGTCTAATAAGGATTTTCCAGAGGTAAATAAACAACTTGATTTAGATCGACGGGAGGCAAATAAACGGGGCTACCGTAGACATCATAGTGATGGGGAGGGTTGACAGGAGCTTTTGGCTGCTGAGAACCCTGAGGTATAGAATTTTGCGACTAAGAATCAGGAGAGGGAGCATACCGTCATTGAATATCCAATAGATAATCATCGAATGTATAAGTAGAAACCATAGGCAGAGTAGAAGTAGACAAGGTTTCCACAGCGCGAGGTTGCGATCCACTCATGACAGGACTAACAAGAAATGTGGGGTTGATAAATATAGACCTGCGAACAGCAACAAACCTTGACGAGGGAGTTGTGCTAACAACCAGTGCAGATGAAGCCACACAAACGGTAGGTTGGACTAGGATAGATGTAACGGTGGCCGATGAGATGGGTGTTGAAGGTGACATTCCTAATGTAGGAAAAACCAAGCTTCCAAAGGGAGCCACTATACTGGACTGGGCTACGGAGGCCACACCAGAAATGATCTGACCCAAAGTACGATAACCGGGTGGAAGAGACACCGATTGGGGGGAAGGTTGACTGGAGACATATGGGAACTCTTCTAGGAAAAGCTTATATTCCCCTGTGGAAACATGCAGTTCTTCACTGCCAACGAGACTGGAAGAATCCATATCTGACAAGGTTGTAAGATCGTCGAAAAGGAAATGAGGGCTAGGGGGTATAGCAACAGCTAATAACGACAATCCTGAAGTGAGAGGAGGGAATTCTTCCTCGCTCCCAAAATCAGACCAAGCACCCTGAGGTGGCCAATTGAATTCAATCGACCCTTCAGGAGGAGACCGGGTAGCAAGAGGTAAGACACTCGGGAGAATAGGTTGCGCAAACTCGACAGACCTAGTGGACTTAGGTGTTTCCAAAGAAACGTCAGGAAAAGGACTACCACTAGGAGGCAGTGAAGAAGACGTCGAAACTGGTGGTTCTACCACTGTGACAATATTTCAACATAGGAAGGAAAACGAGATAGCTTATTCAAGGCTTCAAGATCAAACTCTAAGGAACTACAAAAACAAGCCAAGCAACAAATTTTTAACGGGCATGTGATCGCAGGCAGTTAATTTTATGACATTGAAATGGAACTTTGTTGTTTCATGTTTTAAGAGTCGAGAAACAGACAAAAGATGACTCTAGTCACTTTCAATATTAAACGAGCATGAAAGGACAAGTGCTCAATGATCTTTTTATTTTTTAAGGAGTCACGAAAAGATCGAAATGACTATGCAAGTAATCTAAGAAAGAGGGTGTACCAAGTTTCCGTGAACTTCCATATACACCTTGGTGATCAAATGAAAGAGAAATGACCAAGGACTTGACGTATGTACAGGTAGTCTCCCCGAATGTTTTGTTCGATGTATCACGGTTACAGGGCGGCAGACTCGGCTTCCTATGGATAAAGTATTTGAACCTATGAGGGTCTCCCTTTATATACGCGATGGTACAGGGAGCACAAGTCCGTACTAGTGTTGTCTAAAGCCAGGTGGTAAACAACAGCTACTAGGTTTAATGACATTGAAACACGTCACTAGCCTATATCTCTAAAAATGTTTGCGTTAGGTTCCAATGCTTCCTTAGATTGATTGAATTGATTTTAAGGTTGATCTTGAATTAATGTTTGAGTTTCAAGGCCCTACCAAATTTGATCTCGAATTCCTAAATGAACACTACATGTAAAAAAACATCGTTTCTGTTTGATGAATGCTAACTAAGAGAAGGATAGAAATCTTTAACAAAGTATCAAACAATGAAATCATAAGAAGAAGTTCACTAATGCATCTAATACAACCAAACGAAAAACTATTTCCTAGTTCACTAAGAGCTAGTTATGCAAAAGAACTTTTCATTTTCGATGCAAACAAAAGAATGCAATTTTTTTTTTTTTAAATTAACGAAGCACACGATGCATTATTACATTAAAAATAAAAGTGAACACTAGTTTGGAGAACTACGAATGTAGATATTTTAAAATGAATAATTCAAAATCAGTACAGACATAAAAACGCACTCAAACCAATGATGCACTCTTTCAAGCAAACATAAGGCTTTCAAAATGACCCAAACGAGCAATGTGATCTATGCTCGAAGTGACAAAATGGAGAGTTAAATGAAAACAAAATCGATCATTCAACAAACCAAAGACACGAAGGATCAAGAAAGACTAACACAATCGATCAAGGAATCGAAGTGACGAAAATCAAAATGACTCGAACTTCAATCAAAAGGCTCAGTGAGAAAAAGACACCTAGAAACCATAGGGCTACGAACTTCACCAATGATACAATGGCTAAATAGCTGAGAAGATCAATCCTACAGAGTTAAAAAAATTCCAAAAGACCAATTGCAAATCATGAAACAACCCAGAGTCAACAACAACTGACCAAAAACTCAGGAGGAAGGTCAAACCAAATCCTACAGGATTTGGCACGACTGGCAAGAAGTAATCCACGCCAAACAGGGGTTGGCCCAACTGCAACAAAGGCAAAAAGCACCAATTAGCATAAATGTTCAAAGAAAAAACGTACCAAGCCAAAAAAATATGGGAAAAGGAGAAAACCAATGAGCAGAGGTCAATCTTGACACTCTGGAGCTGAACAGGAGGATTCAAAATAGTCAAGAAAGCCAAGAAAGACAGAAAAGCAATCAAACGACCGAAGTCGACTCGACAATGCAAATTCCACAAACAATGAGATGATGAACTCACATTGATTCCCTAGTGGAGTTGCAAACTTTTTGTTCCTAGTTAACGAATGAAATAGGTTGGGATAGATTGTCCTACATGTAGTCCAATGTGATTGTCGCAGCTGTAGTAGTGGCGGCCTCTTGATCTCTGTCTCGATAGGTCGCGGTCCTTCCATAATGGTACTCGGACGCCTGCACAAAGATCAAAGGACAAAAGTAGCATACAAGACAATAATTGAATTCATAACTAGCTAATCAGTCAAGGAAGATTAAACATATTGCGTGAAATAAACCATATCAACACAAGATGGGGACCAGACATTAGTCATGTATATATTAATAGAAAGAAAGAGATTACAACCGGAGCCTTGACATCGCAGCCTCCTTCAGTGGGTTCAGTCAAAGCGCGTCTTGAAGGTTCGTTAGGGAATTGGGACGAGGCGAGGACACAAGCCTAAAATCTCTCTCGACAAAGGTCTCTTTCTCTGCTCTATCTCACCAACTATAAAAAATTGTTAAGAAATTCCTCTTCAGCTATTCAGTTGTTCAGCTAGGTTCATCAATGGGAGATAGTTTTATTTATAGAGGGAGAGGAGGAGGTTAGGATCCCTACAATGGTAGAAGGGAGGACTTATCCTTTGGGAGGTTTCCCTAAAATGTGGAAATAAGAGGCCAAAGGAGGGAGTTCGTGGTTATTCAGTCGAACCACCCATGCTGACTCGCCCACGAAGTTGTTAGCATGGAAACTTCACCTCTATATTTAAAAAACATTCCAAAAACATCTTTGTGCGGGTAGCTCATTGGGACAGAGCGCCATGGGCGTGGGGCCTAGTTTTAATTTTCCTCATTGGTGCGAGGCCATAACGGTCTGCCAGCGCCAACCCAAAAACAAGTGTTTTTTCTCATCTACTCTAGGAATTGTAAATGGAGGAAGTGTTCTCCTCAGGGCAAGGGATGCAATGATGCTTTTTGCAAGGCATGACACTTCATATAAGTCACAAAAATGGTCCTCCAATGTGCGGGATGGGGATTGCAGGGATGGTGACAAAATGTTGTGTAAAAATACCACTTGATCAAATATCCAAAACAAAAATTTTGGAATAATTTAGGTCCCTAAGGGGGAGTCAAGAAAAAACATATAAAAATGATGAATTTGATCTCCCGGAACTATAGTAGACTAGGAAGTCAAAAGAAGCAAGAATCGGTCAAAAGTATCATAAGAAAAGAGAAACCAAACACCCTCATGCTCCAAGAGACTAAAATTGGGGTCATAGAGGTACTGTAAATGGGTAATTATATATGGAATAATATTTTTGTATGTGCAATAACCTCTAGGTGGCCTCTAGTGTATTATGCATGCTTTTGAATAACACAGTTATACAATTAAAAGAAAACATTCAGACTCAACACTAGTTGCTCACCAAACTCAAGCATCGCCACTCAGGTATTTCCTACTCTTGTATTAATGTTTATATACTTGTTCATAATGAAGGGAAAAAAAATTTGGGATTCAGAAGAAGTTTTCTATGAAGGCATTGATAGAACTTGCCTTATCATTGGAGGAGACTTTAATGTAACAATATCTCCAAATGAAAAAATGGGGGGATTCAGTCTGAGACCCACATAGAGAATCTATGAAGGACTTGATTTTAGCTAATGAATTAGTAGATGTTAAAACTTTAAATCGTCTTCACACTTGGAGCAATAGACGAAATGGGAATGGGAATATTACAACACGTCTAGATCGCTTCATGATTCATGATTCTTTCTTGGAAAAAAATTATATCATCAAGGCTAATATTATTATGTGGGATGCCTTGGACTACCACCCCATCAGTTTGGAGATCTCAAAACCCCAAAATTATGTCCTAATATGTTTTCGTTACAATCCTCTCACCCAATCCTGGAATCATGGGTATCGGGCTCACCTACCTTCGTTTGGGAACAAAAAATCAAGGCAACGAAGAATGTGCTCAAAGTATTGGAAAAAAACCTTTCAATCCCCTAACAAAGAAGTCATTGATATTCATGAGGGACTAGAAAACTTGCAATAAAGTGTAGAGAATTTAATGATTACCCCCTCCTTGCAACCTAAGGAAAAATATGTGTTTTGCACATACCAAAAATCTCTAAGAAAGGAAAGGAAGAGACTCATTGGAGGTTGAAATTGAGGTTGGCAGAAGGAGATTGTAACACTTTCTACTTTCATAATAAATATAAGATTCATAATGGAAAAATAATATGAAGGAAATTAAAGATGATTAGGGACATGAAGTTACCTCATTTGAAGATATCAAGGAAGTTGTAATCTCACAATTTTCAAATATTTTTTCGGCAAGAGCCCAAGTCTCCTTTGAGAAGGAAGAATAATTTCTTCAACACATCCCTTCTTTAGTATCTATTAAAGAAATAAATAACTTTATAAGGAAATATATGAGGAGGAGGTTCTCACAACAATCTAGAGGTCGAAGCCAAATAAGGCCCCAAGCCCAAATGGTTTTTTAATTAGTTTTTATTAGACATGTTGACACCTTATCAAGATTGATTATATTCATATGATAAGGTATGTGCACAATTCTCACAATATGGGAGGGACTATCAAATCTACTTATCTTGCCTTCATTCCCAAAGAATCTAACCCTTTCCTTCTCATGATTTTTTCCAATATCCTTATGCACTTCTTATAATATTTTATCCAAGGTCATTACTAAAAGAGTGAAATTTATCTTGCCAAAACTCATTTCTAAATCAAAAGGGGGATTCATGACAAACCAACAAATTTGGGATAATATCATTCTTGTTCAAGAGGCCAACCATTCCAGCAAACTTAGGGGTCAAAAGGGAATGGTTATTAAAATAGATATGGAAAATTCATTTGAAAGGTAAGCCACTCCTTCTTATTCAAGGTTATGGAAAAATTTATCCACAACTACTCATTCATCGGTTGGATTACTCATTGCGTCAATAGTCCATGGATATGCCTTTTGGTCAATGGTAGAGCCTCCTCTTTTTTCTGGTATAGAGGGGTCTTAGGAAAGGTAGTCCCCTCTCCCCTCTTCTCTATATCATCTTGGTTGAATCCTTGGGTAGAACAATGGATTATGAAACGGTTGTTGGTAACCTTTCAAGTATCCAGATCATCAAAGGTGTCAATAAAATCACTCACAATTCATGGTTGAAACTATTTTGATGGGTGGTGCTTCCACAAGCATTTCCTCTACATTCAAATAAATTGTGGATCTCTTTATCCAAGTTTCGAGGGGTCTCATAAATTTGAAGAAAATCCAATTATATGGTTTGAATGTTGAATTTTGAGTGCCTAAGGATAATGAAATAAACCCATCTTGTTGCCATGGCCACCATTGTCGATGCATAGTGAAATATTTTTCCTTGCATATCATCGATCTAGCTCCATGGTGACGACATTATGCTTGAGGGAGAGCTCTAATTTGAAATTGAGAGTATGAGGGTCTCACATTTATTTGGACACCTAGGTTTTGGGGATATCTCCTCATTTATTCCCTGCAAAACCTTCCTTCCATACCGGATTTCAGATGGTGGGAAAAAGGTAGGAAAACACATTTAATTTGGATCGAAGGGGTTTTAGAGCTTGATCAAAACTGTCACAAGGCATTCCATCCAGATCTAGTTGCAAGGGGAAAATAATGTGGCGTTCATAAAGAAGATCCTTGAACAACATCAGGGGCTCCTTACAATTCTACAACGCCTCATATATAAAGGAAAATAGTTATGGGATTATATACAACTGAATTTTTTATGGCATATATTGGGACTCTACATTTTTTCTTGTGTTGAGACTATGTGGGGGCATCATAGGCTCCAAAACCCCAATCGTTTCGTCATAATATAACGATGAAACATGTGGAAAGAGGCCAATTCAAATGGAACAACCATCCTCCATCCTAAGGTCATAATATTCCATCCTTGCACATTAAAATCCAATAGGTAAAGCATCTATTTTATTTCATTCATTCAAGGGCTATAATATGTAGATTCAATGGGATTTTGAAAAAACTAGATGCTTTTCCTTAATACATTTTTACAACCTAGACACAAATTTGTGACCTATATCTCTACTCCAAGGGATTTTTCATTGTCCAGTTTGATACCCAAGAGGATCTTTATAAAGTTTTGAATGAAGGTCCCTAGTTCTGGGGAAGATCAAGCCTTTTCATAACTCCATGGTTTTTAGAATTTGACCCCACAACAATGGTCATCACATAGATATCGTTATTGGTGTGGCTCCTAAATTTACCTCTGCCTTTCTAATATCACAATGTTCTGTAAGACACTGGGAATACTCTGGGCATTAAAAAAAATAGATGGTGAACAAATTCAGCAAGGACTATTTACGTTTCCTCAAATCTGTGTCGAAATATATCTAAGCAAAGGTATTCTTGATCACATAATGCTAAAAAAGGGAACATTTCAATGGATCCAATGCCTAGACTACGAAAAAACAACATTCATATGTCACACATTCTTTCAAATAGGTCACCTGTAGGATTCTTGTCCATGGGCCAAAAAAACCCCAAGGAAGGAAAAGGGGCAAGCCCTCAACTCAAAAGGTTGGAATCCTTTTTATCCTGCATGTTCAGAGGACGAATAAGATAACGACACACCTGCACAAGAAAATAAGAGTACTCAAAACACTAATGGCACACTTAGCCAATGCAAAATGAACAAGTTGATGATACAAAACATGAATCTGGTTCTATTGGTCTACTAGTATGTCACAAAGATGGAATAAGAGGCACAAAGAGAGTACATGAACCTAGAAGTTTTAACTTTGGAAAGTAACAACCCAATGTGGTGACTGGGACAGAACTGGAAATTGTTCCTTTTGACTCATCCAAAGGGAGTTGGAAAAATGTTTTAAAACATAAGGGAAAGAAAGAGAAAATAAATGATTATTATAAATATTGATCCTCATTTTTTCCAGCATTGAATGAATGGAATTTATTTTCTCTCAAGACATTGTTTTTTAATCTTAGAATGCTTCAAAGCGTAAATCAAATTTTATTTTATTCCTTTTTAAAGTTGTGATAAAATTATGGTTCTGCTTAAAAAATATGGTTCGAATGTAAATAAAACATTTTTCTATGAATCAGACAAATTCTCTCATTTTATTTTCAGGAGGAATGAACTACATTTACATATTTGGAGATACTTATCAATATTTGTTCTCGAAGTGAAAATGCTTGGTAGAAAATCTTCTCCAAAATCAAGGACAAGATGGTGTGATAGGGAGAACAATGGCTAAATCTATCTAGTCGAGTGGTCCTTCTCAAATTTGTTTTATCTTCTTTGCCTCTTTTTAGTTCTCTTTATATTTGCTTTGGCCATAATAAGAATAGAACTTGTCAAATTTTATCAAAAATTTATATGGGAAGGAGGAAACTCCTCCACAAATCAGTTCCACCTCATCAATTAGTCAACCATTCTTGCCCCCAAATCCATGGGCGTGCTTGGAGTTCGAGACTCCTAGATAATTAGCAAGGCTTTAGGGGTTAATCTTTGGTGGAGGCTAATGATAGGTTGAAAAAGGTATCCAACAGAAGTATCTCCAAGGAAAGCGTGATAGGTGCTTAGACAATTCCTTGGGTGTTATTGGTGGATCTCCTATTTGGAAATTGTTGAAAGATACCACCCCTATAATCTTATCTCGCTTGCACTGAATTTCTATAAGTAAGAACAAGATAAATTTTATCTATTTTGAATGAAAAAATCATGAACAAGGATCCTTTGGTGAATACTTCTTCCTTAAGGTCGATTAAGGACTGGATGTATAATTAGGGAAATGATTTTATTTAGGACATCTCAAAATGGTTGTCTTTAGGCACTTGGATTGGGTGGCATTTTGGGGTTGTCCCTGTAGCCTTATGGTATGATTTTTCTTAGCTCGATCCTTTTCTTGTGGGTTGTGACCAGAATTCTGCAAATGTTTGTGATTGTCCGGGTTGAGTTAGAACGAGTTACTTTGTTAAAAAAATATATATGATCAAATCCTTTTATTTTTGGCTGCCCTCATGAAGTAGTATTTGGAGCAAGATGTGGATGCCAAATGCCCAACCCTCTGCAAATTAACTTGATATGTTGGATCTTGGTGCATGACAAGATTCTCACAGTGGATAATATGAGACAATATGGCATCTCAAGCCCCTCCTAGTGTGTATCGTGTCGAAAATATTTTGAAAATTCTAAGCATATATTCTTGGAATGCGAGTATGCCAACAAATTCTGGGATCATGTGTTCTTAGATAGTTATCCTCTTTGTGGAAGCCCCAACCAGCTAGAAATAAATTTTCAATTATCCACACCGATTATACTCATCTTCCCTTCGGGGAAATGTTTCCATCAAATTGGTTTAGAAATTAGTGCTAATATTCGTTGCTTGGAAATTATGGCTAGCAAGAAATCATACTTTCTTTCATAAACACTTTCTTCAGCCCTACCAAGTAGTAGATCCTACCCATGGCCCATTGGTAAAATATTTCTAGGCGAAAGGCCTCCCTCATCTCATTGGTTTGGTGGATAGTGAGACGCATTCATGGCATTAAATGTTTGGGGAATCCCACCCAAGTATCAATCTTCAAACTCATACCAACCTCTCTTATTGGAAGCTTCCTATTAGCCTTGAATATTTTCATACTTGGTGCAATTAAAAAAATGTTGTCATCATCTTTTTGATGGAGCCGAGAAAAATAAACTTGTTCATTGTAGTTCACTAATGGAAGACACATTTGTATTCCTAAAAATATATATATATTATTATTTAATATTATATGATGATTACAAGCCCTTGGGCGATTCTCCTATATAGAATTTGACTTGACACAAGGGTTAAATACATGTATTTTTACATAAGTACCCTTTCATAATTAATTTGGCTTCTTAATTTAATTAATTTATTAATTATTGATATTTATTACAGAATACAAGTTCTCTTTTAATCTAGAAACAATGACCAACAATATGGTAGAAGGCTTACAACGTGTTCTTCTATCCAAGTGCTTTCATCCCTCTTCCTTAGTTATTATAGGTGATTCAAAAATTAACATTAGACATATGGTCACAAGTCGCTCTTCACTTGATATTCATCTCAACTAGGTGGAAGATCGAGTCCAAAGATGCCCAGGGGATGAGATTATTATCTCTTGGTTCCATGTGAGGCGTAATCTTAATCAAGTGGCTAAAAAACAATAAAACTCGTCTATTGGCAAACCAAAAGGGTGGCTTATAATAAACAAAAAACTCTACCACCAATTTTTACATGAGTTCAAGTAGATAGTTTTCAACTTGATGTGTATCAAAGGCATGAAACTCATGATACAAACGAGGGAAAACAATATTTTTTTCGTGACCCTCATCCCTTAGTGTTGTTGGAATCACGATTGTCATTAGACCAAAACTCGCAGGCATTAGTCTCTGCTACAATCGCCAGAGTTAGGATTCATGAGAGGCAGTTAGTCCATGACACGAAACACACGGGGAGCATTGAACCCAATGTCCAACAATCTCCCCCCCAACGCGAGCCGGGTGAGTTTCGAACTCGAGACCTGTCGCTCTGATACCAATTGTTGGAATCACGATTTTCTTTAGACCAAAACTCGTAGGCATTAGTCTCCGCTACAATCGCCAGAGTTAGGATTCACGAGAGGCGGTTAGTCCATGTCGCGAACACACGAGGAGCGTTGAACCCAATATCCAACAAGTGCCACAATGAAGTTAGTTGTGCCCATGGATTTTTATTTCAAGCGAGTGTAATCTACTTGATTAATTAGTTGGCTTCTTATTTGTTGGGTGTTTGGATTGATTTGTGATTAGGTCGTTCTATCACCCAAATTTTGGGTTGTATGCTTGTCTTGTTGGTACATCTATCTTTCCCAATGATGGTTAGGCTCGTGTTCTTGTCATACTGGATGGTTTTTGGATAGACGGGGTACAATTTTTCTTATTATATGTCTATATTCCAAATTGATCCCATGTGCACCAGGGTGGAAACTTATGTTGATGTAATTATCGGTGACTTAGTCACCCCCCCTTTGGCAATAAAATTATTTACGAGTTCTTGTTAATATATATATTGAAGACAAAAAAAACATGATTAAAGTGAGATTTGAAAATATTAATTTTAATATATTATTTGATTTTTTTTCATTTGGGATTATATGAGGTGGTTGGGCAGAACTGTTGTTATCTCCCCCACCTAAGTTCAATTCTTTGAGAGTGACATGATGATGAGAAATATTATTTTAATAGCTTTGTGCCTATGATTATTGTTGTATTGACCCTCACTCTCACCCTCAGGATTACAGGGATGATGCTTTCCCTTTATATATATATATATAATCTACCATTAAAATAAATTAAAGTCATCAATTTTTTTAATTCAAAGCTATTTAAATAGAGAAGAATAAAAATATAAATAGTCAAATGTAATAATTTTGTAAAACTATAAATATTCGAGCATACAAAAACTTAAAATATGTAAATGAATAACCTTTACAAAATTTGTATTTACATTTTAGTTTTTAGATTTTGGAAAAATAAATTAACTAAAATTTTTAAAAAATGGATTTTTAAAAGTTGGAAAATTGATATTAAAATATCTATTTTAAAATAGAATTTATTCACATTATTAAAAGATAATGGAGGGTTTATAATGTTGAAATTCAACAAGAAATTTCAGCACCCGCGCTAGTGTGGGACCAGGAGGTCCAAGCAGCACTACACTAGTGTGGGACCACAAGTCTTAGCAACACCTACATTGGTGTGGGCTAAATTTGGTGCACCTCTATATTAGTTATCCCTTAATTAAGATGGAAAATAAAATGTAATCTAATCTCAAAATAACTTGTAATAGTGAACTAAGTGTGATAAACTCAGTTAGATCATGAATTCCGAGTTAGAGGTAGTTTGTGAGGCATGCAGAGTAATTCTAGTTGTAACAGAGTTTGAAGTGCAGTGGTGCATTAGTTAATGCATGTTGTAATAATTTTAACTCAGTTAAGTGAGTTAAACCTAGTTGTGCTAGTTGTAAATGTTTGATACAGTAGTGAGAGATCAAGTGAATTAAATATTAATTAATTCACAATCAATGATCTCACATGCAACTGAGGATTTACTATTATTAGTTACATGCATGTCAGATCTAGTGGAGACCCATTTGAGTTCTAGGTGAAAGGGAAGTTGACTATCAGTTGTAGGATTATTGGGTTGCACCCATGCAACCAAACACCCATTGGAGTGCCCATGATACTTGTGTAGTCAAGGAAGGCCAAAATTCCTAAATAATAGGGATTGCGCAAGCAAGGCAGACTGTCTGGAGGCAGTAAATTGGATAAGTATTGGTCAGTTTTATCAGAGACAATGTGAGACAATTAGTTGAGTACAAGAGGGCTCTTGTGAGAAGAGTTGTATGTAATTGTTTCATGATTCCATGTTGAATATACAATCGAAGATAGTGGGTTTTTGAGAAGCAAGCTTTCCCCGGGAAATTATCTATGTTGTGGCTTGATTGATTCTTCTTTGCTTCATGTGATTTGTGATTGTGTTTTTAATTTCGTAATTTATTTGTAGAAGCGATTTAGTATTTAACTTTAGTAAATTGTTAGATCATATTGAATCCATGATATACATGCTTGTTGTATAATTTGTACATATAATATAATGTTATTATTTTTATAAAATAAATTGATTTATTTAATTTTTGTTAAGTTAATTCAAAACAACTTGATTGGTATGACGATATGGTGGATTAGTCACTAGACCCGTTGGAAGGGGTCAATATATGGATGGATTTTCCCCTTTTGCAATCATCCCCAAACACCTCTTCTCTCATCACATTTGGCTCTCTAGCAGAGGTATAGATAGAAAAATTGAGTTGTTTCTTGATGCACTTAATGGGGCTAGTCATAGCATCATTAGATGTTAGGTGGCTTTCTTTAATTTCGAGGTGGCCCACTTCCCGAATTTCCTCCTGTGGTACCCACCTATCCCTCTCAGCTAAGTTTCCTTCCCCTCATGTCCCCTCACCATGCTCTTTGCTAGAATACTTTCCTTCATTTACACAAGTGTTTCAGCATGGTTTCATTCTAAATATTTACTAGTAAACCACCTCTCCTCCCCAACTCCCATTTTTCTAAATGGTATCCTTACATCGACAATGCACAACGGAGGAAGTTATTATTAGGGGAAGTTTGACCCTATAGTCCCACCAATTATTCCTCCCACAAAAAATTTCTCGCAAATGCATTAAGCTTCATCCTAAGGAATTGTTTCTGATCTTGGGAAAGGAAGTACAGCTTAAAATATATATATATATATATATATATATATATATATATATATATATATATATATGTGGAATCCAACATGGTGGTCGGTCATTTCATTAATCGAGGAATTTCCATGGTGGTTCTGCATAGGTGGACAAAGCTCAATCTCAAACCCATATTTGGATGCTTGCCTCGCTACATGTCTTTCGCAAAAGGATGGATGGGTTGGCAGGCATCAAGTGTAGAGGAGACAAAAAATATAAAAATCCCAAAAATGGATCTAGGGCTCTGAGGCCCTCTTTATGAATAAAGGGACCATTAGTTTCGATTCCAGGGTGGAAAATTTGGATTTTGTGCCTATCTAGGTTCATCTTCCAGCTCTCCCTCCAATCCTCTGGTCGAAAAGCGTATTTTGAGAGGTTGAAAATTCCCTAGGTTTCTCTATGAAGTTGACCTTTCCATCAAACAAACAAGTGTAATGGTGATTTTTCGCATTTTGGTTGCCTTATATATGTCTATGAGCCTCCCCAATTTTATTTCCATCAATGCAGGTTCCATTACTCACATACAAAACATATAGTATAATGGAATCCCTTTGAAATTCTCTTGTCACCATGCATATGGGAACGTAAGCTAGGAATTTGCAATTAGAAAAGGGAATAGGAAAAAATGGGTTCGTAAAAGTGAATTCTACTCAATCAATCTACCTCCCTTGCCTGCAAAATCCCCTTCTGATACTCTAGGAACTCATAAGGAATACCTAAAGACTTGTTCGCCTCCAAGCAGCAAGGAAACCATTCTAAGTGTGGCTCCTCCTCAAATACTATCCTCTTCAAAGTATCCTAAAGTAAAATCACATCAATCCATGGAGGCTGCAACAAATCAAGTCACGACAAAATCTCCTCTTTTCTCTGATGCACTTCCTTATATGGGTATGGAAAAATCCCCCCTCCCTTATATTTTCATTTTTGGCAAAAGTCTAGTTTTGATATACTATGTATTCTCTAGGGGAATCTCATTATATTTCTCATACTATCCCTCTTATCCCCTTCTATGGGCTCTCTTTGAACATCTTCACTCTCCCCTTCTTCTCCCTTCTATCCCTTATCCTCCCCTCATCAAGGACTTTTCCTTTCTCACTCCCTACTAGATTCTTATGCTCCCTCCACATCCCTTCCCCTCCCCCCATGTCGCTAAAACCTACGATATTCAGTTTGATATTCTCCTCCTCTATCGCTTCTCTCCCTCCACCCTTCGACCCTGGTGGTGTTTTAAGTCTCTCTAAGGATCATTATGTTTATTCCTTAATCAGAGGCCGGAAATACTTCCTCTCAAAATCCAAAAATAAGGAATGTTATGACATTTAATTTGGGTAACAAAATTTGATTCAAAGGGCTCTTAGATATATAATCCCTCCAAAATTCTCCTCATGAAATTTCTCTCTCTAAACTATGAGGGTCTAATAAGCCCCTCCAAAAAAAATGGCTCTGAAGAGACTCTATGAACATTTCATCCCCTGTGTTGTTTCCCTTTGAGAAACTATGTTGTATGGAGATAAGGCTACTAGTGTTCTGCAATCAATCCTTCTTGATTGATACTTTTTTAAAACCGATGTTGTGGGTAGATATAGAGGCCTAATCACATGTTAGAACCCTAAATACATGCATTTAAATTATGTTTTGTCATCAAAGTCTTTGTTGTTTGTGGATCTCACCTTCGAAGAATTGGATTTATCCTTTCATTTTATCAATGTTTATGGTTCATACATCGAAAAACAAAAATATTGGTCCTCTATTGCTTAACTCTCAGTCTTTAGTTCAAAAAAATTTGTATTGAGAGGAGATCTAAAATTCACTCTGGAGAATTTAGAATTATTGGGGGCCTTGGCCAGACCAGAACCTCTATCATATTATATGGTCTCCCTCTTTGATGACCTCAATCTTTGTGGTATCCTTCTGACATAAATTATGTCCACTTGGTCAAAAAATCGATCTTCCTCGAAAAAATTTGATAAAATGTTGGAAAATTTTCCCATTTCGAAGAGCTTACTTGAATCCAACCTCAAAATCCAGCTGTGGTCCTCTGTAGGGGGGAATTAAAACCACATGCCTATTTTCCTAGACCTGGAATCCTTTCGTGAGAAACCTCCCAACCCCTTCAAATTAAACCCTACTTGGTTGGATGAACCTTCCTTGATTTACCTCCTTAAAGCAAGTTGGTTTCATTTCTCCCCCAATTCCTCAAAATCCCCTTCATTTCAATTTCAACGAAATCACAAAAAATATGAGATCATATGTGAATGGGATAAGAAAAAGTGAGAGGAATCCTCCAAAATATTATTGGAAACGGAATCCAATATTCAATCTCCATGGAACCAACTCTCCTCTTCAAATGCTCTGGTAGACCTTCATGATCAAATCCCTTATCTTGAAAAAACTAGAAAGGTGATTCTTATTGACTATGAGAATGAATGGCGCTTAAAAAATCGATCCCTTTAGCTCTCTCTTGGGGATGAGACTCATGGAAAATCACCATAAAACCATAAATACTATTTGGGGTATTATAGGACCTTATGGTGTTTTTTCCACTTCTTTTTCTGATAATGAAAGATAAGGCTACTCATACTTCAAAGATAACTTCAAACACAAAAAAAGAGATTCACGATTGAACAATTTCTCTAGCTGGCCAAACCCTTCCCTAGATTTTTGGAAGAGGAAGATAACAATATTCTAATGGAAGAGACTGTTGAAAATAAAATGTTCTATGTTGTAACAATCACTTTATCAAAACTTTTTTTATGATGCAGTATTAGTTAAGAAATTGTAGATAGAACATAAACCAAATTCACAATAGAAGACATCCAAGAATTGAATGAGACACATATAATTTAGGTATATTGACCAGGAAAAAACCCACAAGGGGGAAACCCAAACATATTCTTCTTCTATTAGATATCAATTGTTCGGCAGAGATACAAAGTACAATAAGAGATCAAGAGAATGAGTAATTTCACCCAAATTTGAACAAGCTATAGCATGAAGATTATTGGTAGCAACAGTTGATGCAAACACTGAATCAACATTAAAGTTCTTCTCTTACTCTCCAAGTCTCTCTCTCTCAATCTTCTTCAAATCTCTCCAACTCCCTCTCTCAAGTTCGAATCCTTATTTCACAATGCACAAGTAGTGAGTAAATGAGATGATATATATATATATATATATATATATATATATATATATATATATATATATATATATATATATATATATATAGGAGGAGCAACAAATTACGGTCATTTAGAGGGAGTAATACACATTCCTTGAGGAAGAGTAACATATGCCATTTAGGGAGTAACTCATGCCATTATGAGGAGGAAACACATGCCTTGTAAATTATTTCATTAAGAGGAAGGCAATGAATGCCTAGATGGAGGAATCTCACATTCCTTAGTAACTTATGTCGTAAATATGAGAGGTATGCATGTCATAGTAATTGATGTCATAAAGGAGAGAGTGTAACATATGCATTAAATATTACGTAAGATGAATCTTTTATGACATGTCTTTAATGAGTGGAAGAGAGTGTAAGAGGAGTGAAATGAATCCATTAAGGGAGAGAGAGAGAGAGTAGCAAAGTACCTTGTGATTCATTAAGGAGAGAGGAGAACAAAATGATTGAGAGGGTAAGGTGCCTTGAAATTCCTTTTAATAATAATATCATAGTATCATAAGGATAATAATAAAGGTAATGATAATATTAATGATTAAGTCAAAATTGAACTATTAATATTGATTAATGATAAGTTAAGTGATTTTCCAACATCTATACTTGATTACCAATTGATGCAAGGTGATTTACTATTTTTGGAAAGTCATGTTTGAGATGCTAGACATGACTTTCTGTTTTTAGCTATGTTGCCAGGAAATGTGGGTGCGGGTGCGGGTGCGGGGACGGGGACGGGGACGGCATTTTTTGAAACAGGGTGCGTGGGTTCGTCTGGGTATTTTTATATTAATATATATTATAAATTATAAATTATAATTTATATATCATATATAATACTATATTTTATAAATTTAATTTATAAATTATAAATTTAATGACACTAATAATTTATAAACTTTAAAGATTTAAACATGCACATCATTCAAGAATCAACAATGAACATTCAAGTTTCAGCATTCACATGTGACATTTGCCATTGAAATTTCAAAATTAAAATTTGCTTCATTTATTGTTTCTCATTGTTGATATGAACTCTGATCACAGAATTTTGTTCTTGCAACTTATAAACCATTTAAAAATTACCCAAATCATCATTATTTCCAAAAAAATAAAAATAAATAAATTAGAGTGAAATTTTACCTTAGCAAAAAAATACTCACTAGAAAAGTTGACTGTATTCACTTATTAATTCACTCCGTCCTTTACACCGACTCCACTCAGCACCATATTCTATAGGTTATTCAAAACGTTCTGAAAATTTTCATTATCTCCAAAATTTAGAAAAAGTAAAAAATCTAAAAAAGACATACTTTCCAGTAGTTTCAGAGTTTTCAAGATTCTACGTCTTTCCAAAAATCTCAACTCCTAAAGCATAAAGAAACTATATACTATTAAATTTACAAGATATTTTCCTAACACCGCATCCAATTTCCAACTTAAACAAACAAAAATATAATTTTAAATATGTTTTTGCCATGCATCCTCTTATTCTCTCCCAATCCCTTGCACATGTATACTATCTCACCTCATTTTCGTGTTTTGCACTCGACATAATTAATCTCAGGACCCAAAATTTCACATTTTTCTGACAATCATACCTCTATCCCTCCCATAAGTATACTTACCTCACTTGGCGTTTTTCATCCTGCACCCAAGTGATCTCAGGACCCAGAATCTCACTTCTTTCTAACCATTGTACTCTCTTTATGGACCCCTTAATTATCTCGTTTTCTGGAACATTAAACGCATATATATTACTTAACCTCTTTCAGACTATTATTTCTTTCAGATCATATCATGTCTCGGCTATCTTAAACTTAATTTTTTATATTAACTCCATAAGTCAATAAGAAAATGATCTACTCGTGAAAGGTGCTATCATTTCTATTTGAAGGTAGGTCTTGAAATTAGATTTTTTTAATAATAACTTATAAATTATTTATGGAGCAGAGCAATATATTTTAACTTTTAAAAAAATCAAAATAGTTTGATTTTAATTTTTATTTATCGTTTGAACTTTGAATCATGAATGTTTTAAAATTTAGAAAAAAAATAATAATTAAAATAGTTTTATAATTTATTTTATTAAATTATAATTTATTTTCAATATTTATTAAAATTTAATTAAATTTTTTAATTTTTAATCATTTAAAAAAATTTATATATTTGAAAAAATTGTTCATGAAGAACCCTGAAGAACCCGAAATTCGGGTTCTAAGTACCCAAACGATGGGTTCTTCATACCAAAAGAACCCAAGAACCCGAATTTTTTTTTTGAAGAACCCGGTTCTTCTGAGAAGAACCCGGTACCCGAATCCGGTACTTGGGTGCGGGAACCCGGTGCGGGTTCGGGAACCCCACCCCCGGGTGCGGGAACCCGTGCAACGTAGGTTTTTAGAAACTCACTCTAGAATTGTCATAAATGAAATTTTATTTAGAAATTCATCAATGAGCTGCCAATTTTCAACATAAACATCTATGAAGATACTAGACAATGTTTTTCACAGTTTCCAAAAGGATAAAATTCCCGAACTTGATGGGATTCCTATTGAATTATACATAAAATTCTTAGACTTCATAGGTGATGATCTTAATTTTATTATTGAATACTCTCATTCATTAGGTTAGTTTTTGGGGTCCTTCAACTCCACCTTCCTTGCTCTTATTCCTAAATCAGATAATCCTATTTATTTTGATCAATTTTGGCCCATCTCCATTTGAAATTCCATCTATAAGATAAGTGACTAAAATTATAGCATTGCATCTAAATCATATTATTTCCCATCATATTTCCTCTTAACAGTTTTTATTTCTTTTGGACAAACAAATACATGAGTCCATCGGTTTGGCTTAGGAGGCCTTTCATTTTATCCGTACCTCCAAAAAAGGGGCCTTGTTTTTAAGGTTGATCTTTTGAAGCCCTTTGATAGAGTCAACTGGATATACCTTCTTCTTCTCTTACTTCACCCGGGTTTCTCCTATTCCTTTTTCATGTGGTTCATGAATCTATCTCTACCCCCTTCTTTACAATCCTGGTCAATGGGGTTGATTCCCAATTTTTCAATGCAAAACGAGGCCTTCATCAAGGATGTCCCCTTTTCCCCCTCCTTTTCCTTCTTGTTGCAGAAGGCCTTAGTACATTTATTTCAAATATTGTTTGATCCAACAATTATAAAAGTGTATTGATATCTCAAAATAGCTCCCTTTCGCACCAAGCCCTTTTCATTGAAAATATCATAATTTTCTTCGATGGGTACCTCCACCATATAAACCATATATAATCCATCTTGGAGTTGTTCATCCAGTCTATAACCATGTGAATCAATAGACAAAAGTCCTCTATCTTCTATTACGCAATCCTAGAAAATGAAATGCCAATAATTGAAAACATTCTCTCTGCACCCATAAAGTACATTAATCATAGGTTAAAATATATGGGCTTCATTCTCAAACCATGTGATTATCTAAATCAAGACTAGTCATGGTTATTGGAAAATTTTGAAAAAGGAATTACAATCTAGAGCAATAGATGGTTATCTCAGCCCTGGAATCTAGTACTATGCAAATTAGTTATAGAAACCATTCCTATTTTTTGGGCCTATTTAGCATGGATCCCCATGGGGATATTAAGAAATATTCAAAAACTCTCAGCCCACTTCATTTGGCATAAAAAGGAGGAAAATCGTGCCTTTTCTCTCACATCATAGAAATTTATTACTCTCCCAAAATAATTTGGTGGTTGGGGGATCAAAATGCTCCCAAATTTTACACAATCTCTGGCAGCAAAAGGGGATTGGCTCCTTACACAAGGAAATGGGTTATGGGAAAATAAAATGGCTCAAAAATACATTCAACCACTATCCACTGTGGATGGATCTGCACTCCCCTCAAAGCTCGTTAGAATCACCTATGCTAGAAAGTGGGCAATGGAAAAAACATTCTAATTGGAAAGGATCCATGGATCAACATTCTTCACTTGTATCATCTTCCTAATCCATTTATTCATCTCTTGTAAAATAAAAATTAAAAAATTGTTCAGCTTGGCTCAATTTTTAGCTCAGTAATCCTAGTTGTCAGCCATTGATCTTCAACTAGAATGGGAGGATGCAGTTGCTTAGAATAATTATGTCAGGGCTCTCAAATTCTCATAATTTCCTATCAAACAATGAATATCAGCTCATATGGACTAAAACTCCACATGGGAGATATGCTCCAAAATTTGGTTACCTATCACAAATTCCATACATGAAGAATCTTCCATGGTGAGGAAAAATCATTTGGAAACTTTGCTACCCTCCAAAATAAATTATGATCGTGTGGCTCATGTTAAAAGGGAAGGTTCCAACTTGGGACATTCTACAAAGAAGATCCTTTCAAGGCCCTAGCACTTGAAAGCTCTGCAAAATGGATGATGAATCTATACCCTATATATTCATAAGTATTCCTTTACAAAACGGTTTTGGCTAGAAATCAAACACTCATGTCCACAAGCAAAGGACTGGGATGCGAAAAATATTTTAAGACGCCTAAAAACTTGGTTCTCAAGCCATTTCTCTGATAATTTAAAAGGTTTTCCCCTCTATATTAGCTGGGGAATTTGGCTCAAATAAAATGCAGCTATTTTTTAAAACAAATCCTCAAACTCTATCAAAGTCTCTTCGTGTAGCCTCTCTACCTTAGCCATGCTTTCCTCCTCTATTTCTGGTGTTTCTTCCCCTCGTGTCCCTATTGAAATTCAAATAGAATGTCCCTAGGATTTTTTTCATGGCGTTTCTCTAGGTTTCCAATCCATGGGTGGTGCTGGGGGAATATTCTACATAACATCCTTTCATTCTCTCTCTTTTTCTGCAAATACTGGCCCTGTTGCTTCAAATAACTCGGTTGAACTTTTTGTCGTTTATACCATTATCCTTTTAGCCATCTCCAAAAATGTTAGATTTATAAGTGGTCATTCAATGGATGAAAAAGAAAGCGAAACTTTGAACTTTCACTCTGAAAATGCTCATGGAAAAATTACAATGCAAAGTCACCAGTCTCTCACTTATCTCTTATGATCACAGTTACAGGCACAAAAATTAAGAAGCAGATCAACTCTCAAAAAACAACTTGGATATGGATAGAGGCTCATGGAAAGTCAATGAAGATAAAGAAGGCTACCAAAAAAAATGACCCTTAGATCTCATTAAGGCAAGAGGACATTTTCTTTTGATACTCTATCATATAAATCTTTTACATATTCATGTATTTTAGTACTTTCCTCCTTTCGAAAAAATATTTTGTTTGTTGCTCCTTATAATATGGATATTTAAAAAGACAATCTTTTTATGATTGTCAAATCAGCATTTTACAAGCAAAAAAAAAAAATGTCAGCATTGTACAAGCAAAAAAAAATAGATAGCATAGCTCTAATAGGTTTTTTAAATTAAACTATCACATAATTTGGCCAAAAACCACAAGAATTCCTTGACATATATAAACTTAACCTCTCTTATTTTACATGATGGAAGTTGCAAACTTTTTTTTAAATAAATTAAAATTTAAAATTAAAATTTAAAAAAAAAAAAAAAAAAGAGGTTAACTCAAAATACTTATATTAAAAATAGTTATTTTCAAATTTTACATTAAATTATAAATGTTAATTTTATTTTATTTTATCCAATACTTTTTAAAATTAATGTTACATTATTTTATTTTTATTTTTATTTTGAGCTAAGCATGATTTTTTTTCTATATTTTGTTAATATTTATCTATTATTTCTTTGTTATAATAATTTAAAATTTAACATGGTTTATTATATATAAAGTGTATGAATGTGGTTTAAATTCAAGAAAACAAGATTGAGTTGCAAATAAAAGAGTTTGTAAACGTTTTTCATGTGTATGGGATATTTATCCATAGCTTTGAAGCATGTGAATACTTCCATTTCATTAAAGAGTGATAATTTTAAATACCATGAGAAGATACATGTGACCACATTATTTTACACATATTTATTAATGTTGATGATTGTATGTGGCACTAGGATAAGTTTATCTATATTAAAAATTCATAAAGTTGAGTGGGCCGACTAGAAACCATAAAATAGGATAACTCTAGCTTGTTATACTTTTAAACCATAATTCCTAGTCAACTAGAAACCATAAAATAGCACAACTCTAGCTTGTTATACTTTTAAACCATAATTCTTTATTCTATTTTTGTATTTTCCATTTGGCTAATAAACTTACTTGCATTTTCAATTATATTAATGGATTTGAAAAAACCTAACAAATAAAAGGAAACATGGCAATTTTAATGGTTTAAAAAAAATTAACATCAAAATCAATCATTTAATATTATATATATATATTTATCATTTTTAGTGTTTTTAGTTTTTTTAAATTATTCTCCATATTTTAATTTCATTAGAAATTCAAATCTAAAATATTAATGTTATTTATTTTTATATCATATTTATAAAAATAATAATAATAATAAAAATAAAAATGATGTGCATTTATAAAAGAAGATTGTTCTTATTCTTGGGCATCCACATCTCACTTTGCTTTAGTTTCTAATCTCAAACTTTCATTAGAAATTCATATCTAAAATATTAATGTTCTTCATTTCCCTACTATATTAAAAAAAAATTAAAAATTAAAAATAATAATAATGTACATCTATAGAAGAAAATTATTCTCACTTTTAGGCATCCACGTGTCACTTTGCTTTAGTTTCTAATCTCAAACTTTTTATATTTTAACAGTTTTAAAACATATATCTTAAAAAAATTATATGTCTAAGCTCCATAAAGAATATAGATGAACACTAAAATAATTTGAATTTATAAATAAGTTTTATCATTACTAAATTACTTTATTTTTTTCTCTTTCAATATATTATTAACACACACTTTAATATATTTTCCTTAAATACCAATGTTAAAAAAATACTATAATATGTTTTTGCTTAAATGCCAATGTTAAAAAAATGTCATATATATTAGCAATTTTAAACATTAAAACTAAATGTATTATGTAAACCAAGCACAACACTAAGTAAAATATGTAAATGTACCATTTAATCTAAACACAAAATGAAATCAAGTAAATGCTACGTAGTAGCTACTCCCTGTCTGTGAGTTTAAATATAGTTAAATTAAACTAAAAATATTGGATTCAAATTAGTGTGAAAGTTTAGAATCCTATAAAATTTAGTTTTATTGATTGGTAAATTGAGGTATTTTGTTAATTGTAAGTATACATTGTTTGCACAACTTTATTGTTAATTTCATTTATTAAAATATAGATTTATACAAATTTATTCTCATCCATCATTATATTTTTATTAATATAATATGTTTTAATACAATAAAATTTAAATTAATAAAATATATAAATAAATAATGTATAAATAAAAATATATATACAATTAACTCAAATATAAAATAATAAATAATAAATTATATATATATATATATATATATATATATATATATATATATATATAAACTTTTACAATGATAAGTTAAAATTAAACATTTGTTTCAAGAGTAAAATTAAAATTAGTGAGATGAATACAACATTCCATCTCATTCGGTTTGACTTATCTTTTTAGAGGTGTATTTGTGGGAACAAGATAAATTTTGATTCATATATATAATTTGGAAAGCCGGGATAACTATTTTAAGAAGTAGATAAATAATTTTAACTCGCCCATAAATTAATCATTTCAATTATGAAAATTTAGATCCTTTAAACATTTCACTGAATCGCAATATACATAACGATAACCTATTGTGGATTTTAGGTACACAATGGGATTAATGTGAATTTTAGGTACCTAATGTGGATTGCAGGCAGGTACACAATGGGATTAATCTGAATTTTAAGTACAATGGGATTGCGAGCGTGCCAGAATAGGATGGGCTTTCGCATCATTCGAAAGGAGGTGGTATTATTGGTATTGCAAAGATTATTTGATATAGTATTCAAAGCTGGGATGTTAATTTATGTTTTGTCTATTTATCACCATGTACTTTTGTCTCTCCTCTTAATTTAAGGCATGGCATTGGCAAATAACATGTTAAAATTAACCAATAAATATTAATAAAATAAATTATAAAAAATAAAAATAAAAAACAAGTATATGTATAATATTTTTTGTAAAGTTTGGTAAGACTATATTTTCATTAACATGTTTAGATATATCACTTTTATCGAGAAAGAAATTGAACCTGTGATGAGTGCCTTAATAGCCCACCTCATCACCGTTTAACCAAAATCTCACAGCTCATTTAATGTATAATTTAAAAGTAACTAAAATTTTAAATTAACTTATAAAATTTAAATAAATTTTTAATATTATAAAATCATAATATTATATTATAAAAACTATTTTTTTTTGTAAGTTAGGCTATTCTATTAATTTCGAAAACATAAAGTTACATATGCTACAGGCTGGGTTGGCAAGTTGCGTTTAGTCAATCCCAACCTTTGTTACACTGTTTATGGGCTGCCTCGGGGGAGGAAACCAGCCCAAACAAAACTTAAAACCGAGAAATACATTATGCACATTAGCTCTAACATATCTAAGAAACACAAAGTAAACGATAGTAGAGAAGCACTGAGGGTGATCATGCCAAAAAACATAGAAGAACTATGTAGCTACACAGACTTCACTTATCCTCTTCATCATCATTGTTGGGGACTTCCTCCTCAATGGGGCAGACAGGAGCCTGTGCAACAGCTACCTCCACATCTGCCAGAGTACGTTTGGGATTGCCCACTGGTGCGCATAGGATGGGGGAGTCCGGGTCAATGCCGTCGGGAACACGCGTCCAAATGCCATTAGAGTCCATGACCTAGATGTCTGTGTCCACATCTTCCTTCTCTGGGGCCAGCAGAGGGTCAGTATTGCGAAGCTGGGGGTGCGTCTGGGGAGAGATGGTTGACTTCCTCGAACAGCAACCACCTCTCTGCGCAGCGTGCTCAGCGGCTTCTGCACACTGCTCAGGATTGGGACTCTATCGCACAAAAGTGCTAGAAGAGGAGCCATCTACCGACTCGAGACGATTATCCTCACCGCGGTGATAACGACCAGGGAGAGCCCCTCTCTGACCTCCGCGGATGGTGCATTGGCGAAGTCTAGGAGCCATTGCGCATCGAGACAGGGGGGGCAGTTCAGGAGAAAAGGTAACAAATAAGGGCGAGAAGCTCTGGTGCTTAGGGGGAAGAAATGTCTGGGGGGTCGATGCGCTAGAAGGTGTGCGGCAATCCAAAGGAGACTGCGCAGCACCACGCTAAGAATGGGCCTTCGTAGCCTTTTGAATACAGTGAGAAGCCATAGCAGAGTAAGGGTGGTGAAAGGCCTAGATAACAGACTAAGTGATGAGAGGGGCAGATAGCTCATCTTTTTAAAGGGGTGGGGAGGAGTGCGATGAGGATAGCTATGAGTGGGCTTTGGACGTATCTGCGTGCTATGATTGAGAACCTAATCAGGCTCAGGGGAAGGGGCGTGACTGCGATACAGGTTAGTTATGATGGACATTAATGGTGATTGATGTGAGGTGATGCTTAGGGCATGGTGACTTAGTTCCCGACCTCTCGTCATCATTTCTAGTTCTGGGAGTCTCGTGCGAGCAGCTAACGGTATGTGGATCCGCAACAGATGAGTCTCTGCGAAGGAGATCTCTGTTATCTAGGGAGAGAGGGATGTGACTGTCAAGCGTGTCAATTCTGTCACCCGCATCCGGGGGGTGCCAATCCTTCTAAATAAGAGTGAGACAATCCTGTCTGAGAGAATCCTCCTCAACCTGTGTAAGGGTAGTGTGAAGCATCTCACTGTTGCATTCCACCCCTTTGTTCGTCGAAAGATCCGCAACAGAGTTGGATTTCCTGCGAACGTGACCAAAAGTAATGGCTTTGTGGTTGTGAAGCAGCAGCTCCAACACCTTGAGCTTGTGGGCAAGTCTCCAGCTATTGGAAACTTTTGAGGAATTCGTACCTTGGAGGATTTTGGTGGCAACTTTCGTTATGATTTGCGAGTCTCCCTCCATTTCCAGAGGGAAGTAGTGAAATTCGATGGCAATTTGTATACCCTGTATTAGCCCTTCTAGCTCCACTGAATTAATATTGTCCCATCCTATGTTTCCATAATAGATTCTAAGGGGATCTCCTTGAGAGTTCCTGATAATGCCTCTGAAACCTGCGTTGCCAGGGTTGCCTTTGGACGCTCCATGAAAATGCATTTGAAGAAGCCATTAGAGGGGGGAGACCATGTTTTAGGAATAGGAGTTCTACCAGCGCTTCTGGGATTTATGTCCATGGGGGTGTTTAGACTCATTTACCAATTGTTCCATATGTGGCGTTCTGCTGCCGAGGTGGGAAGGTCTTCCTGACTCCAGGCGTCTAAGGCTAGAGTTTCAGTGAGGTTGCAAAGGATCCTGTCCCAGATTTGATCAGGATTGGAAGCCTTTTCCTTGAATATGTAGTTGTTTTGTTCCTTCCATATAGCCATAATCTATTCAGGAGGGTGTTGGTGTAAGGGTTGTCCTGCCAATTGCTTATGGTATTAATTATGCTAACCCTAACTCGGTTGGAACATCGACATAAGATAGCTATTATGTCCCACAGGAAATTGGCAGTGGGACATTGGTCTAGTAGATGGTCGATGGTTTCCAAGTTGTCCTTGCATAAAGGGCATCTAGAGGGCCCTACAAACCCTCTCTTCAAAATATTCTCCCATGTGAGGATGCGTCGTTTACTGAGCAGCCATAGGAATGTGGCTATTTTAGGCCACATATTGGCCTTCCATATCTTTTTCCAGATGAAGTCTGCTAGTCTGGTGTTCTGCTGGTGAAGAATGTTGTAAGCTTCCTTGGTTGAGTAAGTTTCGCTCGGCAAATGCCCCCAGCGAAGGATGTCAAAGATTGTTTTTACTTTGATTTTTATTTTTGTGTTGAGCTCCTCCCAGATTTATGTGTGGCTTTCATTATTCCAATTACCTCGCCATCTGCTTGTATGAAGCCATCGCCTGTACCCTTGGGAGGTATTATAAAAACCATTTTATTTTAAATGTTGAATGTATAAATTGTATTTTAAAATATAATATTTTAATATTAATTTTTCAACTATTAAGAAAATTAATTTTTAAATATTCTAATTAATAAAATCTAAAGATTAAAATGTAAAAAATCGAATATATCAATATTTTTTAAATGTCAATTTTATTACATTTAATATGTAATGAAGATTTTATTACATTTAATATGTAATGAAGATATGTAAGATATGTAAGTGTAATGTAATGTAAGTTGAGCTTGGAGTATACTCTAAATTGCTTCTACTTGGTTAAGAAGATATATAATTGTAATGTAATGTAAGTATTTTGGGCTTGGAGTATAGTCTAAATTGTTTCTACTTGGCTAAGAGTTCATTTTCTCTGTACGTAAGGAAACAAGTTAATAACCCAAGACCCAAAAACATTTAGCAAGAGTGAAAGTTTGCCTAGAGTTCATTTTCCTTGCACCTAAGGAAACAGGTTAACCACCCAAGACCCAAAACCCAAAAACATTGTACTTAAGGAAACATTTAACCACCCAAAACCCAAAACCCAAAAATATTTAGCAAGACTAAAAGTTTGTCTTGTTATGAACCACCAACAAATAATTCTAAATAATATGGTTTTCCTTGAATAACAATAATGAATAGAGTAATTTACATTCGTGAATAATAGTCAGTTATGGCTCTAGTAGCCAGTGATGACTATCTTACTACTAGTTTGACAACTAAATTATGATAAATTTTCCTATTATTTAAAAATATATCAATTTTTTTTATTTTTTATTTTTTATTTTAAATTAACAAATTAATTATTTAATTTTTATTTTAACTTAACAGCTTAAAAATTAATAAATTAATATTTTTTATTTTTTATTTTAAATTAACAAATTAAAAATTAATAAATAAATAGCATTTCCAAAAACCGTCCCACCTTATCTAATAATTTATATTCGACCAATTATGTAGTTGGTTTTTCGTTCAATCATGTATCCGTTCAATTTAATTCCATAAGCTGATGCTTTGGAGTTGTATAATCATGTAATATTTTTTCGGAGTAGATGGAATTTAGAGATTAGGAATTTAGATGGAATTTAGAGATTAGACCGGTCTGACCATATTTCATAATTTATAGTTGGCCAAAGCATGTAGCCACTTTTCTGTATCAAAATTTCTAATTTACCACTGATTATATTTTCAAGGCGGTTTCAACATATCTGATCATTTATATTTTACGTAATTATATTTACAAAGTTAGTCTCATCCTATCTGATAATTTATATTTGGCCAAAGATTTATTCCAAGATGATGTTTTAGAATAATATTACTTTCAAATATTCAAAACAAAAAAATTTCGACAAAATTATTACTATTTTGCTGGAATTTTTTTAAAATAATTTTTTTTTTCAATCATATTTTCTTTTTAATATTATTAAATTATTTTATTTATATCTCATTAATATAATTTATTTCAACTTGTAATTATTATTTTAGTGATTAGGATTTTTAATTTTATTTTCATATTTTCTTTTTTATATTATTAAATTATTTATTTCTCAATCATATATAATTTATTTCAAGTAATAATTATTATTCTAGTGATTAGGATTTTTAATTTTAATTAGAATTTATTTGAATTCTTTTATAATTATTTTATTGATAAAATTTAAAAGTTTTTTCCCCTTAAATCATAGTTTTATTTAATATTCTTTATTTAATGAGCAGAAAGCTAATAATTAATTAAAAAATTAGTTTTTTAATTATTAAAAAAAGTTTGGATTTATTTTGATTTCAGATTTTTATTTTTTTTGTAAGTTAGGCTAAATTATATTAATTCAAAGAGAAACTTTACATAGGCGACGAGTTGAGATGGTAAGTTGTGCTTATCCAATCCCAGCCCTTGATGCTTTTAGAGTAGCGCAGGTTTGGGGTTGCCTTGTGGGAGGAAACGAACCCTTAAATAGCATCAAACAGTAAAAATTACAAAGTGTTTCGTGACACTTGAAAAAGCAAAATAACTATAGTATGTGTTGAAATAATAGAAAACAGAAAAGAGTCGAGCAGTCACGCAATCATGGTGTTCCTTCATCATCCTCGGTGACAGGGTCCTCCTCCTCGATACGGCATCCGTACTCCTCCACTATGGCCTCCTCCTCAGCAGAAATCACACGCAACGGCTCTGTAGCTGCTGCGTAGAGGATGGGTGCGACCAAGTACTCAGCATCAGGAACACGCGTCCAAACACCCTCCGAGTCCATGATCCACACATAAATATCCTCCCTCGACGCCTCCTGTACCAGGAGAGGCTCAGTTTTGCAAGGAGTAGGTTGCTCTGGTTACGCGATGGTGGATTTCCTGGGACCCCTTTTTCCCCTCTAATTCTCCTGAGCTAGGGTGGTCTCCTCTGGGGTGCTCTCATGGCACTGTGGTGCCTCCCTGTCATGGCTTCCAGAAGAGGAGCCCTCAATGGATTCCAAACGATTGTCTTGGCCTCGCTGATAGCGACCCGAGAACGCGCCTCTTTGGCTACCCCTGATGGTATTTTGGCATTGACGCGGAGCCATGAGGGGGTGAAGCAATAGGGAGGTGGGGGTCGGTCCACGGATGGTGACTTTCTCTTTAGGGGAATGCTCAATAGAGAAGTGGAACAAGGATGTGCGCGATTGTGAATTGTGCAACAGGGGGGGCTCGTAGGCAGGGGGTGTGCAGCGAGGGAGCCTGCCTCTGAATGCGTGCAGCGAGGTGAATCTGTACAGGCAAGGAATTCTAGGGGAGGGGGGGGACGCAGCCATGGGGAACACCACGGGGAGCGCACAGGCTGGAGGGGAGCAGCAGGGTGGGTTCCCAGCTGCCTAACACCATTATGGAGGCCCGCAGGAGGGATGGCGCGCAATTGGTGGAACACGCTGAGAGACTGAGGCAGCACAGAATGGCAAGGGGGGAAAAGAGGGCTCTGGAGGCCAATTGGAGAAGCAGGGGGATGACACAATGAGGAGAGACCTCGCCTTTTGAAGACTTGTGGCACAAGCGCATATGTTGTGCGATTTTTTGACACAATCACGAGTGCAAGTTGGGACAATTCTCACGAGGTTCCATGTGATTCAGGGTGTGGCAGAAGATCGGGAGCATCAGGGAACTCATGTAAATGATTGCAGAGAGGAGGTTCTGCATCAAATTAGAGTTGGCAGTGCAAGAATTTGTTAGCTTGTGCATGGGAGGAACCGGTATCGCATGTGCGCGTCATGTCACTCCCATCCAAGGGATTTCAGATTTATTAATGAGAAGGATCAATTATTTTTTCATTTAAAAAGAGGTTTGCACACACACGCACAAATATATATATAGTTTAGATCTATCTTGACTCTAGATCTATCAATGAAAATGATTAACTATCTTTTCACTTTAAAAGAGGTTTGCATATTAAGAGATTTGATGCCTCTTTTCTTCACTTAAATAGTTTTAGATCACATTCATCTTTGTGTGAGAAAACAATATTGAAATCATTGAATCAAAACACTAATTTTGGAACAATGCCCACCAATCCTTAAAAGTATAGGAACCCATTTTCAACCCAAATCATGATTTGGTATCTTCATAAGCCCTACAAATGAAACTTCCAATTAAGTTATCACAACGATAACAAACTAATGGAAATTGAGAACCTTTTTGAAAATTTTATCTGTTTGACTGAAATCATCATGCTTCTTCTGATAGATTTGTAGTTAAAATTTATTGAAATGGATTAGTTAAAATGTGTTAAGATGGATCTTAATGTTTTTTTTTAAGATTGTTCGAATGATTTCTATTAGTATAAAAAAGGATTACATCAAGCACAAAGAGCTTTCGACATCACAAAAGACAACCCTGGGAGACAAGAGCTTGATCCAGGTGTACCCAACAGCCCATCGGTACAACCAATTTAATTTGGAAATAGACTCCACTCATACATGAAACAGAAAATATTCAAGTTATATAAGCCCAATTAAATCATGGCTATCACCAGTACAGTTGTCAAAATACTAGTAAGGATAGCATTAGTTGAGCCATAATCGAAAGAGCAAAAGAAGGTTCATTCAACATGGAACCAAAAGTATAGGAAAGGGTGGGAACAATTGTCGTCGTCGCAAGTTCACATCAACTCCCACCTAAAAAAAAAGAGTGTGGAAAGGGTGGTTGTTGCTTCAATAGGAGATGATGACAGAAGAAAGGGGTGAGGAATTCCCCTGAGGAGAAGAAGCAACACTAGGGGATGCAGGGAATAAGGGAGTTTTGATGATCGCAAGAGATTCATTGAGAACCTCTAAATCAGTATGGGATTCAGAAACCACATATTCCTCAACCCTTGTTAGACGATATATAATATCATCCAAGCTATAGCAGATATTTCGAAGAATCTGCTTGATATCCTCCTACCCTGCAAACAATTTATAGTTGTCTACCTACTTATCTTTTAGGACCATGCGTAGCAAAGTTTTCATCTGTTGATGCATTGCAAGAGAGTGAAGGAAATGGAGCTTGTGCTTCCTGAATTTCCCCTAATCTGGTGTCCATTTTAGCTAGACACCTCCCACTTCTGAATCTCAAAAATGTGCATGATCACCATACTCCTTTGATTTAAGTAGAAGGTACCGAATCAAAGTAATTAGTGATTGACTGCCAACCAAAGGATCGACGTTGGTGGGAAGAAGAACCATTCACACCACCTTTGTGACTCGACATTCTTTGTCGAGGACCCATAAAGACCAGTGGAAGCGAGTATAACTAACACCACAAATGAACTCTAAACCTTTGTGAACCAAAAGTATAGTAAACTATCAATTATAAAGGAATTGTACCTAGAGAGTGTTACCACAAAAACTATATAGTAGTAAACTACCAACTCTTAATGTTGAAATTTGTGTTGAGATATATTTTATGATATGCCTTCCAAAGTCTATAAAAAAATTGAATACAAGGGGTAGAGCATCTCTTAGGCCTCCATTTTGTCTTATTTTCCATTACTTTTTGTTCTAAAATCCCTCATGCTTTCATTTAGTTCCTAGGGTTATTGTTGCCAATTTATGCATTATAAAGTAAATATTTACTATTTGGAAATTTCAATTGTTTCAATAAGATTTACCATTAAAATCAATATTAATGATGGTTTGTGCATATGCAGGTCTAAAACTTGGTCAAATTGCCTTTACAAACATGTATTGCTAAATGCATAATGGATGGCCTTGATCTTGCACTCTTGAAGATTCATGCACCAAGAAGAAGTTATGCATGATGTTTTTATGTGGAATCACCACGTAACCTTTCGATTACACTCGTCAAAATAATTTTGAAAATTTGGTCAAGGTCAAATGCACTTTCCCTCATTGATCGTGATTCACTAAGTCTTCGATTCTACGTGCACCAGTCTTGGGTTTCTGGCTGCACCAATTTGGGGCTTTGATATATTGGAACACTTTTAGGAAAAACCGAAGATGGTTTTTATCCAAAATGGTGTTTTAACACCTCCACGTGAGTTAGAATGCACCCAGGTCACACGTGTGAGTTTGTAGAAGCAAATTGACAAATCATCCCCAAAATATGCACAATTTTCAAACTACAAACTTTGTCCCCAATTTGAGTGCAAATGAAGAATAATCTAGAAATTATAAAACACGAGTTTTGTTGAAAGTGTGTAATATTATACTCCCCGATAACTGTTTTCCAAAATTCGTAATGGTTTGAGAGTTACGCAAGGTTCTTTAAGGAAAATTTGTTAAAAATAAGTTACTTTTCCAGAATGAAAAAATATATATATAAATTGCATTGTTAGAGCCAAAATTTGTCTTGTAGCCTTCATAAAAATCCCAGACATGGCATGTGTGAGAAGGGGGGATGCTATTCTAAATTTCATAATGTTGATTTTGACATTGACCATATGGCTCGTGATGTAAAAGACTAATTAATTTTTACTGCAAAGCTCCAAATTTCAGGTTTTTATCTCCTCACTTCTTGTGCATTTTATGAACAGCTTGGCTCTGTAATTTAAGATTTTATATAGAGGGTTAGAGCTGGATTGATTGGTCCCACCAACCATATTGGCAGCTCTCTAGTTGTATATTCTTTATTTGGTTTGTAAATCTAGTGAATAATAACACAATTACCGATCAAGCGAGAGAATTACCTGGAACCCGTTTTTTTGAGGTAGCAAAAAAAACACCCGATTTTGAAAAGTGGTGATGCAAAATCACCCTTTTTTTAGCATAGTTTTGGCACTTTAAATTTTCTTATGATTTTTTTTTTAAATGCCATGATTTTCATATCAATTTTGAAAAGTGGTGATGTAGAATCACCTACTTTTTTTTACAGGGTTGATTTTGACACCATACATTTTCTAATGTCTTATTCTTCCCTAAGACATTTATTTTTAAGTGTATTTATGTACTTGTTTTTTTTGTTTTTTTTGTAATGAAATATTCATTTTTTCACATAGTTAAAAAAAATGGTCAATGTTTTAAAGTTAGGATTTTCTATATGTTTATGTATTGTTAATTAATATTTCAATGTCCATCAAATAATTGTCGCTAAAAAACCAATTTTTTTAATCATATGACAAAAAATACACATTTTGAGCCTTTTTGTTAAAAAAACATGCTAAATAAATTGTTTTTGGGGAAAATCTTAACAAAAAATCTTTAGAAATAGCATTTTTTATTAATTTTATGTCAAAAATTAATAGTAATCATAGGTTTTTTGCAAAAAATAAGGATTCTTCTCATAAAATATTAAAGTCCATACATTACAAGTTAAACTGATTAATAACTCTCAAAATTGAGCTTTATTTGCAAGCATAACTTAAAGCTAATCCATAATATCAACTAATCAATGTTCAACATCTTCTAGAACATCATTAATATTTTCTTCCGCAACATTTTCTGCTTCATTTTGGTCATTGTCATCTTCCAATGGATCTTGTTGTTTGCAAATATTTCAAAGTGTCATTTTCCAATCATTCCATATAACGGCGGTTGAGGTTCCTTTGCCTTGTTTGCCACATGTGATTCTTTAAAATCCCCTTTCCTCAAACCAACTCCTTGCATTGCATCTGGAAGAAATTGAAGAGCATTAATTTTTTGTTGAATAAATTGGCATTGCACTAGGTCTTTCTCAATGGAAATGCAATTTCTTCCTTTTTTAGGCAACATAATATTGTTGTACCTAAACATCAAGCACAAAATAAATAATTAAGCAAATTTTTATAAACACATAAAAACAAAAAATAAAATATTTAAATTCAATTTTATATAATAAAACTTACTTGAACGTGAGAATAAATCCAAAACCCAATCTCCTCCATTTGAACATAGATCTATAAGATAGTTAATCAATGCTTGCGGTTTTTTATAAATGTTAACTATATCTCCTTTTGAATCTTTATCCTCATATGCTAGTTTTCTTACAACAGCATCATGAACCAATACTCGACTATGACTCTTCCCATCTACTTGATTCAGAAGAATAAGCTTATAGATATTCTCTTTTGTCCAACATTCAACATGGATGAACTCACAATCATTTATAATAGGTTGATCTTCGGAAGAAACAAGATTTGACTTATGCATGTAACATAACAACATAACATAGTAAAAGTTCAATTAAATTATACATAAATAAAAAAATTTAACATTAATCGAACATACAATTTCGATGTCTTACCATGTAAGCTGCAACCTTGAGTTTTTTTTCCCTTGAAGCTTGTTAATAACATTGTAAATTGTGTGTTTGAATGAAATGTCACGAATCTCCAAAGTGGTGATGTTGTGAATTCTTGAAATCTCGTAACCACTTTACTAAAATCTTGATAATTATATGTTTCACTATCATATTCAATGTCTGGGAAATTGAAACCATGAGGAATATCTGCAATAACTAGGGAATATTCCATTTTAGGTATGAATTTTGTAATGTCTTCACAATCACATGGTATAATTTGATATTGGATACTGTCAAGCCCATTCCAAATGAAATGATTAAGAGTAGGATCAAGTTCAACATTCATAAGACATTGTTTTCTCATCTTTTCCAACTTGATTTTTTCAAAAAATGTTTTGAAAGTATCTAGTACCCCATTTGCATCCTTCTTCGACATCTTTAATGATATAAAAATATATATATGTATAAGTAATAAAATAAAAATAGTTTACATATGAATAAAATGAATGTATAAATCAACATACCTTATTGAATGCAATATAAAAAAAATTAATTGTTGTTATAAAACTTGATTCTGGGTAGTTGCGCACAACATCATCCCAACTACCTTCATTCAACATTTTAACCATATGTTCTTGTATTTGCATATAAATGTTCTAACTTAATAAATAAATTTAAAAATTTTAATATAGTGAGATGTATAACAAATTCTACCAACACCAATATGTTTTATTTAAAAGAAAATTATAATCAAAGGAAAAATACAAATAATTCAACAAACTTACTTTTGAAATTTTGCGCACATTTCCTCCATTGATAATTCACCTCACTTCATAGGGGATAGTATTGATTTGACTAGTTTATCATCCTTCACTCCTTGTATTGTTCTCTAAGGTGTGTGTTTAGATTCAACAAGAAGATCTTAGTGAAAATTAAGCACCTAGTGTATGGAGCATCGGGCTATTTTTAGGTGTAGGTCTATTTATAGATGTATGTGCAAATTCTATTTATAGAATGCATGTCTATTTATAGATGCATGTGTACTATTATTATCCCTTAATATTAGTTGGACAATAAACTATATTATATTCTCAATGATCACTTGGAAATAGTTAACAGAAGTGGAAAAACAGTTAGGTAAAGGAATTTTGAGTTAAGTGGTTGGTTGGTGGGACATGCAGGTTGACTTAGTTGTAACTGAGTGATGCGAAGTTGTAACAGAGTTGGAAGTGCCGTTATGCAAGTTGTAAAGTATTTTAACTCAGTTAAGTGAGTTAAACTCAGTTGTGCTAGTTGTAACTGAAGATACACTAGTGAGAGATCAAGTGAGTTAATTATTAATTAATTCACAATTAGTGGTCTCACATGCAACTGAAGATTTACTATTATTAAATGCATGCATGTCAAATCCAGTGGAGACCCAGTTGAGTTCTAGGTGAAAGGGAAGTAAACTATCAGTTGTGACATTATCCGGTTACACACATGCAACCACAAACACATTGTATGTGCCCATGAGCATTGCGCAGTTAAGGCAGGAAATATTTCAGCATTCAGGTATTTCTATCAGTAGGGATTGCGCAGTGGAGGCAGGCTATCTGGAGGCAGTAAATTGGTTAAGGAACTTGCCAATTTTTGTATGACAGTGTGAGACAATTAGCTCATGCACTGAGGGCTCTTGGATTAGAGCTTTGTATGTAATTGTTTCATGATCCATGATATAATATACAATAGAAGATAGTGAGGTTTTTAGCTATAAGATTTCCCCGGTAAACTTATCTATGTTGTGTGTGATTGATCTTTCTTCACGATATAGGAAATTGGCGATCGTGTTTTAAATTTCCGCAAATATTTGTAGAAGCGATTTGGTATTTAGCAGTAGCATATTGTTAGATCAGGAGAATCCAGGACATACATGTATTTTGTATAATTTCATGATCCCTGATATAATATACAATAGAAGATAGTGGGGTTTTTAGCGATAAGCTTTCCCCAGTAAATTATCTGTGTTGTGTGTGACTGATCTTTCTTCATGATATTGTAATTGGCGATCGTGTTTTAAATTTCGGCAAAGACTTGTAGAAGCGATTTTGTATTTAACAGTAGCATATTGTTAGATCAGGATAATCCAGGACATACATGTATTTTGTATAATTTCTACATGGTATCGGAGCACAGGAAATTGCAGTAGTGAAGTAGGAGTTGAGTTTGTTGGTGGAAAGAATTAAAATTTACAAAAAGCCTTTCTTGGTGCTACAGCTGATTCAAGATCGAAATGGCTTTCAATGGCTTGAGGTTAGAGTATGCACTCGAGGGTAGCCCGAACTACATCGCTTGGAAGGACAGGATGGAGGCAGTACTTGAAGACAATGGCTTGAAGGAATTCATTGATAATTATGTTCCTAAGCCTGATTCGTCAGATGCTGCCAATCTTGATGCATGGCCAAAGAAAGTGGCAAAGGCAAGGAGGATCCTGTTGGAGGGAGTACGAGACCACATTGTCTCAAGCCTCCATTGGAAAGCCACACGATATGCTATGTGGAAGGCTTTGACGGATCTATTCCAAAGCAGCAGTGACCATAGGAAATTGGCGCTCAAAGATAAACTCAAAAAGATCAAGATGGAAAAGGGAAACAACATTCCAAAGTATCTCACGAATTTTATCCAATGTCAGGATGAACTGGGGAGTGTGGGAATAACTATTGATGATGATGATTTGGTGAGTTTGGCTCTCTTGGGACTTTCCAAGAGTTGGTACAGTTATGAAGACTCTGTCAACGGACCGGAAAAATTGTCGGATTGGGAACTACTGTGGTCAGATCTGGTGCAGGAGGAGTTCAGGCGAAACACCAAAGATGGTTCTTCATCAAAGCATGATGATGAAGAGGATTGTGCTTTAGTTGCTAAGGCGAAGAAGGGGAAGGGGAAGAAATTCCATTCTAAATCGGAGTCTAAAGGAAAGAGGTTGGATATGTCCAAGGTGAAGTGTTTTCATTGTCACGAACATGGGAATCTTGCTACTAACTCTCCACAAAATAAGAAGAACAAGAAGGTTGTTGGAGTTTCAGCTGGTGAGGCCCTTACCTTGCAATTTGAGCTTGAATTCTCCTTGATTTCATGCATGGTGTAAAGTGCATTGGGATCGGTGTGGTATTTGGATAGTGGCACTTCCTTTCACATGATGGGAGATAAGGAAATTTTCAGTGACTTGGAGGAGAAAGATCTCCAGATGCATATAGAGATGGGCGACGACGGACGGTACAGTGCTACCGGGATTGGAACCATTACCTTTCAAAGGGATTCAAGTAAATCATTTCAATTGAAAGATGTTATGCATGTTCCAAGTCTGAAGAAAAATTTTGTTTTAGTCATAATGTTGGAGGACAGAGGCTATGAAGTGGTTTTTAGTGATGGAAAATATTTCATGCGACATAAAACAATGGTTCAAGCCAAGAGGATAGGGATTCAAGTTAAGAATATCTACAAGCTAGAGGTAGATGGCTACGCTGCCATGATGGGCAAGGCATAAAAAGTGGTGAGTCGGGATAAGAGAAAATTATGGCACAGGCAATTGGGTCATCTTCATCATGGAGCCTTGAAAGTCATGCAACAAATATCTATTGGACTTCCAATGGGAACACTTGCTCAATTAGATCAGTGCAAGGGTTTCACCATGGGGAAGTATGTAAAGTCCACCTTTCATGAGAAGGAGAACCGTGCTTCGGGGATCCTTGAGAGAGTTCACACAGACATGTGTGGACCGTTCTCAGTTTCTTCAACAGCAAAACATAAGTACTATGTAATATTTTTTGATAACTTTTCTCATAAATGATGGATATTATTCATGCAGAAGAAGGATCAAACATTCTCAAAGTTCTGTGAGTTTAAGGCATTGATGGAGAAATATTCGGGGAAGAAAGTGAAGGCTCTTCGGAGCGATAATGGTGGAGAATACATCTCTAACAAATTCAAGAACTTCTGCAGCAAAGAAGGAATTCGAAGAGAACTCATAGTGCCTCATAACCCACAACAAAACGAGGTCGCAAAGAGGAAGAACAGAACGATCGTGGGTGCAGCACGAGCGATGTTGCATGATCAGGGCCTACCAATGCATTTGTGGGCAGAAGCATGCAACATTGTGGTTTATATGCAAAAAAAATTTCCTCATAGAGTACTTGGCATGAGCACACTTGAAAAAAATTTCACTGGTAAGAAACTGGATGTTTCACACTTTAAGATTTTTGGCTCATATGTTTATGTGCATGTGACCAAGGATGTCAGGAAGAAGCAGGGACCGACTGCTAAAGATGGTATTTTGTGGGGTACACAGAAACACTCCATAATTATTGTGTGTATTTTCCAAACAATAGAATGAAAGTTGTATGACAAGATATAAATTCGATGAGATGAAATCCATGAGGTTGTCGATTGAGAGGGAGTTGGACTTGCATGCGGAGGAGGAACTATTGGTTCCCAAAGATGAGTATCAAGATGTGGATCAGCCACATGAGGAGGTTCATGGAGTGGAGTCCACTCACGCAGAGCCATCCATCAGAAATTGTAAAAGGCATACCACGAAAGCTGATAGGCTGAGACTTGATGCTTCACAGAATCTAGGAGCCCCTACTTCACACTGCAGACTAAGACAATCCCCTGACCGATTTACTGGATACATGGCTCTCATGAGAAAATTTATTGTGACTGAACCATCTTCCTTTCAGGAAGCAGTGTAAGATCCCACATGGGTAGATGCAATGGTGGAGAAGTATGACTCCATTGTCAAAAACAGTGCTTGGGAAATTTTTCGAAGGTCAGTTGATAAATCAATGGTAGGTTCGAGATGGATCTACAAGGTAAAACAAGCTAATGATGGGAGTGTGGAGAAATACAAGGCCAAATTCGTGGACGTACGCTTCTCACGAATCGAGGGGATAGATTATGAAGAGACCTTTGCACCTGTCACAATTTATTCTTCGATAAGGACCATCTTTGCTCTCTCAAAGCAGATGGGTTGGCGCATTCATCAGATGGATGTGAAAATTGTGTTTCTCAATGGGATCATTGAGGAAGAGGTGTACATAGATCAGCCTGAAGGTTTCAAGATCTTTAATAGCGAGTCACATGTGTACCGACTCCAAATAGCATTTTATGGGCTGAAGCAAGCGCCTCATGCTTGGTACACTCGGATAGACAACTATTTCACTGGACTCAGATTCACCAAAAAGTGAAGGAGATGCATACCTATAACAAATTGTGGTTGAGGATAAGATTTTAATTATTGTTATTTATATTGATGATTTAATATTGACTGGTGATGAGCAGATGATACACTCATGCAAGGAGGATCTTGAAAGCGAGTTTGAAATGAAATATATGTGCCTCCTTCATTATTTCCTTGGATTGGAAATATGGCAGGGAGATGGTGAACTTTTTGTGTCTTAAGGCAAGTATGCAAAGGAGATATTGGGTAAGTTTCACATGGAGGGTTGCAAACCCATGGATACTCCTCTTTCAGGAAACTGGAGGAAAGAGGATTCTACTTCTGGAGAGGTAGTGGATGCTACTGTCTATCGACAATTAATGGGTTCGCTAATGTATCTAGTGAACAAGAGACCGGACATTTCTATGCAATTAGCTAGCTGATTCAAGCTATGGTTAACCCTACCAAGCTCTTTTGGAAGGCAGGTAAGCATGTCCTGAGATACCTGAGGGGGACATCAGAGTATGGTTTATGGTACAGATAGACGGATGGAGTGAATTTGCATGGCTTCACGGATGCATATTGGGCGGGCAGTCCATTAGATAGAAAGAGCACATCAGGGAGGATCTTTAGTAACGGCTCTACAGTTTTTTCTTGGTACAGCAGGAAGCAGAGATCCATGACATTCAGTTCAACGGAAGCGAAATATAGGGCAATGATTCAAGCTGCATGTGAGGCTATCTGGATGAGAAATATCTTGGTTGGTTTGTTTGGTTCTCATATAGATCCGACAGTGATTCATTGTGATAATCAGAGTTGCATTAAAATCTCGATTATTCCTGTGTTTCATGATATATCTAAGCATATAGATATATGGTACCATAATCTCAGTGATTGTGTGCAAAGGATAATCAAGTTGCTTCAGCACATTCCCACAGAAGATCAAGATGCAGATATTCTGACAAAGGCGCTCACCAAGAGAAAATTTGAATACCATAAAGAGAGGATTGGGGTGAAGGATAATCCCTTTCTTGTTGAGAGAGAGTGTTGAGATTCAATAAGAAGATCCTAGTGAAAATTAAGCACCTACACTAGGATGGAGCCTCAGGCTATTTTTAGGTGTATGTATAATTATAGATGTATGTGCAAATTCTATTTATACAATGCATGTCTATTTATAGATGCATGTCTACTATTATTATCCCTTAATATTAGTTGGACAATAAACTATATTCTATTCTCAATGAGCACTTGGAAATAGTTAACTAAAGTGGAAAAACAGTTAGGTAAAGGAATTTTGAGTTAAGTGGTTGATTGGTGGGACATGCAGGTTGACTTAGTTGTAACTGAGTGATTCGAAGTTGTAACAGAGTTGGAAGTGCAGTTATGCAAGTTGTAAAGTAGTTTGACTCGAAGTGTAGTTATGCAAGTTGTAAAGTAGTTTAACTCAGCTAAGTGAGTTAAACTTAGTTGTGCTAGTTGTAACTAAAGATACACTAGTGAGATATCAAGTGAATTAATTATTAATTAATTCACAATCAATGTTCTCACATGCAATTGAAGATTTACTATTATTAACTGCATGCATGTCAGATCCAATGGAGACCCAGTTGAGTTCTAGGTGAAAGGGAAGTAAACTATCAGTTGTGACATTATCCAGTTGCACACATGCAACCACACACACATTGGATGTTCCCATGAGGATTGCGCAGTCAAGGCAAGCAAGATTGCATTCATTTAGGGATTGTACAGTGGATGCAGGTTTTCTGGAGGCAGTAAATTGGCTAAGGAACTTTCCAATTTTTGTATGACAGTGTGAGACAATTAGCTCATGTACTGAGAGCTCTTGGATTAGAGCTTTGTATATAATTGTTTCATGATCCATGATATAATATACAATAGAATATAGTGGGGTCTTTAGCTATAAGCTTTCCCCGGTAAAATTATCTGTGTTGTGTGTGATTGATCTTTCTTCATGATATTGTAATTGGCGATTGTGTTTTAAATTTCTGCAAAGATTTATAGAAGTGATTATGTATTTAACAGTATCATATTGTTAGATCAGGAGAATCCATGACATACATGTATTTTGTATACTTTCTATAGTGTGATAGTCATATCCTATGGAATTTTCTTCATTTTAGGGCATGTCTTAATGTTGGTACATATTATGGGTCTACACTTTTTAACCTTCTGCTTTTTATGGAATTATTCTCCCACTGCTCAAAAATCTTATCAATCAATTCCCATATCTCCTTAGTTTTAAATGCCAACTGAAAATTTTTATTCATGCATCTAAATATATTTGAATGCATTTTTCCATCTTTTGATTTGATTTTGTCATCAATTTGATAACCTGTTTCCATTAAACATTCCTTCTAAAATCTTAGACTGATTGTTGCCTTATCCCCACCACATTTTTGTATTAATTCATAATGAATAAATCTGAACCTTTGGATGAAAGTCATTTTCATTTTTTACTCATTATCTACATTATGATCCCATGCCAATAACTTTGATTCTCTTTCTGTTAAATCGGCGTAAATGATGCATTTCACTATTTGGAAAAGATAGTTATTGGGATATTCCTCAATCAACTGTCTTTTAGCCTCCACCGAATGGTTACCTCCAATTACATAATGTGTATAATCAAAACATCGTGTCTTGTAAAATGCTTGTTTGTAGGGAACCTGATATGGATCAACAAGAACCACATAATCCACCACATGCGCATATAGATTAAACGTTAACAATGTTTTCAGATTATGTACATATAGGTGATGTGTCTTTCTAATTTGATATTGAGATTGTCCTTCATTTGGCCTATAGAATTGGCTGATAATAAGCCCAAATTTTTGGCCACCATAAATTAATTTATTTTTCCTCAACTCAGATCAAATGGAATTTTGCTTTGTTTTAATAATGCCATTCTCTAACTCAGCACTTGGTGTTATGATTTATTTTCTTCCTATAGAGCTTCAAAGTTTTTTCTTCATTGTTTCTCATTACTTTTATTGTTCGACCAACATTTTATTTCTTCTTCTTTCCAGTTAACATATGCTTTTTTTGATAAACAAGCTCTTCATCATCAGCTAGAAGAGATACATCTTTGGCCATTTTTCTTTTTGGTATTTGATTTGTTTTCTCCTTTTGCACATCAATTCAAATCTCCTCCTCACTAATGTTAACATAATTTTCAAATTCATCTTCCACATCTTCAAAATAAACATGTTTAGGTTTACTAGATTGGCCCACCTTAGTGAGTCTTCATTGATCCCCTCTTTGAACTACTGCAGTGTCATGAGCTATTGGTCTTTGCCTAATTCTCCTTTCTTCTTTTGTTTCTGTGTGGAAATTATTGATCATAGTCATAGCATTTGGCTCCATATAATAAATACCCTCAATCAAGTTTGAAATAGGCTCAACAAAATCCTGTGAAACAAAATAAAATATGCCCATGATCAATAATTTATACAAAATTGAATGATCCTTACAATAATGCATAACACAAATATAAATAAGCATACTTACAATGTTATTTGCAATGTTTCTTGTGATTTCTGCACACAACTTTGCAGATGTGTCATATGTGTCATACTTGACCTTTGATAGACATTATCTAAGCTTTTCACGTTTATTATTCATTCTTGCAAGAACAGAAAGAGTGTTTGTATTTGACACCAAACATATGTCTCGTACTCTGCCCATCACCTCATATGATTCACCTAAGTGAATCATACCACAAAAAAATATAGATATGTATACCATCATCGGTTTCATTATCTTCAAGGTACCATGAAAAAATTGTTTTATTTATTTCCTCTGCGTTAATATTCCATTTAGAAAAAAAATTGATTGTACTTGATGGGCCACTTGCTTGAATTTTATTACGTTTTTCAATTTTTTTGTGTTCAACAGATTTCATAGTGTGCCCATCAATATTCTTAGTGCGTCCATGCATCCAGAAATATCCACAGTGCATCCAGCTGCAACTTTAGATTTGGAAATTGTTGCCCTTGGTCCAGAAACATTCACATATTTTAAAGTTAATGAAAAAACACATATCCCAATTAATAGATTTTTTTTAAAGTTTGTCAATATAAATTTAAAATTAATCGAAAATTAATTTCTATAAAATATATATATATATATATATATATATATATATATATATATATATTTAAACTAAATAAAAATAAATAAAATCAAGTCCCACTAGCACAACTGGTTGAGGATGGGCCTCGTCAGCAAGGCAACCTAGGATCAAACCTCACAAGGGGTAGTTGTGCCATGTGCTAGGGGGAGGAGACATGCTATAAACTCCATTCAGTAAAAGGGTTGGTGCAGCCAAGGTCGGGTGCGATCCCCGGGTGGCTTTGATGACTTAGATGCCCCTGGGTCGCGGCTCCTCAAGCCACAGGTCAAGCCTAGAGGATCACAGACAACTTGACAAACAAACAAAAAATACTATATAACTAAATTTTCCTAATATATATATATATATAGACACACACACACACACATATATATTCATTTAAAAACAAACAATTAAAGGAAAATTATTAAACAAAATTAAATTAAAATTAAAATTAATACCTTTAAAAAAAATTAATTTAAAATTTTTTAATATTAACTTAGATATCATTTTTGGGATTCAAGTACGTTAAGTAAGTCATTCAACTATGACCATTTCCATGATAGGTATTTGTAACTGACTAATTTCTCATGATTTTTGAATAGTCCACTTAGCACTCATTACATCGGGTGATGCTCACAGGGGTGAAGAAGTGGGATTGAAACTAGTGAAATGAATCGCATAACGTCAAGCATCACTTCTGGGCTTGCACCCGGTAACCAGGACTTCCTGGGAGGTCACCCATCCCAGAACTCCTCTGGCTCAAGCGTGCTTAACTATGGATTTTTTCCCCACAATCAAGCCCACTTAGCTTGCTACCCCATTTGCAAAACCTTAGCAAATATTGTGCCTCATGAACCATTCAAGTAGAGATCCCTTTAGTCTTTGTATTTAAGTATGAGGGTTTTCCGCAGTGCATTATATTAGATATTATTTTTGGGATTCAACTGCGTTAAGTAAGTCATTCAACTATGACCATTTCCATGAGAGGTAGTCGTAACTAACTAATTTCTCATGATTTTTGAATAGTCCACTTAGCACTCATTGCATCGGGTGATGCTCACAGGGGTGAAGAAGTGGGATTGAAACTAGTGAAATGGATCACATAGCGTAAATCATTACTTTCGGGGTTTACACCCGGTAACCACGACTTCTTGAGAGGTCACCCATCCCAAAACTCCTCTAGCTCAAGCACGCTTAATTGTGGGGTTTTTCCACACAATCAAGCCCACTTAGCTTGCTACCCCATTTGCAAAACCTTATCAGGTATTGTGCCGCATGTACCATTCAAGTAGATATCCCTTTACTCTTTGTAATTAAATGTGAGGGTTTTCCGTAGTGCATTATATTAGATATCATTTTTGGGATTCAACTACGTTAAGTAAGTCATTCAACTATGACCATTTCCATGAGAGGTAGTCGTAACTGACTAATTTCTCATGATTTTTTAATAGTTCACTTAGCATTCATTGCATCGGGTGATGCTCACATGGGTGAAGAATTGGGATTGAAACTAGTGAAATGAATCACATAGTGTCAATCATCACTTTTGGGGCTTGCACCCAGTAACCAGGACTTCCTGGGAGGTCACCCATCCCAGAACTCCTCTGGCTCAAGCGCGCTTAACTGTGAATTTTTTCCCCACAATCAAGCCCACTAAGCTTGCTACCCCATTTTCAAAACCTTAGCAAGTATTATGCCTCATGAACCATTCAAGTAGAGATCCCTTTACTCTTTGTATTTAATTATGACGGTTTTCCGCAGTGCATTATATTAGATATCATTTTTGGGATTCAACTGCATTAAGTAAGTCATTCAACTATGACCATTTTCATGAAATGTAGTCGTAACTGACTAATTTATCATGATTTTTGAATAATACACTTAGCACTCATTGCATCGAGTGATGCTCACAAGGGTGAAGAAGTGGGATTGAAACTAGTGAAATGAATCACATAGCGTCAATCATCACTTCCGAGGCTTGCACTCGGTAACTAGGACTTCTTGGGAGGTCACCCATCCCATTACTCCTCTGGCTCAAGCATGCTTAACTATGGAGTTTTTCCCCACAATCAAGCCCACTTGGCTTGCTACCCCATTTGCAAAACCTTAGCAAGTATTGTGCCTCATGAACCATTCAAGCAGAGATCCCTTTACTCTTTGTATTTAAGTATGAGGATTTTCCGCAGTGCATTATATTAGATATCATTTTTGGGATTCAACAGCATTAAGTAAGTCATTCAAATATGACCATTTTCATGAGAGGTAGTCGACTAATTTCACATGATTTTTGAATATTCCACTTAGCACTCATTGCATCGGGTGATGCTCACAGGGGTAAAGAAGTGGGATTGAAACTAGTGAAATGAATCACATAGCGTCAATCATCACTTCTGGGGCTTGCACCCGATAATCAGGACTTCCTGGGAGGTCACCCATCCCAGAACTCCTCTAGATCAAGCGCGCTTAACTGTGGAGTTTTTCCCCACAATCAAGTCTGTTGAGATTGCAACAAGATGATGAGATTAGTGGAAAGGAGTCGCCTTCACTAAGTGGGCCCGCAAGGTATTTTTGGCGCAAAGTCTATTTTTAGACTATCTCTATTTTTAGATATATGGATCATGTTCTATGAGTTGCATGATGCTATTTTTGGATGGTTGGTCAAGTCGGAAAAAATAGATGGACTTCTATTTTTAGACACATTGGGCGGAATCTATTTTTAGATTGCCAGTCTAAAAATAGATATGTCGAATATTATTAGCTCTTAATAATATTTGGACTTTAAACATTATCTTATTCTCTTGGAGCACTTCATTTAAGTGCACAGATGTGGCACAAGAGCTGACAGAAGGAATTACGCTATTCCTAAGGGTTATGTGGAGCTATTGCATGGATACTTCAGTTAGAACTCATGTGACAGAGTTTGGTGGAGTTGATTGAGGAAGTTAGTGGAGTTGTATTCAGTTTAACTAATCTAAACATAGTTGAGCTATTTGTATTCAGTTTAACTAATTGATACAATTAGTGAGAGTGGTGTGAATTAATTATTAATTAATTCACTAATTATAAACTCATAAATCAACTAAAGAATGCATCAGTTAACTTCAGTGCATGGACAGTTTTAGTGGAGACCAATGCAGAAATAAGTGAAAGAGCAGGTTAACTATCAGTTGTGATTATATTGTTTCTATTTGCAACACACAAATAAGTGGAGCAGCCCATGAGGATTGCGCAGTTCAAGCCAAGTGGTTTATCTATTTAATGAAGCCATCCCATAGCATTAATTACGCAATAGAGGCTGGCTATCAAGTGGCAAAAGATTGGAGCATGTGTTTTGCTAGATCTAGCTTGATAGTGTGTAGCAATTGAGAGTGTGCATGAGAGCTTGTGAGGAGCTTTTGTACTATGATTGTTACATGATCTCCATGACATATAATATACAGATAGTTGGGGTTTTCAGCTTTAATCTTTCCCATTAAATATTGTGTTCATATGTGTGAGTGTTTGTGGTTTTAATGTATGCATGCAATTGATTTTATTTCCGCATGTGATGATCAATGGTAGAAGAGATTATGTATTATGCATGAAGCTAAAATAGTGTGTGATCAGGATAATCTCGGTGAATAATATATCAGTTATTCAAATTTCTACATGGTATCAGAACGATATTGATCATTGGAGCAATTGCAAAACATTGAAGCGGTTGAGTTTTGTGCTGGTGGAATTCGAATTTGCGGCAGTGTTTTCTTGGTGTCGAAGTTGAGATGTCTTTCAACGGATTGTGATTGGAGTATGCCCTTGAGGGAAGCTCGAATTATATTGCATGGAAGGACAGGATGGAGGCGGTGCTAGATGACAATGGGTTGAAGGAGTTCATAGATGTTGAAGTCCCAAAGCCTACTTCTACTGATGTTGTCGTACTTGACGCATGGCAAAAGAAGACAGCAAAGTGTCGAAGGATTCTGTTGGAGGGTGTGAAGGATCACATAGTGTCCAGCCTTCATGGTAAGGCTTCTCCATTCTTGATGTGGAAAGCCTTGACAGATTTATTCCAAAGCAAGAGCGACCAGAGGAAGTTGGCACTCAAGGATAGACTCAGAAACATAAAGATGGTGAAAGGCGAAAGTATGCCCAAGTACCTCACGAAGTTCATCCAATGCAGGGATGAGCTGGGAAGTGTGGGGGTGACTGTTGATGATGAGTACTTGGTGAGCTTGGCTCTCCTTGGGCTTCCGAAGAGTTGGCATTCCTATCAGGACTCTGTCAATGGTCGGGAGAAATTGCCAGGATGGGAGCGACTTTGGTCAGATCTTGAGCAAGAAAAGATAAGGCGAAGTACCAGGGACGGATATTCATCAAATAACTCTAATGAAGAGAATTGTGCTTTGGCTGCCAAAGAAAAGAAGGGGAAGAGCAAGAAAGCTTCTCAATCCGGTGTGAAAGGCAAGCAGCAGTACATGTCCAAGGTGAAGTGCTTTCACTGTCACCAACACGGACATTACGCCACTAATTTTCCACAGAAGAAGAAAAATAAGCAGGCTGCTGGAACTGCAGCTGGAGAGGCCTTAGCCTCACAGTTTGAGCTGGATTTTTCGCTGATCGCATGCTTGGTTTAAATTGTGATGGGTTCAGTGTGGTTTCTGGACAGCGGTGCGTCTTTTCACATGACAGGAGATCGAGATTTTTTTACTGATCTGGATGAGAAATATCTTGGAGTGCACATCGAGATGGGCGATGATGGTAGATACAGTGCGACCGGTATCGGTACCATTTCCTTTGAGAGGGAGTCTGGTAAACCCTTCAGATTGAAGGAAGTGATGCATGTTCCAGGATTCAAGAAGAATCTTATCTCTGTGGCGATTTTAATAGACAAGGGATATGATGTTGTCTTTAGCGAGGGAAAGGCTTTCCTGCGCAATAAGGCAACTAGTGAGACCCGGAGGATAGGGGTTCGAGTTAAGAACCTTTATCAATTGCAGGTAGATGGCTTTGCAGCAATGGCATGCAAGGCAGAAGGAGTGGTGAGCCAGGATGATGGCGAGTTGTGGCACCAAAGATTGGGCCACCTTCACCATGGAGCTTTGAAGATACTGCAGCAGATTTCTACTGGGCTTCCTAAAGGCACTCTTGCGCAGTCAGATCAGTGCAAGGGGTGTACCTTGGGAAAATTTGTGAAAGCCACCTTTCACGAAAAGGATAGTCGCGCCACGACGATCCTTGAGAGAATTCACACAGACATGTGTGGACCTTTCTCAGCAACTTCGACAGCAAAGCACAGGTATTATGTGATATTTGTTGATGATTTTTCTTGAAAGTGCTGGATATTCTTCATGCAGAAGAAGAGCGAGACATACTCAAAGTTCTGTGAGTTCAAGGCACTGGTTGAGAAAGAATCGGGGAAGTAGGTGAAGGCTCTGAGGAGCGACAATGGTGGTGAATTCATCTCTGGAAAATTCAAGGACTTTTGCAGTGCAGAAGGAATTCGAAGAGAGCTCATAGCACCTCATAACCCACAGCAGAATAGGGTTGTTGAGTGGAAGAACAGAACGATCTTGGGTGTTGCACGGGCGATGTTGCATGATCAGGGCCTACCCATTCACTTGTGGGCGGAAGCATGCAATACTGCAGTATATGTGCAGAACCATTGTCCTCACAGGATACTTGGCATGAGTACACCCGAGGAGGCATTTTCTGGTAAGAAGCCTAATATTTCCCATTTGAGGATTTTTGGTTCACCTGTTTACATTCATGTGACGAAGGATGCCAGGAATAAGCTGGAGCCGACTGCAGAGGTTGGGATATTTGTGGGGTACACTGATACACCCCACAACTATCGTGTGTATTTTCCAGACAGTCGCAAGACTGTTGTGCGACAGGATATCAAATTTCATGAGGAGAAAGCCATGAAGTGTTCGCTTGAGAGGGAGCCACACTTGCATGCAGATGAGGAGCTATTAGTTCCCAAGGATGAGCCTCAGGATGTGGATCAGCCACAAGAGGAGGTTCATGGAGTGGAAGAGACCACTCATGCAGCGCCAACCATCAGAGGGCGGAAGCGCACTACAGAAGCTGAGCGACTGGCTCAAGATGCAAAGAAGGTTGTAGGAGCACCTACATCACAGCGCAGACAGAGACAGTCACCTGATCGGTATACTGGATACATGGCTCTTATGAGCAAGTGTATTGTGACAAAGCCATCCTCTTTCGAGGAAGCTGTGGAGGATCCCGCATGGGTAGATGCCATGGTGGAAGAGTATGATTCGATTGTCAGAAACAGTGCATGGGAGATTGTCCCGAGACTAGAGGGGAAATCAGTGGTGGGTTCGAGATGGATCTATAAAGTGAAGCAGGCAGCTGACGGGAGTGTGGAGAAGTACAAGGCAAGATTTTTTGCCCGAGGCTTCTCACAGATAGAGGGGATCGATTATGAGGAGACCTTTGCACCTGTCGCAAGGTATTCTTCCATACGGACGATTCTTTCTCTCTCAGCGCAGATGGGGTGGCACATTCATCAGATGGATGTGAAGACTGCATTCCTCAACGGAGTCATTGAGGAGGAGGTGTACATAGAGCAGCCCGAAGGTTTCGAGATCTTCAGCAGTGAGTCGCATGTGTGCAAACTCAAGAGAGCACTGTATGGGTTGAAACAAGCACCTCGTGCTTGGTACACACAGATAGACAGTTATTTCACCAGACTTGGATTCTCCAAGAGTGAGGCGGATCCTAACCTATACCAGATTGTGGTGGAGGGTAAGTTGCTGATCATTGTACTTTATGTAGATGATTTGATTTTGACAGGTGATGAGTTGTTGATACTCTCATGCAAGGAGGATCTTGCAAAAGAGTTTGAGATGAAGGACTTGGGCCTTCTTCATTATTTCCTGGGATTGGAAATTTGGCAGCGCAGTGGTGGACTGTTTGTTTCTCAGGGTAAGTATGCCCGGGAGATACTGGAGAAGTTCAACATGCATGACTGCAAGCCTGTTGATACTCCTCTTCCTGGAGGTTGGAGGAAGGAGGATGCTAATTCAGCGGAGGTAGTGGATGCCACTGTTTATCGACAGTTGGTGGGGTCGCTTATGTATCTGGTCAATACACGACCCGACATATGCTATGCTGTTAACCAGCTTTCACAAGCCATGGTTAAGCCTACCAAGCCCTTTTGGAAGCGTTAAAAGCATGGCTGGAGACATCTCGCAGGCAATACCGTATGGATTATGGTGGCCGTACGTTTTGGGACGGAGGTGAAGCCATGTGGCTTCTTGGCCCGATGGCAAGATTGGGCAAAGAGTCCAACGCGACGAAAGAGCACATCCTGGAGGGATTTTCGGGGACGGCCGTACGCAGTTTTCGGGTACGCAGCAGCGCAGATCCGTGGCACTCAGTTCAGCAGAGGCCGAGTATATGGCAGCGAGTTTGGTTGCATGCGAGGCTATATGGATGAGGAAGATCCTGGTCAGGTTGTTCGATTCACACTTAGAGCCTACTGTGATTTATTGTGATAATCAGAGTTGCATCAAACTCTCGGTTAATCCAGTATTTCATGATAGATCTAAACACATTGACATCCGATATCATCATATCAGAGATTGTGTGCAGCGGAAGGTCATGTTACTTTCATACATTCCTACGGAGGATCAGGATGCTGATATCTTGATGAAGGCGCTCACCAGGAGAAAATTCGAATACCACAAGGGCAAGATAGGGGTTGCAGATAATCCATATCTTGTTGAGAGGGAGTGTTGAGATTGCAACAAGATGATGAGCTTAGTGGAAAGGAATCGCCTTCACTAAGTGGGCCCGCAAGGTATTTTTGGCGCAAAGTCTATTTTTAGACTATGCCTATTTTTAGACATATGGATCATGTTCTATGAGTTGCAGGATGTTATTTGGGGATGGTTGGTCAAGTCAGAAAAAATAGATGGACTTCTATTTTTAGACATATTGGGCGGAATTTATTTTTAGATTGCCAGTCTAAAAATAGATATGTCGAATATTATTAACTCTTAATAATATTTGGACTCTAAACATTATCTTATTCTCTTGGAGCACTTCAGTTAAGTGCACAGATGTGGCACAGGAGCTGACAGAAGGAATTACGCTATTCTTGAGGGTTAAGTGGAGCTATTGCATGGATACTTCAGTTAGAACTCATGTGACAGAGTTTGGTGGAGTTGATCGAGGAAGTTAGTGGAGTTGTATTCAGTTTAACTAATCTAAACATAGTTGAGCTATTTGTATTCAGTTTAACTAATTGATACAATTAGTGAGAGTGGTGTGATTTAATTATTAATTAATTCACTAATTATAAACTCATAAATCAACTAAAGAATGCATCATTTAACTTCAGTGCATGGACAGTTTCAGTGGAGACCAGTGCAGAAATAGGTGAAAGAGCAGGTTAACTATCAGTTGTGACTATACAGTTGCTATTTGCAACACACAGATAGGTGGAGTAGCCCATGAGGATTGCGCAGTTCAAGCCAGGTTTTTTATCTATTTAATGAAGCCATCCCATAGCATTAATTACGCAATAGAGGCTGGCTATCAAGTGGCAAAAGATTGGAGCATGTGTTTTGCTAGATCTAGCTTGATAGTGTGTAGCAATTGAGAGTGTGCATGAGAGCTTGTGAGGAGCTTTTGTACTATGATTGTTACATGATCTCCATGACATATAATATACAGATAGTTGGGGTTTTCAGCTTTAAGCTTTCCAATTAAATACTGTGTTCATATGTGTGATTGTTTGTGGTTTTAATGTATGCATGCAATTGATTTTATTTCCGCATGTGATGATCAATGGTAGAAGAGATTCTGTATTATGCATGAAGCTAAAATAGTGTGTGATCAGGAGAATCTCGGTGAATAATATCTCAGTTATTCAAATTTATACAAAGTCCACTTATCTTGCTACCCCATTTGCAAAACCTTAGCAAATATTGTGTCTCATGAACCATTCAAGTAGAGACCTCTTTACTCTTTGCATTTAAGTATGAGGGTTTTCCGCAGTGCATTATATTAGATATCATTTTTGGGATTCAACTACGTTAAGTAAGTCATTCAACTATGACCATGTCCATGAGATGTAGTCGTAACTGACTAATTTCTCATGATTTTTTAATAGTCCACTTAGCACTCATTGCATCAAGTGATGCTCACAGGGGTGAAGAAGTGGGATTGAAACTAGTGAAATGAATCACATAAAAAAAAAAATTTAATAAAAACAAAACAAATACAAAAATAATTTAAAACATTTTTTAATATTATGTTTTTTTTTAAACAATTTGAAAAATGAAATTTTGTTTTAAACAATTTTTAATATATATATATATATATATATATTAACAATTTAAAAAGAAATTTAAAAAAATGACTTTAAAAATTATCTATTTTTAATTTGTTTATATATATATATATATATATATATATTAAAATATTAAAATTAATTTATTTTTAAAGTTTTTTTAAAAAATTAAAAAAAAAATAATAATCGACGTCATCAGGGGCCGGAAGCCGACAAGGAGGCATTGTGGAGAGTTTCCCAGTCAGGCAACGCTCCACAGGGTCAAACAATGCTCCACAATGTCGCCTTGCCAGCCTCCGGCGTCCAACTGGGTGAAGGCTAATTCCAGGAATCAACTAATGCCCAAACAGGGGCCGGAGGCCAGCCAGACAGCGCTCCACAGCGTCATCCAGCCCCCAGCTAGGTGACAGTCAATTCACAGCGCCACCCGACCTCTAAGCAAAAAAAAATTAATTAAATAATAATTAAGAAAAAAAACCTTTAATAAATTTGAAAAAATATTTTTTATTATAAAATCTAATATATATATATATATATATATATATAATTTATATTATAACAAAAAATCTATATTTTGTATAAATATAACTGTTTTTTGTTATATGCATGGTTTTTTTTTGGTTTTTTGTTTTGTGGAATAACCCAACAAGCCTAGAAAAGAACAAATTTCTAAATTTTTTTCGTAAAAACACTACAAATTTGAGTTTTTTTTTCTTCACTATAAATATAAAAGATAAAAAATAAAATAAAATAAAAATTAGGGTTTTGGAATATAAAAACCATTAAAAAAAAACAATTTTTGAGCATAAAAGACACTAAAAAAATAGATTCTCCCCAAATTCATCTTTAAATGGTCAAAATAGAAGGAAAATTAACCTTTCTAATGCGAAAAATTCTCGTTCATTGTGTTATCAATGCTAATGCAGCGCCTCCACAAATTGCTCCAACAAAACCCAAAAGACTTGATGTGATGTGAGGAGTAGAAACAATGATTGTTATTATATAGCAAAGATTGTGTGATTGCTTTAGCGTTTCGCGAATGTGGAATTAAATTAAAATTAAGAAAATTCATATGTAGTTAATATTATAGGTTTATATTAACTTTTATTTAATGTAAACTAGAAAATAAAACATTAATTTTAAAAATTAATTTCAATACGTAGTCAATGTTAAATCATTTAAATAAAAAAATTATTTTAGTTTGGAAGGAATGCATGAAAAGAATATTTGTGTGGATATTTTGAATAGAAAGTAGGGTGAAATATTTCAAGACTAGCAGGCTAGTAAAATGTTTTGAAATACATTTTAAATGAATATTTTGGAGAAAAATATTTCAAACGAAAGATTTGGAGGGAAACTTTTTAGCGAAAAATTTTGGGGGAAAATTTGGAGGGAAAAGTTTTAGTGATAATTTTTTGGAGGAAATTTAAGAGGGGAATTTTCAATCTTTAAGTTATATATTGTTATTGGGAGAGATTGCATTTGAATCATTCAATGTCTTCTTGTTGAAAGTCATGGGTATGTTAGTGTGTTTGGTGCACGCATGTACGAAATCACACCAACTTAAGGGGTGTGGTTTACCCACTTAAGTTATTGGTCACAGGCAGAAAAAGAAGTGGAGTCAAGCAAGTTATTGAAACAAGCTAGAATCATAAACATGCTAAATAAAGAAATAGCATACATATATAGACTAAAACTAAAACAAATAAACAAAAGCTTTGAATAGAGCCAAACAACTGCAATAATCCAAACGGTGGCTCTTTGGCCCCTCTTATTGAGTGCTGGTAGGAAATGAGGATGAGACTTTAACCCTCTTGCCAAAGGGCCCTTAAAACATGGGTTCTAAGTCCCGATGCAAGGATTTTTTTCTTCCAAGCTTGCCTCAGTGCAAAGTCTCTCTCCCTCTACTATGGTGGAATGAACTTGTTGGATGGCCAACAATTGAGTCCTCTTTATCTTCAGCTCCAAATTACACACTGTTGGTATTGCTTCGACAATTCTGGCCAGCATAACAATGTGTTCTCAATTTCTTCATCTCATGGTGGTCTTATATAGGAGAATTCAAATCCTCCTTCCCTCTCTTGGTACATTGTGGATGGTGACCCAAGAGATGGGGATGATTCCTTTGTGTGCCACAAATATTCCAGTGTGTGCTCCCTTGATGTCTAAGGAGACTTTGGTCGCTGTCATTTGGCGGCTTCAAGTGAGGAATAATTGTCTTGGAGTGTGCTTTTTGTGGCCCCAAAAAGTGACTTTCGCCACTCTCAGGATTGCACGCATTTCGGGTCAAAAGGCGCGGAAAGGTGCTCTTTACGAAGGATTATGCGTGCAAAATCATTTATGAATTGCTCAAATTTGCATTTATGACTTGCTCAAAATTGATTTTTCCTCAGACCTTAGATATTTTTAAATACTTTCTAGATTCTCTAATGTCTTCCAACCCTGTAAGTCCTTCCACTTGACATTAAATAACGTCGTCTTCTGCTTGTACGATTTTCTAGTGTTTACAGTTGCCCCCTAATGTGTGAGGTCTAGGAAGAACTGTATAGCTGAAATACATTATAGTTTAATTTATGTATATTGTGTGTAGAGAGAGAGAGACCTGTGTGAAGCTCGGAATTGGAAACACCCTGCGCCGGTTCGAAGAATGACCATGTCCTATGGGGACCCCTGTAAGCAAATATAATACAATATATATACAAATTTTCTACGAGGCGGGCGTGTCCCATGCTCGTGATGTTGTGGCTAGTTAAGTAAATATGTTTGACAGATATATGTTATGTCTGTGTCACTAATATGGTAGTGATCTATTGGTTGTTGACGACGACTATTGACGCCCTCCGAGGCGTTTTTCTTTGACAATAGGTGGAATGTGGTACCCATATGCGTAAACTTGGTATGGCATATAACTGCACATTGTACGCATAGGTGCTGGTTGGGACCTTCCCGTGTAAGCATTGCTAAAAAAGACGCTTGTGAAGGCACGGGTCTTCGACGAATTTGATCAAATTGCAATGGCTATAAGGTGTGATACCATCTTGACATAAAATATTTTGTTGTATTCGAATGTCAAGAGGATTGATGAAATTTGTGGGCAATGATGTCTCCCACAGTGCCACCCGAGGATGCCCCTATTATGGAGAGGGGTGATCCAAGGCACCGCTTCCTTTTTGGAAAATAAGTGTTGAAGTTGACAAAAAGGAAGCCTCAACCGAACGAGGGGTCGCTGACATGAAGGGTCAGGGACCTAGATGTGATGGGTTTAACATAGGCATGTTGGCGAGGGGTGACTGAAAACTGATGATGGGGATTAAGTGGCCCCAGGTATGAGTGTACTGAGCAGCTTGGTGGCAGTCATAGTTATTTCTGATGGGGAAATCCCTGAATCGGTATGACTTCCAGGGTGGGTAAAAACTGGCTATGAATGTCATGGTGGCTTGTGCTTGGGGGTGTGAATCTCCGACTGAGGGTGTTGAGGGACTGCTGCCATGGTAGAAAATATGGATGAGAGGGTGGGGACGTATTACACCGTTTGCAATCTTTGTACACTTACCAAAAGAACAAAATAATGGGGTTTGGTTTGTACAAAACACAGAGATGGGTGCCCCAAAACATGAAATTTTTCGCTCACTGATGTTGTGAGGAAGGTGTTTTTCTGAGGGTGGGGGCCCCATTGGTTGGTCTCATGTGAGGGTTTGATGAAGCGGATGAAAAAGTATCGCAGATGGGATTATGTTGGTGGAGGTATGGTGGGCCAAATGCGAGGCACGATAGTGCGCTTTTGATCTGCTTATACAACCTGGTCATCCGGGAAGGGGGTTTTTATTTTGTATGGTAAAAATTGACCTTATGCATGGTGGATGGATGGGCATGAGGTGATTCTTGGACTAAAGTGGTATGGCCATGGCGTCACTTTTGCTGTGATATATGGTCTACTATGGGTGACGAGCGCCATATGGGGGGGGGGAGGCGGAAGGCTCTACCGACCAACGAGGATGTTTATCGTGTGCAGGGTGAGGTGATGATAAACACAGTCGGGTATGTGGAACCTATAGTTGATTTCTGATGGAGAAATGATGTCAGGATATGCAGAGTTTTTTGGGACTCTATCATGTTGGGGGTAGAATGATGCCTGCTTTGGAACTTTCAGTGGATGGATTTGTGAATGGTTTGCGAGCTTTTCCTGCAAAAACAACTACCTAAAGTGAAAGAATATTATTTATCAACTATTATTTAAAGTCATGAGATTTAAAAAGAAGATGAGAGAGGGCATACCTGCTGGCGCTTAAAAATTATTTTTCGGGAGTGCGAATTTGTGGCATCGCCTCTGTTCTTCATGGAGTGTTAATCATGGTGTAGCTTATGGTTCAGAGAATGGACCTTCTGATCTCTCGATATGGTTCTCCCAAGTTTTTTGAAAAGGGTGATATATAGATGAATTGGCGCTAATTCAATTCATTTGTACTTGTTGAGTTCTTAAGAGGTTAGAGGCTTCCACAAAGAAATTCTTTCCGTTGCAGTCAGCCTGAGCACCAGGGATTAGCGATATCATGCCCAGGTTACCTCCATGACGTCCTGCACCTTAATTTTTTTATTCTGATGGTGCCGGGGTCCGTACAAACTTGGTTTGTGTGGATTCTGAGTGATTTTTGACCTAGATTGTGCGGGCGATCAGGGCAAAAGCGCGCCCTCTGCGTGCATTTTCTGGGGATAAGTGTGCTTAAAGCACTTCTTTGGTGTGCCTCAAGCGCACCTGTGGAAAATACAGGCGCGCCCTTAGTGCGCCTGTCTGAGGGTCAGGCGCGTAAAAGGCCAAGGCAAAAAAAGCTTTTAGTTTTGCCTATTTTTGACTATTTCTGATGTTTTTTCTGTTCCTGATGGGTTCCTGTTTTTTATGACATGCTGTTGTGGAGGGAGAAATATTGGCCCGAGCTCCGTACTGCATTGGCTGCTGATGCTAGGGTGCACCATTAGCTAGCGCAATGGGGGCTTCTGAAGTTCGCAGAGAACGAGCTTCTTCGATCGCAAGACCGATTGCTTCGTTACTTGATCCAGCATTGGCGCAGGAGGCGCAACATGTTTGTGTTGTGTGGGACTAACCTGGCCATCTGTCCTGAGACGGATGTATATTTTTTGACCGAGTTACTGCCTCATGGTGAGGCGCTGAGGTATCCACTCCCTTCTGGGAGGGTGGATTTGGAGAGGTTTTGGAGACGTTGTTGTGGTGGGGCACATCTTACGGAGGGGGGCATCATCATTGCATCAGTGACAGATCTGGTAGAGCGATGTGCTCTGGCGATGATTGTGCGGCTTGCAGGGTCGTCAACTTTGCATCGGGCACCTAGCCCGCAGGTTGGAGTTTTACATCGGCTGAGGGCTGGACACTTCTATGATTTTTCCCATTTCTGCTATGAAGGAATGGTGACGCAGCTCAACAAGGTCTACAATGGATCGAATTTGTTTGTGTACGCCAGTATTTTGTGTAGCATTATGTACAAGAGGGTATTGCTGCTGAGACCAGTGGTGGTGGTGCCCCTTGGGGGGCCACGTGAGCCTCGTATGAGGATGTGGGCTCCAGTGATTCCGCGAGGAGGTGGGGGTATGGTGGGGCGTTATTGGAATGCCACGACAAAGGCCTAGTTCGACGTGAACCCTCAGATGTTCTTGCCATTCCCATATGCAGGGATGGACTTCCGGGGGGATCCAGAGATGGGTCTCCCTCCTGGTTATGCTTGGGGGCCAATAGGTACTCTCTTTTTTATGTTTTCTACATTTATTTGAGTATATATGTGCTTATGTGTTTTGCTGGTGACACTGACATAGTTTTTGTTACTCTTGCAGATGTTGGCAAGGTAGGTCTCCCCATGGCTTGATTGGTCGGCCACGATCCTCTTCAGAGACCTAGGGGTGATCTAGGAGGGCAGGGAGGAGATGCTACTAGAGGAAATAGTGGTGTTGCTGGCCCTTCCTGAGAGGGCAACAGCTCAACCGCTGTCGAGGCTGCGGTTGAGCGACCTCGTGTTGATGCAAAGGCGGCACGTGCAGATGCAGCGAAGGCTCACAATGCGGAACTGACTGTACGTGTATCAGTTCAAGAGGATGCATAGGGTCAAGTGGACCGCTTGACCCAGGGGATGCCTTCTCTGAGTTTTATGGATGACCACGAGGAGGTCTGGCTGGAGACGGTGATGGTCAGAGAGTGGGACTATCGGCCTATTTTACGTCGGGTGACAATCTCAGTTGTGACGGCGCCTCCAGTGGTGGCACCGGGAGCTGTTGTGGGTCCAGGTGCCCATCCTAAGGGGGCACCGCCCTAATGTATACTTGTACACGGGGAAATCACCCATTATGAAGATGCTTCCCCTATTTTTTATGGCTTTTATGTATCTTTGGGTTGGCCGATGGTTCAGCGACACTATTTTTTGTACTCAGACACATACATCTTGATATACATATATATATATATATATGAGAGATATTTTTTGCAGCTCTACATGTTGTGTCACATGTTTCAGTTTATGGATGATGTTACGCTGATGGATATCTATATTTTTTGTTTTTTATGTATGATGGTTTATCCGAGATGCATTCCAATTTAGTATATTGTTAGCTATGCGTTCAGTTGTTTGGTTTTGAATCCTTCGTACATGTGTAAATGTAATATAGTCAAATTATCTGCTTAATCTTTTTGCACGCAAATATTTTCTAAATACATGTGTATCTCTTTTCTCGAATTTTTGGTTTAACTGTGACACTACTAACTGGGAATCGAGGTAGACATGCATATGGTGTATGCCCTGATGGAGGGAATCGCACATGAGTCCGATGATGGCGGCATATTCTACCTGATTGTTTGTTGCTGAACCGATGCACACATCGTTTGTGCAGAGTGGCGATCGGTCAAGGTGGTAGATGACCTAGGCAGTTGCGGCTAAACTTTGAGACCATCTTGATGCTCCATCAGAAAATCCAAAATAAGGTTCAGGTTGGTGATCCATGGAAGCACTTTGAGCGTGTTTAATAAGTCTTTTGGTCAAAAATATTTCAGTTCTTGGGTTTGTGTACATTCACTCAAGGGAAGGGCCATCTTGGCCCTTATGGGTAAAATTTCTTGAGGTAAAAGCCATTGACGAGGTTGCGGAGGCATGTCCCATCCATTTCCGTCAAAATGTATGCCCCCTATCGGAGGCAATGTTTGATGATGTAGGGTCCTTTCCACAAGGTTTCGAACTTCCTTGGCCCTAAGGCTTCTTTCACGACATCATAGCGAAGGACTAGTTGTCCCTCGATGAATGAGCGAGGGTTGATGTGGTGGTCGAATGACGCTTTTACCATTTTCTTATGGGCCTCATTGTGTTGTAGTGACTGTCGTCAGCTTTCGTCAATGAGATCTAGTTGTACTAGGCGTTGTTATAGAGGTTTGGTATCGTCGAGGAGTTCGATAGCGGCATTCAAATTCGGGATCTTGCAGAAATAAATGCAAAAGTGCAAGGCACCTTGATCTTTTGCAATAGGAATAAGGTGGAAATCCTGGGACGTGGGGGTGGCTGCAATACTATTTCCGATATGCGATGATAAAAATTGTATATGGTGAACCGTGTCGTCGGCATTCGGTGCGGGAAGAATCTCTGTGATGGGAGGTTGCGTAAGCGCAAGGCTGGGTTCCCCACTAGGATGGTCAATTTCTTGTGGGTGGAAATTGTGCCTGCTGCAGACATGCCTGAATTTTTCCATTAGCAGCCATACATCTAGTGCGTGATTTTGGCCAGTGCAGATAGTGGATGGTATCACTGTGCCAACTAAGTAGATTGTATGGGAATAGACACTACTTGTTGTCCCTGATGTGGACACTCAAAAAGGATCTATTGTAGAAGAGGAGGTCTTTTGCTTCCATTTATGTATTGTTGGATTAGGTGTGTCTAACTCTTTGGGGGAGTGTATACTCAACGCTTCTCTTGCCACTCTTAGCTTGGGGAGATGCATACATTTAATCATATGGTGAAAGTGTGAACAAATCCAACAATAGGTACACTTGATCTTCTCTTGGTTAGAGAGAAGTTTCTGAGGGAGAGAAGAGACTATGCGAAAATTCTTTGCAAGGGGCTTTAGTTCTCTGCACTGATTGACCCGATGGTCATTTAAGTCGCATAGTCTGCATATTATCCTAGGTTTTTCCTGGGTCATGCTTGGTTGGTTTGTTTTCCTAGCTTTCCCATCACGCTCGTGTGGGTGTGGGGTCGCTGACCTGGAGGTGGTGTACCTTTTATACCACTCACGAAAGTCATCTTGTTTCTTCTCTATGGTATGAATCATATCGATGGTGGGAAGAATTCGCGAGATATAAGTACAGTGTTGTTCATAGTGATTGCCTTGACATATTAGGAAAAATAGCCTAGATATGGGGGTCCCATCGTGCTCAATTTGTGGTCTAGCAGGGTACCAACGTCGTAATGCTGCTAAATCAAGGCAAGTGGATACCACATGATTGGGTGTTTTTCATAATGTGCATGTTGGTCTTCTCTGTAGAGAGCGGTTGGGGGTAAGTAGGTGTTCCTTGATTGGTCTCTTTTCAGCTAACAAGAAGAGGATGGATCTGATCGTCACATCCTCTTGGGTTGTGGAGTTGTCTATGGATTCTGCGTCCATATCATCTTCTTGGGAGAGGCGGACTATGGCTGAGCGTAGACAAGCGAGGGCTAGCCGAAATTGAGGGATATAATGACAATTCTCCAGAAGGTGATTGTCAGCGCATAAGGACATGTGAATTGTGTTGCCCGAAATCTGATGTAGTAAACTCGTTTTGTAGGATACCATCTATGGATGAGTTCCAGGGCTGCGCATTCTTCGAGGAAGTGACCACGTTCATCGCACAGTGTGCAGTGTATAACAAGAGGGGGCATGACTAGGGGTCTTTCTGGTGCCCTTCATTCTTCGTGTAGGTACAGGATGGTACAAGGTTCATTTCTAGATTCCTAGGTGGAGGAATCCTCTTGATAGGATCGCTCAATGGCATGTAAGGTGTCCCTATATCGTGGGATATCTGGGCAATGATGGGTATAGTGCCCATAGTTGATGCAGATAGTGCATGCATGATTGGTACGCAATGCTTTGCCTTTACCTCTAGTGGCAGGTTCCTTTTTACGGGAACGTGGCGCCGCGATCTCTGTCTTATAGCCAAGGAGTGGTTTTAATTCATCTAGCTCTGGGTAGATATTGGTGGGATGTCCTATTATTTCACATATGGCGCAAACTGGTGATTCTCGTTGTATGGCGGAAGTCTCCTTCTTCTTTCCTCTCTTCTCGATTTTCTTAGTCATAATCACCGGTTTTGCAATGGAAATTTGCTTTTTAGGGGTGGTTTCAAACGTTTCTTGGACGGGTGGGGCCTCCTCAGGACTAAGGGGCTTCAACCCTGTGGCAGTGATGTGAGTGGCTCATGTTCCTGTAGGGGGGATAAGATACCAAACTGGTATTTCCAATGATATGTTTGGTAACACCAGTGTTTCCAAAACCTGCTGGGAGACGAAACCGGCTAGGGGGTAGAGGAAAGGGGTTTGGAAAGCGGCGTAGGCTAGAGAGGCTGTCGTGGCCGATGACTCGGTGCCATTTTTTCTCGTGTTTGTGTCCTGACTAGCTTCGGCGCTTGATGTGGACATCATGCGCACTGGAGCCCCTATGACATCAGGTGATGACTCAGGGATAATGGGAGGATCTCCTAGGAATGATCCTAGAACAAACAACGGTTTGAACTGTCCGGGGCCATATTTGATACCGTGAAAGCGAATCCAAGGATGTATCTACATAGTGTAGAATTACACCAATTTTTGTTAGGGGTCGCTTCTCGCTATGCGTCAATTGATCTACAGTAATGATGTTGTCCTCGTGGGGGAACATCATAATGCGGAAGAAAGAGGAGGCTATGGTTGATATGGCGTACATATAACTCCGTCCAAGGAGTATGTTATAATCCAAGTGAGCATCCAAGACTTCAATGTCTATGTGGACCGTCTTTCCGGCTAAGTAGATCGAGACGTTTTGGTAGAGGCCGAAGGGGGTGGAAGGATGACCGTCATATGCTCTAAGCGTGATGACTGAAGGTTTTAGTTCGGGAGACCCTAACTTCTACCAAACATTTTTGACATGATGCACGTGAATGCACCCTCGTCAATGACACATCGGTGAATGGTGATATTCTGAACCGACACTGGTATAAGGAAGGCGACCATGGAAGGAAGCCTGGGGGTGGCTTTGTCTAAGTCAAAATCCATTAGGCATGTATCGGTAGGGTCGATAGCGCCTAACGCAGAAATTAGGGCTTTCCGTTGTTTTGGGCATGACTGCACTACTTCCAAAGCTGACATAGAAGCGAGAGATTGTGCTAAATCGTCCAAGATACTATAATTATGGGCCACTTTGGAGTAGTTTCCTGCTCGCCTATTGGGTCCCATCGCCATTTTTGAAATGATTCGATAGGCATCTTTGAAATGGTCAAAGGTGCAGTCGGTGCACAAATACTTTCCCTTGACGCATTGGTGTCTAATGGGGTGTCGTAATTGCGATTACGTATTTTGAAAAACATCTCTTCACCAGTCATGTAGATTTCACGGTTGCTTTTCCCGGAGACGTCTTGCTTTTGTTGCTGAGTGCTTATCGTCCCTTGATGGGGGAAAGGTTCCTGCATCACAACTGTTTACTGGCAAGATTCTCCTTGTCCTCGGTTACTCTGTAGCTTCTTCAACTCAGGGAGATCATGACAGTGTTGCGTATAATGGTCGTACTCACCACATATCGAACAAGAATGGTTTATTCAAAAAGGTGGCCTTTTGCTCTGTCGTTGGGAATTTCTTAACTCCTAGTTCTGATTCTGGTTGGAGTTGCCTCCAGCCTGGGATCGTGGCAAGCGTTGTTGGCTGTTGCCCCCCTATCTAGGATTCCCTTTGGGCTTGTTTTTTCCTTTTTTATTCACCACGTTAGGAGGGTAGTTCTCCTTGCTATATTGGTGTGGTTAGTTGCTGCACAAAGTTCACTTGTGCATTGGTCTGCATAGGCGGGTCTTGTGCTGGGGACTGAGCATAGCGCGGTCCCTGGTTTGCACCTGGCTGTTGGAGGGGAGCTCTTCTGTCGGTGTTTCTTTCTGCATACTAGGTCCCTTGAGCCGGAGGATAGGGTCGTCCCTGGTGATACGCTTATGCCCTATTGCTCAAATTTTATTGAGGCATATGACGACTTTGAAAACCAGGTTGAGGTACATTCTAGGTAGAACTATACGTGTAACCGGGGTTTTGACTACTGCTGCCTAGGTAACTTTGGGTCAATGTCGCAATTAGTCCTTCTGCAGAGTTCGACGCGCCTAGCAATTCTTGATAAGTTTGCAGGTGCGGGGCGTTGGGTAGGATATTGTAAATGTATCCTGACTGCGTATAAATCAACTCAAGCTACTAGGCTTTGCTGATGACGTCCTCTTCGGATATGGGCCTTTGTTGTGCCACATCCTTTGAAATCTCTGTTGTGGGAGTTTTTAGGAACAAATCTAAGAGAACCTAGTCGTCGATTTTAGCTTTACATAAACTACGACACCGCCTCCATTCGTGGAGATGGTCCGAGATATGGACGGCAGGGGTTTGTCTAAAATGTGTCAGTAATTTAATTCCGGAATCATGGTGAATGGGTAACTTAAAATATGTTAGGAACACGATGGCGAGGGCGCTAAAGGTTTCATGTGTAGCAGAGGGCTGCTCCATGTACCATTTCTCCGCTACTCCTGTCAGAGTGCGTTGAAATAGTTTTAATCGAATAGTGTCATCAATGATATTGTTCTCAGAGTACCACAGGTGAAATGTCATGACATGATTACCTGGGTCTTCCGCTTGCTTTCCTTCGAATTTTGGAATATTCGAATGGAGATTCGTGGGCATGGGAGGCCATGTAGGGTTGTGTGTAATGGGGTCATTCGTTAGTTTGGTTAAAACGGGTAGATTCAACGAAGCTAAGAAAGGTGACAAGTAGGTTGATGCCATGGAAACTTTCGAAAACACGAAATTCTGGTTAGGAAGAGGGTTAGTCTGTGACATACCCTGCTGTGTATTCGACTGGCTTCCCGAATGGGTCGCACTCCTCTACCCCCTAGGGGCCGTGGGAGGAGTGGTGTGTGGTGTGGTGTTGGGAGACCAACCAGGGTTCCCAACTAAGGATTCCCAAATAAAGGACGAACCAATAATGGTGGTAGTGTTCCGTCTTTGATGCCTAAACAGCGAAAGACTTGGAACCCCTCCAATTAATGGGGGGAGGTCCAAAAGATGCCTAGATCGACGAGGTCTCTTTGGGTATGTTCTAGTTTCGACTAGGTCTGGTTTTGGAAAAAATTGAGAGGATACAGTCTATGATCAAAGAAAAATTTTGGTCACATACATAAAACAAAGCGAAAATAAAATAAATTTTCCCTTTAAATTAATTCTAAATGATCAAGCAATCAAAAAAGGTGGTTTTTTTTTTTGTTTTGTATGATACTCAAATCCTAGAAGACCTATTCATCCTCACACACTCAAATGTAAATGGGCCTTGAGAAGATATCTTGCGAGTGTTAGCACAACGTCCTGTAGGAGCCTGCGACGCCCCCAGTCAGCCGAAGAAAATCCACCAAGGTAAAGGTAGAGGGTCTGGCGCTTGCCTGCACCATCACCTATAGGGAAAGGATGCCCTAGATTTGGCCACTAAGTACCACCATCCCACATGAGTGTTTGAGTCTTGGGTTTCTTTGTAAGTTAGCTAACAGTACTGAGTATCAACCAAGTCAGGTAGCCCTGACTGATACCTATCCACACTACACCTAAGCCTAACCCCCTCTGAAACGGGTCTCTGTGGTGCTCGGGTTTTCTTTTCTGTGGGTTGATAGGTGGATTTAAAGCTCCCTAAACAGTCAACTTCTATGTTTCAAGATGAAGAATGATCAAGGTGGCTTATTGGATGCCTACCCCCTTGATCCTAACTTAAACTATAAATACTTGTGTGGCCCCTCTGGGGAGAATTTAGTGAGTTTGGTTAAGTTAGTTTTAGGTGTCTTTGCTTTGCTCAGTGGGTGGATTTTTGTGAGCAAAAAGTGGACAAGCACCTAGTTTGAACGTGTGGATATGTGATGATCCTTTTCAAAATACTCTATTAAAATATGTTGTATTGTTCCTTGCTCAAAATAAAAACATGTGCGAATATGGGCCGCTTTCTATTTTTCCTAGTTAATCTATGTGATCAACTAAAGGAAGATGGTGAGTTGTGAATAGAGAGTGTGCATATGCTTTCCTAGGATCACCGGAAGGTGCAAAGGCAGCAGAGATTACTTTCTCTTCTATCGACAATTCAATCCTAGTTCTAAAATCATGGTGCAAAAATTGAACTAAACTAATAACTTTTACACTAGAAAAAAGAAACTAGCTAAACATGTGTGGACTTGGGCCACTTACTTTGGCTATTTATCTAGGTGTGTTGATACCTAAATTTCCAAAAAAAAATAAAATGGAATGCAAGTTATTTTTCCCCCTTACTTAAACTATGTGTGAACTTTGCAAAAACCAACTTGAAATAAAATTGACATTGAGCCTACAAAAAGCAGCTCAGAGTGAGCTTTAGCAAGTTGCGGGGTACCTCAACCAGTGCTGGCAGATGCATTATGAGCTGCCAAGCACTTTACAAGCAGGAAAAGATAGAAATGTGGTAGAAATTTCTCTTTATGTCTTTTGCGCACAAAAGGATGAAACAGGTGTGATGTTTGCGCGCGGGTCAACTTTGAACGCGCGCTCTGGGCGCGTCTGTGGGAGGTAAAAGCGCGCAAATTCCTGCAAAAGTAATTTTTGGAGTTTTTCTGCTTTAGTCTGTCACTTGGGATGAATTAGGGACTGCAAGAAAAAAAGGGGGAAATTCAGCTCCACCCCACAACAAAGACAGGGGTCTCTGCAAAAAAGAGGCACAACCACATAAACTTGGTAATAAACGTTTGTGGAGTCGTCAAACATATGTTAGTGTGTTTGGTGCACGCATGTACTAAATCACACCAACTTAAGAGGTGTGGTTTACCCACTTAATTTATTGGTCACAGGCAGAAGAAGTGGAGTCAAGAAAGTTAGTGGAACAAGCTAGAATCATAAACATACTAGATAGAGAAATAGCATGCATATATAGACTAAAGCTAAACTAAAACTAAAACAAATAAGCAAAATCTCTAAATATAGTCAAACAACTGCAATAATCCAAACGGTAGTTCTTCGGCCCGTCTTATTGAGTGCTGGTAGGAAATGAGGATGAAACTTTAGCCCTCTTGCCAAAGGGCCCTTAGAACATGGGTTCTAAGTCCCGATTCAAGGAATTTTTTTACTTCCAAGCTTGCATCAGTACAAAGCCTCCCTCTCTCTACTATGGTGGACAGAATTTGTTAGATGGCCAACAATTGAGTCCCCTCTATCTTCAACTCTAGATTACACATTGTTGGTATTTCTTGGGCAATTCTGGCCAACATAACAATGTGTTCTCAATTTCTTCATCTCATGGTGGCTTTATATAGGAGAATTCAAATCCTCCTTCCCTCTCTTGGTACATTGTGGATGGTGACCCAAGAGAGGGGGATAATTCCTTTGTGTGCCACAAATATTCCATTGTGTGCTCCCTTGATGTCTAAGGAGGATTTGGTGGTTGTCCTTAGGTGGCTTCAAGTGAGGAATCACTATCCTGGAGTGTGTTTTTTGTGGTCCCGGAAAGTGATTTTCGCCACTCCCACGATTGCGCGCATTTCTGGTCAAAAGTCGCGCAAAGACGCTCTTCACAAAGGATTATGCATGCAAAATCATTTATGACTTGCTCAAATTTGATTTTTCCTCAGACCTTAGAGATTTTTAAATACTTTCCAAATTCTCTAATGTCTTTCAGCCCTGTAAATCCTTCTGTTTGACATTAAATAACGTCGTCTTCTGCTTATACAATTTTCCAGTGTTAACAATGGGTTCTTCTGACATAATTTTTTTTTCTTTATGTAGCATCAACATCTTCGTCACGCAACAACTCTATTGATATTGATAAATATAATAGGAGTTTTTTTACCATGAATAGAGAGTCAAATTTTTAACTTGGTCGTAATCCTAAGGATGATGAGAACAGAATTGATGAAGGGTAGAAAAAAGAAATTTATGTAAATCAAGAGTCACTTATTCCACTTGGATATAATCCTAAGGATTATGAGAACACGAGTGATGAAGAACATGATGAAGAATTTCTAGAGTCAAAATATCCACTTCTTCCTAATCCTAAGGATTATGCGAGCACCACTGATGAAGGGGGGAATGAATAATTTCCAGAGTTAAAATATCCACTTTGTCATAATCCTAAGGATTATTTGAGCACCACTTATGAAGAGGGGAATGAAGAATTTCCAAAGTCAAAATATCCACTTAGTTCTAATCCTAAGCATTATGCGAGCACCACTGATGAAGATGGGAATGAATAATTTCCATAGTCGAAATATCCACTTCGTCCTAATCCTAATAATTATGCGAGCACCACCGATGAAGAGGGGAATGAATAATTTCTAGAGTCAAAATATCCACTTCGTCCTAATCCTAAGGATTATGCGAGCACCACTGATGAAGGGGGGGATGAATTTCCAGAGTCAAAATTTCTACTTCTTCCTAATGCTAAGGATTATAAGAGCACCACTGATGAAAGGGGGATGAATAATTTCCAGAGTCAAATTTTCCACTTCATCTTAATCTTAAGGATCATGAGAGCACCACTGATGAAGGGGGGGATGAAGAATTTCCAATAAATAGAGATACGAAGCGTCAACTTATTCTTAATCCTAAGGATTATGAGAGCACCAGCAAGGAAGGGGAGGGGCAAGATGAAGAATTTCTAGTGAATAGAGATTCAAAGCTTCCACTTAGGCCTAATCCTAAGGATTATGAGAGCACCACTAAAGAAAGGGAGGATGAAGAGTTTCTTGCAAATGATAATTTTAGAGGCACAGATCTAAAAAGCGCAGATGATTCTTCTGAAATTTTGTCTTCAAGCGAGGATGGTAATGAATATTTTCCAAGAAATGATGTTGATGAATTTCTTAACTATGTTTAGAATGATAAAAGTGGGGATAATCCTAAGGGTGATGAAATTGCTTCTACAAAGTATGATGGAATGATGAAGCCATTGCAAGCAAGTATTGTAACTAGGAGGAGGAGTAGAAATTTTCGTATCAATCCAAAATATTACAGTTATACAAGGGTTAGGACAACATATCTCACAAGCAGAAGTTATGTTGTTCATCTGATTTCAAGTGAATGTCTCGAAATGATTGCTTGAAACATATGGATTTAAACTATGCTTTGGAGAAAAAGAAAAGATATTTTTCAATGAATAAAAAATTGCAAAATTCATATTTAGTGGATTGCGTGTAGTCCACACTAGCAAGTTATGATTATCATATTGGGAATGCATTGCTCTGCAGAAAGACTTCCAAAATGTTGCATTCAATTGGTAATTTTCGTATGCCAAGAATCCAAGATAGACTGGAAAATGATCCCACATTTTATTTAGAAGTATGTTATAAATGGGAGGTTTGGTCGTTGGCAAATAATGTTATGCCATGGATGAAATACTTGTTTTTAGAACATGAAGAGTGTATTCCAAATAAAGATGCAATACATATTTTAGATAATTTCTTGAGACGAGAAATCTACAACTTATACAAAGAATATGTAGAAGGTCCTGAAGGAGTTGGTAATTTTATTACATATTCATATTTTACAAAGGTATGGAAGAATGAATTCAACAATGTTTGTATTCCTAATAAGACAAGGATGGGGGTTTGCAGTACATGTGCTTCTCTTAAAGAAAATTGAGATAAATGTCAAGGGGCAGAAAGAGGTATGCATTCATAACATTATTTTTAAAATTTGGATAGTTATCAACTATGAAAATATAGTTATTCATATGTTTCTTTTATTTTATGTGCAGATTATGTTGTCAAACCACTTCAAGAGCATCGCAATTAGCAAACAAGTGAAAGACAAAAATTGTATAAACATCAAAAGAAGTGTTATGACAATCCAAATAAATACTTGGGTTTGACAATTGATTGTATGGACCAAAAGAAAACACTTCTGCCACATTTTTTCCGCACACCAAAAAAATTACAAATGTAAAATTTCATTCAGTTTCACTTGGTTGGTTGTATGACCTTTAATGAGAAGATGTTTCCAAGGGTTTACTTCACAACTCCAAATATTCATAATGATGCAAATATGATAATAACTATAATCCATAATGCGGTTACTCATTGGTCTGGTATTCTTCCTGGAGTTCTGTATGTAAAATTAAACAACACAAGCCGTGAAAACAAAAACCAGGTTCTTTTTGGGTATCTAAATGTGCTCGTTGAATTGAGAATTTTTAAAAAGATAAAGGTTAGTTTCCTTCTTGTTGGGCATACTCATGACCATATTGATCAAATGATCAATCGTTTTTCAGTAACATTGAGGAGTAAAGGGGTTTGGAGCCTACCAACATTAATTGAATGTATTACGAAATCATATATTCTAGAGCCTATTTTTCTTGTGTTGGAAGAAACTATTTACATTTGAAGGTTTATTCTAAGATCGCATGGTGAGGAGAAATGCATTGAACAACTTAATGACATTAGCTTCCAGCATCAATTTCGTATCAAAAATTTGATGAGATAACACTTATATGGGGCAAGAAGTATTCAATTGTTATAGAATGGGGGCCATCATCAGGTTTAGCATTTTTGAAATTCATTCCAGAGCGTCCAATATTTGCATCAAAAGTATTGTTATTACAGTCAATTGTTGAACTCCATAATGCACGAAGGCATAAGAGAGATATAAATTATTCTGAATGTTTGGAGAAAATTAAAATATGTATTAGAGATACATATGAGTAATTTTATGTTGTTAATTCAGTTTGGTGGGAGTCTTTTTTAATAATCAAAGTGATATGATTTCAAGATCAATAAATGAGGATACGCTTTTGAAGACTCCATTTTTTTTGCCACAAAATATGCTAAATGAACATGAGGAAACACACAATGTTGAACAACAACAGTCTCAAAGTATTATTAATTCTCCACATGTAGAAGAAAGAGAAATATATATTGGTTCTGGAAGAGCATGTGTACAACATGAAGCCATAGAAGACCTTTACAAGGGTTTTGTGCAGGATGTTAAGAAGGGTTGCATGATAGCAATGTTAGCAGATGAAGATCCACTTGGCTATCTATTCTAGGTTGCCAAGGTTATAAATGTTATTAAATAAAATGAAGATATTACAGTTGTTGAAGTACATTGGTATGCCACAAGTACCCACCCATTCAATGGTTTTTGTACAAGCCAGAGATGGTAGTTGAAAAAAAAACTTGGCAAAAAGAGAAAGAAATGGCACAAATATAAATCGTTGTCGCACAGATGTCTTAAAATTGGAGGATGTTGACATACTTGTGTATGACTTAAATTTGACAAAGAGAGGAACTCTTCACTTGAAGACCATAAATATTTTGAAGAAATTTCTACCAGAACAAATAGTGTTGAGATGGTTCTCTGTTGAATGTAGTCGTAGATCTAGAAGACTTTTGAAATCTGAAATGGTGGGCATGAATTTTGACTCGGATGGAGCACTAGTTGATAAAAGAGAAGAATATGGATCATCTTCATCTGCATCCAATCATTCATCTGAGGATGAAGGTTCTGATGGTGTGCCAGAACCTATGATTGATTTTGAATAATTTCCTAAAACATTTTTATGTAATTGATGTTTGCATGGTAACTTGAAATAAATATTTTGACTTCCATATGATCTTACATGAAGTTAATGATGTATTTATATGTTTGTTGGATTATATGTTTTAATTATGAAGAATTCATCTCTTTAGAATATCCAAAGTGCAACAATGAATTACAAAAATAATTTATTTTATATTCAATATAACAAAATTTATATTTTGATTAAAAGTATTTAAAAAAAAATAGAAATTAATGTTAAATTTTTAGATTATGTACTGATATTTCCATGATATTATTTATTGCTAAAATTTGGTATAAGATACTTTTAAAAATTTTAAAAAATTTATACCTTATTAAAAGGGGACACTTCGTTTTGATGGTTGAATTTTAGGTTTTGGTTGCAATTAGATAAGTTGTCTTAGACTAAGATTTGAAAAGAGATATATTTTTATCCTTTAAAATAAAAATTACTCTTCGAATAATAAATATTTCATTTACTTGTTCATTTAAAAAAAAAAATTAAGTCATATAATTTGTCCATAATTTCATGGTTCAAGTAGGTTAAAAACTTAAGATTTAAAACGGAATTGTCTACCGACGCAACAGAATAGCTCGGACGGCAGTTTTTTGTCGGAATTTGGTAAAAAAAAATTCAAGAAATCAAGGAGTTGGAGTGTTTGAATTGCATTTTTTATGGTGGAAATCGATTTAGCACCATCAAAAACCCTTAGGTCACCCAAAATATTGAAGTTTAACCACTGTAACCCAGATTTTCAAAAAATTTTGCCGAAATTTTCATAATCTCACTGGAATTTTTGGGTTATTCTGTGGGTTTTTTAGACTACGACATTTAAAACTTGTCAAAATATTAAGTTTTTTATGCGCTACGATATTTTATCTTTAATGTTATGGTTGAAAACAATTACAATTTTAGGGTTTTTTTGAGTCAAGATATAAGGCTTTCAGATATAAGGAATCAAAATTGTTGGCAATTATAAGGCTTTCAGAGAGGATATTTTTATCTTTAACATCATGTACCAAAATTTTTAGAATTTAATGATTTTTCAATGTCCTAATATTTTATCTTTAATTTCATTGTTAAAAAATGTCAAAATTGTGACACGATTTTATTTTATTTTGTTATTCTACCATCAACACTTTCTGTTTCGAGGGTGTTTTTTCAATCTTTTTTCAAGAAAAAATTTGGTTTTTAGCATAATTTAAAAAATGTTGAAATTTGATGCTAAAAAAAAGCATGTGTTCTGAAATACACACTTTTCATTTTTGAGGTGTTTTTTCATGTATTTTGAGTTTTTTTGGGCAAGAGTTTTCATTTTGAGGTAATAGTTCTCGTTTTTAATGTGAGTTCATCTACAAGTATTAGTGTATTGATTGCATGGCTTCTTCACAAATTTACTTGATCTGTGTAAAAAGTATTGGTGTATTGACTGCATGGCTTCTTCACAAATTTACAGGATCTATGAAAAAATAATTGGTGTATTTACTGCATGGCTTCTTCACAAATTTACTAGATTTGTGTATGCTACTTTTAACACTATGTTTCCTTCATATATATACACCATTGTGACTTGTGATCATTTAGCACTTATATTTGAAAAGGTGTAGCTATAAGTGTGACAAATATCCTTAAAATTATTACATTAGTCAATTGCATGGATTAAAAAAACTTAAACTATAACAAGAACTTTTTCATAAGCTTACAATTGATTTGTTAAGCAAAAATTTGATGTGAGATTTTACAAGTTTTTAGTCTGGTTGTAGATCTGAAATATTTTAACAAAGTATTGTTGAAGATCTAAGTAAGATTTATATCTTCACTCCTTGAGTGATTATTGAAACTAGGGCCAAATATCTTTCGACCTTTGAGATTCTCTGCTATGGTATAAACATAATCGATCTAAAAATATGTGAAACTCTCCTAAACAGTAACTTGGGATTGTAACTGATTATCATTGAACAAGTTAACAGTCTTGTTAGGATTTAACTAGTACCAAGGCTTGATCTATATACTTGTTTGATTTTTCAACAACAATAACACTAGTTACAAAAGAAATGGGAGGTGATATGTAACCACCATTTGAGTGTAGTTGTAAACCTTGTAATTTGGAATGGTATAAAACAAAGTTTGGATATTTAATCTTGTGTGGTTATTTCATTCACCAATGTTACATATTTGGTCATTGTTGACAATTTGGTGCACAAATTTTGTGTACTTAACCATTTGGAATAGTGGTTCATATTTATGAGGAATATGCACTCGTAACATTGATGAATATTGAGTGCAAGAACAGGCATTGAAAGGAGATTGTGATTGGTGGTCTTGTTTAATAGTTTTTCATTGGTTTTACATAGGATACTTTGTTTCTTTTGCATAAGTATGGTCACTCTAGATTTTAGTTTCTTGAATTTGGTCTAAAGAGATTACTCATTGAAGTGTTTTTTAAGGTTCAAGAAAACAATAGTTTGGAGTGAGGATGATTTTGTATACAATGGTTGATTTTGAAGTTAATACACATGACTGTATTGTTAGCATTGAAAGCATATTTGAGTCACACTTTCAGTTTCTTGTTTACACACAGTGTGGAGTCATTGTGATTCTTTTCCTTGCACATAGAATTGAGAGGAAAGAGGATTCAGTGCAAGAACTTGAATTTAAGTTTTATTTTGAGTTGAAATTCATGTCTGGAATTAACAGAGCTTGGATTGGGTAAATTTTACATGTTTGTAGTTGACAAGGTAGTCTTTACATTCACTTGTTCGATGCTCGGGTCTCCATCTAATTAGTAGCTAGGATTTTCATTTTGATAGTTATGGTTTGCTCTCTAAATTTGCTTGTTCCTTAATTAGGATTTTCTTATTGATTGCCACTAGTTAGGGTTTGTTCTTTGAATTGCCAATAATTAGAGTTTGCTTCCCAATGTTGTTTGTTTTCAGGATTAGGTGATTATGGTTTCATTTCTAAAGATTATTTTTGAGTGTGGGATTTGAACAAGGATTGACTAGTGCAAGAACTCGAGGTGTGTGTATTTTCTAAACAAACTAGAGTTTTTTTTTGCAGGTTGTTGGAGTATTTCTCTGGCATTTTCAGTGTTGCACCCCGAAGTCCATGGGCCATGGATTGACATTAAATGTTGGTTCATTAATATACCATATACTACACCCAACATTTTGGCGTCATTGTCGGGGAGGCGCTTAGCGGATTGACCTTAGTGACCTGCTAGAATTTGGTTTGATTTTTTCACCTAGTTTTTCTTCCAAGTTTTTGTTTTTTTCCATGTGATGACAAAATACACCAACTAGCTTTTTGATCAAAAAAACATGGTATTTTAAGGAATATTTCAATGAAGTGGTTTGATGTTGCTTCGAAGATATACAAATCATCCAATGACAAAATCACGAGTGCATAATTTAATATTTTGCTTGAACATAATAATAATAGTATTAACTCATTGATTTCAACATTGGATGATTTGTAGGAAAAACAAAAGAAGGATGAAGACACACTACTAATTTTTTGCGCCAAATGTAAAAAGAAGCACTTCATAGGAGAATTCCCACTGAGTAGCCTAAAAGTTTGCAAAATTTGCGAGGAAGGTCACTCAACAAAACATTTCCCAACACTGCCAGGATTACTAAAGGTACTTAGGAAATCAACTGCCGCGTATAACTCAAAACTCATCTTTCTCAGCAATTTCCTCAACAAATTTATAATCCTATAGTTCCATGGAAAATATTTAGTCCTCCTCTAAGTGAACATCCTACCTTTTGGACACAATGGACCTCTCCCTAGACCTCATCCTCGAGCCATATATTCCCATGGCCTCAAGAATAGTTTGGAGCCTTTTCTCTAGGGAAATTTCCCATGCAAAATCAATTACCTGAAAAACAACAACAATTGAAATTATTGTCCAACATACCACCAAGTCATCCTCCTCCATGGTCCCAATTACCTGTGCAAACTTACCCTAATTCATATCCTATCCCTTATCCTAATCCATATCTAGCCCTTATCATAATCCATTCCCTAGCCCTAATCCAAACACTATTCCAAACCTTAGCTCAAATCCTAATCCTAATCCAAATCCTAGTCCAAGCCTTACCCCAAACCCTAGTTCTAACCTTAGCCCAAACCATAGCCCAAATCCTAATCAAACAAGGAGGTTGCACAACAATTTAAAACACCTATTCTTCTCGTTGACTCCCCTACTAAATTTAATGATATATCTTCGAGGTTGGGGAAAGGGGTGAGTTTGGAAACATCTACTATCACTACAAAACATTCACCTCGGGAAGATCTAATTCAAATACCATTGGAGGAAAGATATTTGATTGGAACATGTTCTAAAAGTTTTGTTGAAGCTCAAAACCACAGAATTTCCCTTAACCATTCTTGTCAATCTGAAAATCAAATATTTGAGCCTGAAATTGAGGGGTTCTTCTTTTGTCTTTCGCCAAATTCCTTATGCCTCCAAGAGAGTAATTATTAAGATGTGGAATATTTGTATGAGTTGGAAAATCATAAATATGTGGATCCCATTGAAGCTTGGTTTCAAACAATCGTCAACACACCTTATTCTCTCATTATCTGAAAACTCTTGATACCATATCCAATAAAGCAATTGGTTTCTCATACTCTAATATGTGTTGAAGCTTATTCTATAAAACTGAGTGTCAGTATATTTAGCATTTTGTTATGCACATGGCTACATTCGAACTTCCTCTCTCTAAATTAGGGTAGGGTAGTATAAAAGCAATGAATAAAAATTTCATCTAAAATAAAATTGTTACAGCAACACTCTTGAAACTGCAATTCCAAGGCACAACTATTGAAATTTTTGTCATGCACTCTTGTGGTAAGACTTGTCAGAAGCAATTCACTCTTAATGCCTCATATTTTATAAAGTGACTTTGATTATTGGTCGAGAGAATTCATTGGGTTAATTAGGGAGATTTGTTAATTAGGGAAGTTTGTATTATTATATTTCATATTTTACATTCATAAGATTTAAAACCTACTTCCGGTCTATTCATTCTAACAGATTGTCATCTAAGAAACCTTTTCAAGTTTCTCTTCGAAGGTATTAATGAAAATCCTCCTATGGTGGACCACTCTTATAAAACCCTAATGAGCTCTAATGAGAACCATGGCATGATCAACTCTAGGAATATTTTGGTCATTATCTGAGATGCCTTCTTTAAAATGAGTTTTTAGGGTAGAAAAACCAACCAATAAAGATTAGTCATTAAAAAAAATCATGCCATCTTGTGCTCGTAAGGAGAAAAATTTCCTCCCCGCTTACAAAATAAATATATCTATCGCGTGGTCATGTAATTTTCATCACGAGAATCTACATGCTCTTGAGAGATGCTAAAATATGTAATTACCTCCCGCATGCATTATTAGACAATCAGTTGAGTGAGTGTTGAGTTGTGTGATAGATAAATTTGGTGAGTGAGTTAGAGAGCCAGTTAAGTGAGAGTTAAGAAAGTTCAATTATGTGATAGATAAGTGTGTGCATGTCAAGTAATTTAGATTAAATACTCTTCATCGGGTTCATTGTATTCAGATTAAGTAACCTATCTAAGATTAATCATAATCAAAGTTTATTCTAAAAACAAATAATTGAAGGATAGGAGGTCTCATTACGAGCCGACCTACCATGACCATGGCCATGGGTCCTAATGAGGATGACATTACCACTACTGGTCACGAAGCCAAGGTAATGGCTTTCAGTTAAAAATCTAGAAGACAAGGGGTCTCATTATGAGTTGGCTTGTTCATTGTTGTTAGTTCTTGTGAATGACATTGTCATTCGCTAGTTACAAATCTAGGACAGTGGCCTTCAGTTAATTCCTAAACCAAAGTAAATGTTTTTAAATGACTCTGAATTTATATCTAATAGATGAGATACAAACATTTCATTTGGTTAAAATGCATCCCCGTCGAGGCTATAGACGCCTGCTAACAACAAGGTCATGCATTTGGTATTAAAGTTAATTTTACATTATGATTTACTCGGCCATTTTTGTCTTTCCCTGAAGTAATTATCATCTCTCTCTGAGAATGGCTTTAAGATCCTTCCATTAATGTGCTTTGGAGTTATATATTTCAGATATATGAAGGTTTTCATGGATGTGGGACCCTTAGTGCAAGTGATTCACTTTTCCAGAGAAAAAAAAAAGCTTCAACTATATGCTTGGATAATGTAAGATGGTCATCCTGAGAAGGTATTGTTTTGTCATATTTCCTTTTCTCTATTTCCATCCACTTTTTTGACACCATGGATTTCAAATGATGTCACTTTAATTTGTAATGAGGATATTGAGATGAAAAACTTCTCACTAAGGCTACTCCTGAGATGTTTTGTAGAAATTTTGATCGCTGACTATTTCATGATAACACTATCCTTGCAGTAACAACATTGTTAGCATTCCTATAGCAACCCTGGCATCCGATTTTATTTTGGATCAGTCTTACTAAACAAAAAATCCAGGGCAAAAGTGAACTAGTGTGTATTTCCCTTCTAGAAGCAATCACATCTAAGCACAGGATTTTTTTTACTACACGAAGTTGCAAGTGCAAAGGTCATCCATAAATGTTTTAATCTTGTTTTTTTGCAAGAGAGCAACAATGCAACAATTTATTCGCTTGCATGAGGACATGTAAGATGATCGGCATAGGGGGATTTCAGGCCTCCATTTTGTCCAGTTTTTCATTACTTTTTGCTCTGAAATATATCATGCTTTCATTTAGTTTCTAGGATGATTGTCGTCATTTTGTGCATTATGAAATAAATATTTATTATTTGACATTTTTCCCTTATTTCAATAATATGTAACATTAAAATCAATATTAATGATGGTTTGTGCATATGTAGATCTAAAACTTGGTCAAATTTCCTTTATAGACATGTATTGTTAAATGCATAATTGATGCCCTTGCACCTGCACTCTTAAAAATTCCTGCACCAAGAATAAATTGTGCATGATGTTCCTATGCAGAGTCAACACGTGGCCTGTCGATTACACTTGTTAAAGTAATTTTGAAAATTTGGTATAGGTCAAATGCACTTTCCCTCATTTATGTTGATTCACTAAGTCTTTGGTTCTGCTTGCGCTAGTCTTAGGTTCCTCCCTACACCAATTTTGGGGCTTTGATAGATTGGCACACTTTCGCGGAAAAACAAAGATGGTTTTTGTCAAAAATAATATTTTAACACCTTCACGTGAATTACAATGCACCCAGGTCACACATGTAAATTTCTAAAAGCAAATTGACAAATTAGCCCCATAATTCGCACAGTTTTCAAACTACCAACTTTGTACCCAATTTGCACGCATATGAAGAAGAATCTAAGAATTCTAAAACACGGGTTTTATTGAAAATACGTCAAATTAGGCTCTCTTAGAACAGTATAAAAAAAATTCATGGTTTGATAGTTACGTGGGGTTCTTCAAGTCCAATTTGTTTAAAAAACAGAATTTTCCATAATTGAAAAATTGGGCTATTAGAGCCGAAATTCGTCTTGTAACCTTCATAAAAATCCAAACCACGACCTATGTGAGAAGGGGGGATGTTATTCTAAATTTCATAACGTTCATTTGGACATTAAGCATATGGTTGGTGATGTAAAAGACATGACTAATTTTTAATGCAAAGCTCCAAATGTCAAGTTTTTTCTTCTCACTTCTTGTGAACTTTATGAACAACTTGGCTCTCTAATTTAAGCTTTTATACAGAGGGTGGGAGTTGGATTGGTCAAGCACACCAACCAGCTTGACACCTCTTTGGTTGCATATTCCTTGTTTGGTTTGTAAATCTAGTGAATAGTGTGAGTTCATATACAAGTATTGATGTATTTTTTGCATGGCTTCTTCACAAATTTACTAGATTTATTTATGCTACTTTTTACTCTATTTCCTTCATATGTATACAACTTGTGACTTGTGATCATTTGGAATTTAGATCTGGAAAGGTGCAGCTATAAGTGTGATAAATCTTCTTAAAATTATTACATTTCTCAATTCTCAATTACATGGATAAAAAAACCATAAACTATAACAAGAATTTGTTATAAATTCTACAGGTAATTTGTTAAGCAACACTTTGATGTGAGTTTTTTCAAGGTTTTAGTCTTCTTGTAGATCTGAAATATTTTAAAAAAGTATTGTTATAAAGATCTTGTTAAGTGAGATTTATATCTTCAGTCCTTGAGTCATATTGACACTAGGGCTAACAATCTTTCGACCTTTGAGATTCTCTGCTATAGTATAAACATAACATATTTGAAAACGTTTCAAACTCTCCTAAATAGTAACCTGGGATTGTAAATGATTATCATTGAACAAGTTGACAATCTTGTTAAGATTTAACTAGTACCAAGGCTTGATCTATATACACATGTTTGATATAAAGTTTGTCAACAACAATAAGCCTAGTTACAAAAGAATTGGGAGGCGATATGCAACCACCATTTGAATGTAATTGTAAACCCTGTCATTTGGAATCGTATAAAACATAGGTTGGATATTTAATCTTGTGTGGTTATTTCATTCACCAAGGTTACTTATTTGGTCATTGTTGACAATTTGGTGCACAGAGCTTGTGTACTTAACCATTTGGAATAGTGATTCATATTTATGAGGAATATGCACTTGTAATACTGATGAATATTTAGTGCAAGAACAGATATTGAAAGAAAGAATTGTTACTGGTGATCTAGTTTTACAGTTGTTCATTGACTCGACATAAGATACTTCGTTTCTTTTGCATAAGTATGGTCAGTGTAGATTTCAGTTTCTTGAATTTGGTCTAAAGAAATCACTTATTGAAGTGTGTTTTAAAGTTCAAGAAAACAATAGTTTTGACCGAGGATGATTTTGCACACACTGGTTGCTTTTGAAGTTAATACACTTGATTGTATTGTTAGCTTTGAAAACATATTTGAGTCACATTTTCAGTTTCTTGTTTACAAGGAGTGGAGGAATTTTGATTCTTTTGCTTACACATAGAATTGAGAGGAAAGAGGATCCACTGCAAGAACTTGAATACAAGTTTTATTTTGAGTTGAAACCCTTGTTTGGCATTAACAGAGATTCGATTGTGTAGAATTTACATGTTTGTAGTTGACAATACGATCTTTACATTCACTTCGTCGATGCTCAGGTTTCCATCTAATTAGTAGCTAGGGTTTGCATTTTGATAGTTAGGTTTTTCTCTCTAAATTGCCTTGTTCCTTAAGTAAGATTTGCTTCTTGATTGCCATTAGTTAGGGTTTGTTCTTTGATTTTCCAATAATTAGAATTCGCTTCCCAATGTTGTTTGTTTGCAGGATTAGTAATTATGGTTTCATTTTTAAAAACTGTTTTTTAGTGAAGGATTAGAAAAATGATTGACTAGTGCTAGAAATCAAGGTGTGTGTGGTTTCTAGACAAATTGGAGTCCACATACCCTAGATTGACATTAAATGTTGATTCATTAATATACCATATACCACACCCAACATGATTCACACCTTTTTCAACCCAAATCATGCTTCTTATGGGTGAAACTTTCAATTGAGCCATCATAAGGGTAAAAAATCAATGGACATTGAGAATCTTTTTGGAAATTTTATCTGTTTGGCCCAAATCATCATGCTTCTTTCAACACATTTGTAGTTAAAAGGTATTGAGGAGAATTAGTGAATGTGTTAAAATAGAACTTAATGTTAAAACTCGTGTCAAGATGTATTTTATTATAGGTCTTAAAATTTGTGTCAAAACATATTTTATGGTAGGTCTTCCAAAGTCTAAAAATTGAATACGAGGGGATCCACCTCTTTCAACCCAAATCATACCTTTGGTATCTTTATGGGGGGAGGGAGGTACTTCCAATTAAGATATCACCAGCCTAGATCCATCTAACTCTGGATCTATCATGCGCCGAGAGGGATCAAATCTCTCGAGGTGCAAACCTATTTTTTGAGTGAAAAACTTCAAGAAAGGTTTGCACCTCGAGAGATTTGATCCCTCTCGGCGCATGATAGATCCAGAGTTAGATGGATCTAGGCTGGTTCCAGTCGGAGGCATCAACGTCACATTTTTCTTATTATTAAATTTTTTGTATATTTTTGAGATGTAAATATTTCTGAGATTAACTTGGTCATTTTTAATTTTAAATTTTCTTAGTTACCTCAGTTCGTTGAGATGATAATTATTGTTAATAACTATAATGATGAAAAATGATGAAATATCTTTTTTAAATGCAAAGTGACAATAATAGTGTTGAAAGATAGAAAATGTGAACAATAAGAACGTACTCATGTTACAATCAATCTCAAACTATTTTCTTCTACTATTCTTATTTCCTCCCTTGTTAGTTTTGTTATCTTTTCATATCAATTATATGAAAAAGAAAATTTAAATCGTAAACCATTTAAATCTTTAGCTCAATCTGTTGTAGTAAACATGATACCTTGTCTCTCTTGCTCTCCAATACTAATAGCTTAAATTACTATAACACAAAAATCAATCTACATTGTTAATAACTTTTTGTGCTTACACTTAAATCAATGCATATTGTTAATCCAATAACTTTAATATTAATGTACCGTCATATCTCCAATTACATCAAATCCTAAATCAACATATACATTGAAATCAATGCATTTAATGCAGGCAATCAAATAATATTAGAAAATAACTTCTACATTGAAATCAATGCACCTAATGCAATCACTCAAATAAGATTAGAAACCAACATCTACACTGAAATCAATGCATTTACTCAAAGCAATCAAATAGGATTAGAAATCGCCATCTACACTGAAATCAATGCATTTAGCGCAAAAAATCAAATAGTATTAGGAATAATCTATATTGAAATCAATGCATCTAGTGCAAACAATCAAATATAATTATAAATCGACGTCTAAATTGAAATCAACACATCCAGTGCAAGCAATCAAATAGTATTAGGAATCATCACCTACACTGAAATCAATGCATCTAGTGCAAGTAATCATATATCATTATAAATAAATATCTACACTAAAATTGATGCATCTAGTGAAAATAATCAAATAGGATTATAAATCACCATCTCCACTTAAATCAATCCATCTAGTGCAAGAAATATTCTTCCCTCTTTCCACCCTCCATCCATATCTATATCCCCATCCATCTCTTTTTTTTTTGTCTCTATCTCACCCCCCCTAAACACACACGCTCTCGCACTCCATATATATCATTCTCTTTGTCGATCACCCTCTCTCCCCATCTCTCTCTTCTTCCCTCTCTTCCCCTTCTCTCCCTCTCCCTCGCTAATATCTCTCTTTCCTCCTTTTGTCCTCTCTCTCTCTCTCTCTCTCCATCTTCCTTATCACTCACTCTCTCTCTCTCTAGGAACCAACATCTACACTGAAATCAATGCATTTACTCAAAGAAATAAAATAGGATTAGAAATCGCCATCTACACTGAAATCAATGAATTTAGTGCAAACAATCAAATAGGATTAGAAATCATCTACATTGAAATTAAGTCATCCAGTGCAAGTAATCAAATATAATTATAAATTGACATCTACATTGAAATCAACACATTCAGTGCAAGCAATCAAATTGTATTAGAAATCACCACCTACACCGAAATCAATGCATCTAGTGCAAGTAATCAAATATCATTAGAAATAAATATCTACACTAAAATCGATGCATCTAGTGCAAATAATCAAATAGGATTAGAAATCACCATCTCCACTTATATCAATCCATCTAGTGCGAGATATATTCCTCCCTCTCTCTACCCTCCATCCATATCTATATCCCCCTCCATCTATTCTTTTTTGTCTCTCTATCTCACCCCACTAAACACACGCGCTCTCGTACACCATATATATCAATCTCTTTTTCAATCACCCCCTCTCCCCATCTCTCTCTTCTTCCCTCTCTTCACCTTCCATCTATATCTCTATCTTCCCCTTCTCTCCCTCTCCCCCATTGATATCTCTCTTTCCTCCTTTTGTCCTCTCTCCCTCTCTCTCCATCTTCCTTATCACTCTCTTTCTCTCTCTCTAGAAACCAACATCTACACTGAAATCAATGCATTTACTCAAATAAATCAAATAGGATTAGAAATCGTCATCTACACTGAAATCAATGCATTTAGTGCAAACAATCAAATAGGATTAGAAATCATCTACATTGAAACCAATTCATCTAGTGCAAGTAATCAAATATAATTATAAATCGACATCTAAATTGAAATCAAAAAATTCAGTGCAAGCAATCATATTGTATTAGAAATCACCACATACATTGAAATCAATGCAAGTAATCAAATATCATTAGAAATAAATATCTACACTAAAATCGATGCATATAGTGCAAATAATCAAATAGGATTATAAATCACCATCTCCACTTATATCAATTCATCTAGTGTGAGAAATATTCTTCCCTCTCTCCACCCTCCATCCATATCTATATCCCCCTCCATCTCTTATTTTTTGTCTCTCTATCTCACCCTCCTAAACACACACATATATCAATCTCTTTGTCAATCCCCTCCTCTCCCCATCTCTCTCTTATTCCCTCTTTTCACCTTCCATCTATATCTCTATCTTCCCCCTCTCTCCCTCTCTCTCCATCTTCCTTATCACTTTCTCTCTCTCTCTCTCTCTCTCTCTCTCTCTTCTTACCTCTCTCCTCCTCCCCCTCCAAGTCCATCTCTCTTTCCCTCCCTCTCCCCACTCTCTCACATCCTCTCTCTTCCTTCCTCTCTTTCCCTTTCTCTCCCATCTCTCTCTCCCTCTCTCTCTCTCTCTCTTCACCCACCAATTATGTTACTATATCCCTCCCTCTCTCCCTATATCTCCTTCTCCCCCCTTATCTTCATCTCTCCTTATTTGTCTCTTTATCTCAGCCCCAAACATACACGCTCTCTCTCTGTCTCTCCCTTGTCACTCCTCTCTCTCCACTTCTCACTCTCTATATTTATTATTTCCTACATCTCTCCCCCTCCAACTCCATCTCTCTTATCGATCCCTCTCTCCTCCTCTCTCTCAAGTCCTCTCTCTCATCCTTCCTCTCTCTCTCTCCCCTAAATCCCTCTCTCTTCCCTGATCTCTCTCTCTCTCTCTCTCTCTCTCTCTCTCTCTCCAATACTCTCTCTTCCCCCATCACTCTCCTCTCTCTCATCCTCCTCTCTCTCCCTTTCTCTCCCACCTCTCTCTCTCTCTTTTCCCTCCAATCCTCTCTCTTCTCCCATATCTCTCTCTCTCTCTAATCCTCTCTCTTCCCCCATCCCTTTCTTTCTCTCTCTCTTTCCACCCCTCTCTCTCTCTAACTACATTACTATATCCCTCCCTCTCTCCTTCTCACTTCTTCTCTCCCCCTTCTTTCCATACATCTTACTTTGTCTCTTTATCTCACCCCTAAACATACACACTCTCTCTCCATCTCTCCCTTATAACTCTCTCTCTCTCTTTCTTCTTAGTTATGTAAACTAGTGAACATAAATATTTGTAAATATAAAGCAGATTATGGAGTAAATATGAAAAGAGGTTTTATTTACTTAGCATACCTCTAGTTTATTTTTATTTTTATTTATTTACCATACCCCTTTTCTTTACTATGGTATTTGGCCCATAGGCTTGTTATATAATTACATTTTTATTTATAATCCTATTTGATATATTGTTATTTATTTACCTTGCCTCTTTATGCCTCTTTTATATTTGTTTATTTACCATACCTCTTTATATATATTTTATATTTATTTATTTATTTATCATACTTTTTTATACCTCTTTTATATTTATTTATTTACCCATGGTATTTGGCCCATGGTATCAATATTAATTTGTCCCATGGTATTCGTCCCATAGGCTTCATCTAAATAAAACCTCTTTTTAAAGTTTTTTTAAATATAAAAAGGTTTATGGAATAAATATAAAAAGAATTTTTATTTATTTACCATACATCTAGTTTATATATTTTTTTATTTATTTACCATAGCTCTGAAGTAAGTATAAATTCATTTTACAAATATTTAATTACAATAAATATTAAAAGATTTTGGATTTTGATTGTTTGTGTTGAATTAACTCTTTTCCTTTGATTTAGGAAATGGTATTGACTTTAGTAAAGAGTAAATATGTTTAAAATTTTACTTAATTTGGAAATTCAATGTGGTAATTTTTTTTGCTAAAGGTAAATTTATGATCCATTCAAATTCACGTATATAATTTAATATCCATTCAAATTATATAAATAATACATAATTGTATTAGAAATTGATATATGTTCTAGTACAATGCGATTTTTATTTTTATTTTTTTTTAATTTAAAACTTAAGCCGACATTTTGTATGAGGACGTGACATCCCTGACATCGGGGTCATATTGGGTTGTATATGCGCCTCTCGGCGCAACAAGGATAACAAACTAATTAACATTGAGAGCCTTTCTGGAAATTTCATCCATATGACCCAAATCATCATACTTCTTCCAACAAAGTTGCAATTAAAATATGTGTTGATATAGATCAAATAAATCTGTTAAAATGGATCTTATTGTTAAAATTTGTATCAAGATGTATTTTATGATAGGTCATCCGAAGTCTATAAAAACTTAATTCAAGAGGTACAGAATCTAACCCTTAAAATATCCCTTACCCTTGTTATTAATTAACTCACTGTATGGGCATTTAAACACTCCCAAAGGCAAAGAATACCTATAGGTCATGCTCACATTCTCCATCTACTAGAGGCAAAGACTACCTAAGAGTCACACTCTCTGACAATGATTGATAAAATCATTAATGGCAATCTAGGTTTAAACATAAGGGATGAAAGAACCCTCAATTCTAACACAAGGCACATTAATTCTACAGTAAGCACATTTTGTGACCAAAAAGGAAAAATACCTAGTCCATGAAGTCAAAGTTGAAAGTTGTACGAGATTGGAGTTCTCACAAAAAAAAAAAAAAAAAGGAAGTCGAAAGTTGTAGTGGATTCTTGTTTTAAAAAGAACAGACAACAAAAAAAAAAAAAAAAGAAGAAGAAGAAGAAGAAGGAAGTTGAAAGTTATAGTAGATTGGCGTTTTCAAAAGAACAAAAAGAGAAAAAGGAAGTTGCATTAGATACTTTAGCACGAGGCAAAACACCAAAACAAGGATGAGATTCATCTTACCTTGGGAAGGTTTTGCTTATAAGAATTAAATGTATAAAGTTGGGGGCTGAAGCAAAAAAGGAGACCATGTATCACTTAAGAACCTCTAAAGTGGTACATATTAACTCTCAAGATGTAGAGGTAGGAGGAATCTAACCAAATAGTGAATTGAGGGTGAGGTCTTTAAACGCATTAGATACTCATGAGGCAAAATACCAAAGCAAGGATGAGATTCATCTTACCTTGGTAAGGTTTTGGTTATAAGAATTAAATGTAAAGTTGGGGGCTGAAGCAAGAAAAGAGATCATGTATCACTTAAGAACCTCTAAAGTGGTACTCATTGACTCTCAAGATGTAGAGGTAGGAGGAATCTAACCAAATAGTGAATTAAGAGTGAGGTCTTTAAACAGGAAAAAACATTAATGCAATTAGTATTGGACATCTGGTCAAAGTCAATAAACAAAGCAAAGAAGATTCCTAAGGACCTTTGGAGCAAGTAGCAATTAAAAAAAGGTAAACAATGATTTTTCTTTCTAAATAATTGTTCAAGTATATTTCACAAAAAAGTGGAATTCATGTATTAAAAATTATTCAAATAAGTATATTTTAAATAGGTGCAATTCACATATTAGAAATTAGAAATTATTCAAAATGTCGATGTTCTCTCTTTGCAAGGAACAATGTTGACAAATTAGCGTGCATTAGGGTTGGAAATTCGAAGTATAGGTCCAATGGTATGATAAGAAGCTGGAACAAATAGTGCAGACAATAATCCAGAATTGAGTCAATTCAAATAGTGCAAACACTAATCCAAAATTGAATCAATGAATTGGATTAAGTTTTATAACATTTTAGACGACATGGTCCTTGAGGTAATAGTGCAGACACTAATCCAAAATTGAGTCAATTCAAATAGTGCAAACACTAATCCATAATTGAGTCAATGAATTGGATTAAGATTTATAACATTTTAGATGACATGGTCCTTGAAGTAATAGAAAGGAGTTTTTGGGAAAAACAGTTCACACTAAATAACTTTACAACTCTAAATTGCATTACAAGTTGTAAAGTTACTTAGTGAAGACTTTTACAACTCTAAATTGCATTACAAGTTGTAAAGTTACTTAGTGAAGACTTCAATTCCGAAAAGAGTTTTTTTTTGGAAAATTGGTTCACACTCAATTGTATTATAGGTTGTAATGTCATATTTAGTGAGGTTCTCAAACTCACAATGAATGAATAGAGAGAACTGTAAAGTAGGAATCAAGTCAGATTTTCACATTTATTTTGTTCATAAATTTGAAAATAAAATTTTTGTAATGTGTAAATTGTGTAAATTGTTTGTGATGTATAACTTATAAGATGGACAGGGTCAATCTTGGTGGACACTTAGTTTTGAAAAGAAAAAAAAAATTGTAATGTGTAAAACTTTTGTGATGTACAACTTATAAAATGGACACAGGGAATCTTGAGTCTTATTCTTGGCAAACACTTAGTGATCTATAGTTCTTTTGGGTCACTTATTGATTTAGACTACTAGGACTTTGTTGGTTTCTGACTTTGTTGGCTTCTGTCTATTTACTGGAACATTTTTGTCTTGTCTTTAGGGTTGTGTTGTGTATGAATATGTATGGGTTTTATTTAATTTATATAAATAACAATAAAACAAAATTTTATCTTTTTTTTTCCACAAAAAAATCGTATCTTTTATTAATGAAAATAAAAGTTACATGTTGCATATGCTAAGTGCATACGCAAATCAGCATGTAGCTGCCATATAGATTACCGAGTATAGCAAGAAATAAAATACATCCACTATGTGTCGCATATATACATACTGTAGAACAATATAACTTCTCCACAAGGACTCTGATGGATATGGATACAATAAATAACTATAATCAAAATGAAAAAGAAAACATTTGTTGTCTCTAATGGGGGCATCCCCCCTCCAGTGACAGGAGCAAAAGGTCTGTGAAAGTACTGATAATAAGCATGCTCATTCTGCTCCATGTGAGCAGTCAATAGGTGTGTCGCCTCCTTGGAAAGGAGGTCGGAAATTGTGTTCCTCTCCCTGTAAATGTGCAACATGAAATAGGATCAAAATGGGATTTGGGTAGTAGAGTTTCAACCAAAATATTCTGCAATGTGTGTATGTAACATGTCGTATGAACGTTAAACTAGTCAATGACAATTTTGGAGTCACCAAATATCTGTAGTGCATGGATATTTTTAGTGATGGCAAATTGTAAAAGGTACAAAAGGCAAGAGAGTTCTGCAAAATTGTTGGTGCCTCTTTTAAGTGATGGAGAATAAATCCACCACCATAACCATGTGTCTGTGCAGATCCATCAAAATAGGCCCAAGGGGTAGAGTAATCAATGATCTTAAGGGATATAACTCGGGGTTGTGGAGGGGCGGGGTCATTGGGAATAATGTGATATATGGAGATTATGTGAGCAACAAATGAGAGCCAATGATGAGGGATGTCGTGGAATATGGTCCGATTAGGGGCCATCCAAATGCTCCAACAGATTAGGATAGGTAGCTTGAGGGGAGTAGCAGCGTTCCACCAATGCTCCCATGCATCAATAAGGGTGTTCCCCTCCCAAAAAATATTATAATGGATGGAGTGTATAATCATCCAGATTTCAAGGGTAGCATGACATTGAAGGAATAGATGCAAAGTATCTTCAGTTGCCTCATTGCAGAGTGATCATTTGTGAGGACCAATGTGTGTTCTCTTTTGTAAATTGGCCCTGGTTGGAATTTTGTCAGTGAGGATACACCACATGGGGAGCCTTGCTTTAGCAAGTCCCTTAAGTTTCCAGAGATTGCGCCACTATGGAATCAAGGGTTCAAGCCTGTATGCACGATATATGTGAGAATCCCCCTCTTTGGGCGTGTATATACCCTATTTTGAAACGGTCCAAATAACTTCATCCTCTCGATCCAATAATCTGACGCTAGTTTCTCTTAAGGCATCCAAGTACGCTAACCATATCTCAGTCCACTGTGGGTGAATTTGTAATGCCTGATGGTCAAGCCAACCTTGTGAGAAAAGTGTGGTTCAATCCCTATTTGCAATTTGATTGAGCGTGAAGAATCCAGCTTGATTGAGGGTAACAATGAGTGCATTCGAGAGGAGGTGTGCATTTCCACAACCCACCCAAGGGTCACATCCAATAGGTATCCTGGATCCATTTCCAATTCGCCAAGCCAAATCATCCCTAATAAATTTGATCAAGGAAATGACAGCACACCAAATACTGGAACAGCAAGGGTGGTGCACAAGGGGGATACAAATCCATTCAATGGGATTGAGTGGATGTATGTATTTATGTATAGCCACCCTGGTCCATAAGTTGTTACCCGTGAGAATCATCCATCCAAGCTTAGCAGCCAATGCCAAAGCAAAGGTCGATAAGTCCTTGATGCCTCGACCGCCCCATCGCTTGGGTAATGCAATACAGGTCCATTTGGTCTATGCAAAAGTGTGTCCTTCTTTGGTGCCAAGCCATAAAAATCTCCTGCAGATCCTCTGAATTTTGTAGAGTCTTCCTTCAGGAATCCAGGCAAGAGATATCCAATACACAAGAATGGCCTCTAGGATAGATTTGATCAGAATCAGCCGACCAGCCCTAGAAAGTCAGCGATGGCACCGGTTATTTAAACGTTTGTCTATCTTGGTAAAGAGCCAATTCCAATCGACATTTTTGTAATTCACTGGTTTGAGGAAAAAACCCAGGTACTTCAAACCATCCTCAAATCTGGTGAGGTTAAAAGTAAATCTCTGTTGTGCAAAGTGTATTTCATGAGGAGTGTATCCATGGCAAGTCAATGTTGATTTGATGTCGTTACACTGAATTCCCATAGCAGTGCAAAATAATAGCAGGATAGATCTTACCACAGACGAGTCACCAAGAGTACCATTGAGAAAAAGTACAATGTCATCCATAAATAACAGATGTGTGAGCACACAGTTAGTCGTTAAACGGATACCTTTCAATCTGCCACGAGTAGTTTCATCAATAATACATCTACTAAGTCCCTCCATAACCAAAATAAATAAAAGGGGAGATAATGGACACCCTTGTCGAAGTCCCCGCTTCGCATGAAAGAAAATGGTAGCAGCCCCACTGATAAGAATGCTAAAAGAAATAGAGGTGATGCAGCTCATTATCCAATTAATAGTTTGTAAGGGGAAACCCAAGTGAGTGAGAAACATGCGGATATAGAGCCAGCTCACTTGATAAAATGCTTTTGCCAAGTGAATCTTGAGAATCATCCCTTTTATGCGCTTGGTGTGCATAGAATGCAAGCCTTCTTGTGTAATGCCAATTGCATCATGGATCTGTCTATTTTCAAGAAAGGCAAATTGTTCAGGGGATTAAATTGGATAAAATGGGTTTCAACCTGTTGGCAAGAATCTTGGCCATAATCTTGTATATGCCATTACATAAAGAAATCGGGCGAAAATCTTTGAAAGAAGAGGGATGATCATATTTAGGAATGAGGGCAATGAATGTAGCATTGAAGGCCTCATAGATGCGCCCAGATTGACGAGTCTCTTCCACCACCTCCAGGTGATCAGGACCCAGAAGATCAAAGAAGGTCGGATAAAACTCCACAGCCCAACCATCAGGTCTAGGGCTTTTGTCCTTTTTGAAGCACTTAAGGACAGATTCTAGTTCTTGGATCGAAACCAATAAAAGGAGGTCCTCCTCTACTACGAGATCCACATATCTGGGAAAGAGGGAGGCCACCTTTATGATTTCAGCCAAAGATGGTTGCAGAGGGGACTTATAAATCTCTCAGAAATTATTGATACCTTTCTGAGCAAGTTGAGAAAAGGTGGAAGCTTTTGATCCATCCTCATTGTCGAGTTCCCAAATGGTGTTGATAGTCCGTCTGCCATTAGCAAAATGATGAAAGAATTTGGAGTTTTCATCACATGCTTTGATCCAAGTGGCACGGCTTTTGAGTCTCTAAACCTCATCCCTCACTTGTAGGATCTTTAAGCGAGCAATTTCAAGAAAAATAAGTTGTGACTTCTCATCTTCAGTTGCAAACCCTCCCCCATTAGAACTTTCCGATCTATGGATATTATGTTCAATTCTAGTGAGTTCATTGTCCTCCATTCTCTTCTTATGCTTAGCCCAAGTAATGGACTCCTTCTTAATAGTAAGTAATTTGTGGGCAAAAGTGGAGGATGGCAATTGTAGATTAGAGGCGAAGGGAGTCCCCACTGAGTGTCCACTAATTTGATGTAGTCGGGGTCTTGTAACCACACACAGCAAAATTTATAGGGAGAAGTCAGCTTCTTAAAGTCCCCAGTGATTTCCAAATAGATCAGGGAGTGATCAGAGATGCCACCAGAGCCATTCCACTACCTGAAAGAGCCAAGATTTTGTAATAACCCTTCTTTGATAAGAAAGCGATCGAGCTTGCAAGCCACCAAATCATCCCATGTGCGCCTGTTGCGCCAAGTTGGAGAGGGGGAAGTTATGAGGGGATCCACTAGGTGATGCGATGAGAGCAAGTATCTGAAGTAATCAAAGAGTGTATCCGCATGAGAATTTGGCCCCCAGAATTCTAAGATCCCAAGAGAGTAGTTCAAGTCACCATCCAAAATGATATTGTCAAAACGCAAAATAGATGAGTTCATAAGTGAGGTCCAGAATTGTTGCATGTTTGTGCAAGGTCCATAAGCATTAATAATACAGAATTGCAATCCAAGGGCTTCCGAGAAGACATCCATCCCCAGAATGCAAACCATGCCCCAAACATTAAGAAGATTGATATGTCGGGTGTTGATATAGAGGGCCAAACCACCTGACCACCCATTGGCATATAAAGCATGAATGATCCAACCAGGGATAATAGGGGTAAGTACTTGAATAACATGATCAGAGGTACCATGAGTTTCCTGAAGCATAATGATATCGACCGATGAAGAAGAAAAGAGTCGTCGAAGCGCAAGACGCTTCGCTGGGCTAGCCAGCCCACGACAATTGAAGGAAATACAGATCATTGGGAAACCAAGAGTGGGGTTTGTCTTGCTCTAAGGATCCCATCGAAGGAGAGTTGAGTGTCGAAGGCAACTTCTAAACCGACTTGTAGAATAGCTTTTGAAATATGCGAATGTCGGCCCCGGGAGGGCTTTAGCAATGGGTTGGAGGGTCCAGTAAGGGTACCAAGACCAGTCGGAGTGTATAATCGAGGGCGTAAATTGTAAGAGTGACTCGAAGAGGTGTCGAAGGGTTCAACCACAAGGGAAGGGCAAGGACCAAAGGGGGAGGGTGAGGGGGGAGAGGGGAGTAGTTCAAAAGGTGCAAGTGTGGAGGCGTGGGGATATGATAAGGGCAAAAAAGGTATGGTAGGGGGAGTGGGGGGGGAATGTAGAGGTGAGGAAGATGAGGGGCAACAGATGGAAGGGGAATGGAAACCAGGCTGAGGAGGCTCCGTACACAAAATAGATGCCGAAGATAAAAATGATAAAAATGTAAATTGAGAAGAAGAGAAGGTACCATCAGCCGGAGGGAGTCTAGTAGATGTAGCAGCAACCATAGATTGAGTGACTCTAGTAGGTGCATGCGCAACCATCTATGAGTAATATGCCAGTGAGGATGAATCAGGTGTCACTATGAAGCCGGTATGTTGACCCTGTCTCTGCAACGAGACCGATACAGGAGCAATGGGATGCAATCCACTGTGAGTACGAGGAGCCGGTGTCGAGCCATTTAATGGGAAATCTTTGAAGACATGTCCGACTTTGTGGCAACGATGACAGCAGAAGGGAACCCCTTCATAATCCAAAGTCTGAGCCCTGGTGGAGTTGCAACATTGAATATTTATGGCCTCCTCAAGACCTTCCCTTGTGTCAAGATGTACCAGGATGCGGGCAAAATCCATTTTGTCGGAGTCAATGAAGGAGCGATCATGGTCCAAATAAGTGCCCAAAAGGTTACCAATGTCCTTAAAAATATGTTCATTCCATAAGTGTAGAGGTAGCCCAGGTAACTGTACCCAGATAGGTCCCACACCCAGCGGTTCACGATCAGGATCAAACAAGGGGTTCCATCGTTTCAGCAACACAAGTGCCATCTCAATATGCCCGAATTGTGATAATATAAGATCTGTGGGTGCTCTGGAAGTAAAGCGGAGAGCAAACCAACCCTTGGTAAGAGTGTGAATGGTGGGAAGCTCCTATAATAGGTCACCCCATATCTCTTGTGCCCATTGTTTCAATCTCTTAACCCCATAGTTCTGGCCACGAACCCAACCAACAACCACCCTATCCATAGTACCCAAGATATCGGCCATCTGTACACCAGCGTCGAGAGTGAGAAGGCTAGCACTCTTGTTGGCTCTTATGCACTTCGTGCGACAAGGTGCACTGGGAGTTATGTCGAGAGGTAGAGAGGCCGATGCAGTAAGCAGAGGGGGGGAGACAGAGGCGGGAGGGTGAGGGGAGGAGTCGAGCAGGTGGATGGTGAAGCAGCTAGAAGGTCGACGGGTCGTGGGTATGACAGAGCCAAGTGGGGGGTTGGGGGGGAGTGAGTTAGGGGAGGAAAAGGAAGGTGGGGGGGCAGAGGGCAGGGGTAATGAGGCAGGGGGAGCAGATTTACCGAGACATGTTGGGAGACCAGGGTAAATGAGGGAGCCTGCGGTGTGTAGGTGAGGGTTTGAGAGAGAAAGGCTAAAGACGCAGGGGACGAGGGTTGAAGATCCGGTGAGGAGATGAGGTCCAAGTTAGCAGCCGTGAGGATAGTCGGGGATGATGGAGAGAGTTCCCAGACCAAAAAAGAATTCAACACAGGGAAGGTAAGCGGGGAGGAGAAGCCAGCTAATGTAGGACAAATAAACGGAGAAGATGCAAGGTGAGATACATGCATACCCAAGGAAAATCGATGCACGAGGGTCCAAATGTCCACATCAGCATATGGGTCTTCCGAATAATCCACAAGTTGTTCATCCTGGGCCCCTTCCATTGCAAACTCCAAGAAGAAATTGTTATTGTAAAGACCAACTGTCAGTCAGAGCGAATCGGTCACGAGGAGCAAGAAACCCAGTCCCCAGCAATAAAAAACAAGAGCACTAGTGGTCAGTGACCTGACAGTGCATCAATCCAAGGCCAAAAGGGTCAAGAGTGTCGCTAAGCTCTGTCAATGATAGTGAGCACAGTCAGCAGAAACATCGGCCTATAATATGGGAGTCCAAGTGCGCCATCGTAAAACCAATCTTCAAGAACCATCGAGAGACATGAATAGCGCAGCAGGTAACCGAGGGTGCATTCATGGTTGTATCAAGCAAATGCCACAGAGGGTAATGGAAACCCTAGGGCCGCCATGGACGCACATCTCTCAGGACCTTCGTCGCCGAGGGTTGGACCTCCTTTCAGCGCTCCATACATTTTATCAATATGTCGGCAACACATATCAATCTTTAACAGGTATCAATAAATCAAAACAAAATTTTATCTTAATTGTACATAAATAACAATAAAACAAAATTTTGTGCGTGTGAGGTCCGTCTGCAACCTAATCTGCGCAGCTTGACTGCAATCCTGAGTAGCAGCCCTGCCCCAGGTTTTCGCCCTCATGGAGGCGTAGAGCTCACCCAAGGAGCCTCCTCCGCCTCCCCCTCCTCCTGCGGTCGTTGACTCCTTCAACCAACTTCTGGCTGCCTGCCTCATAAGAAGAAAAAGCGAAGCAGCCAAATTTGTGAAGAAGCTTGAAAATATTCCGAAAATTTCTCTGCCTCCAGAGACCCCCATTCAAGTAGCTTTGTCCTTCGTTGATCGCACCCTCGTGGACCAATTCACTGGGCTCTGGCCTTCTCCAAAATCTACCGAGATCTGGGTTAACAAGAACTAGGCTCCTCTGATCAAGCACAGCGTTACCTGTTATTTCCTTGGGCGAGGGTTCTTCCTCTTTGAGTTCTCCTCAAAAGATGATAAGGATCTCATCTTCCAGAATGGACCCTACTTCATGGGTCATCAGGGCCTCTATCTTAACAAATGGACGTCGGACTTCGATCCCGCTGTTGATGTTCCCACGGCAGTCCCAGTGTGGGTTCGGCTCCCAAACCTCCCTGTGCACTGTTGGAACTGGGACTCCTTTAAGCACATCGGCAATGCCCTTGGGAAATTTATAGATCAGGGAAACAACAAAGACCAATATCACTGTGCCAGAATTTGTGTAGAAGTAGATCTAGAGGTGGGCCTCCCGGAGGCCATTAAAATCAATGTTGGCAGCTGGTCCCATGTGCAGAAACTTGATTACGAACAGTTTCCCTTCAAATGCCGGAAATGCCATGTCTACGGCCATTTTGCCAGAGGATGCCCGTCCAATGTTGAGGCAGAGAAAGGTAAGGAGAAGGGTTGGAATCAAGTCAAGCGTTCAAAGACTTCTCACAAAGCTCAAAAGCCCGAAGGCCCTAATGGCAATGGCCCTCTTCAGGCCCAAGCTCAAAATACCCCTCCCAAAAAGGGGCAAGAAAACAAGTTTGACCCTCTAAGCCAACAAATAGAGGTTTCTCAAGAGGTTGAGATCCAAAAACCAGTCTCTCCAAACAAAGGCACTCCCTCTGTTTCTCCCAAGGGAACAACTGCTGCAGAAAGCTCCAAAGGTATTCCATTAGAAGTCGAGGAGGAAGAACAAGAATCAGAAGATTCAGATGAGGAAGGAGAAATAGGAGAGTCTTGAGCCTCGGTCAGGAGATCCACAAGAGGCCGCAAGACTAATAGGGAAAAAAGAGAGCAGGAAACGTATAAAGAAAAGCTCCAAGGCAGCCAGCCAACTCTTGAGAAGATGTTAGCTTCAAAACCGAAGATGGCGAGAAATCAGCGCCAAGGCTCCAAGGGAGCCCATCAGAAGCATAAATAATGAAGATCATCTCCTGGAACTGTAGAGATATGGGGAGCAGAGCCAAAGAAGAATCCATTAGAGGTTTAATAAGGATATAAGTCCCTGACATACTTCTCGTCCAGGAGACCAAATTGGAGGACACAGTGTTCCTGCAAGCAAGAAACTTTGGAACAGAAGTGAAGCAAAAGCAATCTCTAGCCGGGGGGCCTCAGGAGGGTTGGGCACCCTCTGGAACGCTAGCAAGTTCTCAGTTATTTCTGAAACTCAGAACCCCCATTCGCTGCTTCTACAAATGCAGCACCTAGTTACAAAAGAGATTTTCTATCTCTTCAACGTGTATGTCCCAGTCAATGCTAGGGAAAAAAAGCATGTTGGGATTCTATAAGAAGCCAAGTTGACCTAGAAAACTCGGAAAATATCATCATTGCAGGGAATCTCAATCTCACCCTTCTCTCGTCAAATAAGAGAGGAGGCAACGTTGTTCGAGATCCGACATGGAAATGGGCGGAGGATCTTATGCAAGATTGGGACCTGCTGGACATCAAGCCATTTTCCGGTAAGTACACTTGGTCTAACAAAAGAATAGGTCCAGGCTATATTGCTGCTAGACTAGACAGAGTCTTCGTTCAAAGCTCCTTCCTTTTGCTAGGGTTAGAACCTAGAATGCATATTCTCTCCAGCAGCATCTCGAATCACAAGCCCATCAAGCTTGAACTTCAGGCTCATCTTGATCTGGGCCCTATTCCTTTTAGATTCAGTCCCCTCTGGGCCAAGGAGCCTGACTTCATGCCCTTAGTCAAGGATAGTTGGAGAATGCTTGTTAAAGGCTCCCCCTTTTTTGTCTAGGAGGAAAAACTCAGAAGAGTGAAAGTGGCCCTGAAACGCTGGGCCAATTCGCTGCCCAACTCGACAACAAAAAGGAAAAAAATTCAAAACATTCTAGAAACCCATTAATTTCAAGTGGAGGATGTTGTTATAACCAAAGATATTTTAGACAAAGAGGCCCACCTTCAGCGAAATTTCCATAAGGCCTGTTTGGCTGAAGAAGAATACTGGAGGCTAAAGTCCCAAAGACTTTGGCTTAAAGCAAGGGACAGGAACTCTTCCTTTTTCCACAAGCAAGCTCAAGCCAGGAATTGTTTCAATTCCATCTCCGAGATCAAGGAAGAGAATATCATCCACAAGAACTTTGAAAACATCAAGAAAGCAGCCTTTTCCCATTTCAAAAGTCAGTATAGCGAGGAAATGGATCTAGACCCTCATCAAGATCTGCTTCATGTAGTTCCTCAAGCGATTTCAGATAACATGAATCTTATTCTAGAAGCCAAAGTCACCAAGAATGAAGTCAAAGATGCCCTCTTCGCTATGGATCCCGACAAGGCTCCAAGACCGGACAGATTTTCAGCCAGGTTTCTTCAAGTCTGTTGGCCGGTAGTTGAAAAAGATCTCTTCAAAATGGTCCAAAAATCCCAAGAATATCAGAAAACTGGAGGCAGCACTAACTCTGCATTTCTTGCCCTCATCCCTAACAAGAAAGGAGACAGAACCTTCATCAGATTCCGTCCGATCTCCCTTTGCAATATTGGTGATAAGTTAATTACCAAAGTAATTGTGAATCGCCTGAAGCTCATCCTCCCTAAAATTATCCCGGAGAATCAAGGAGTATTCATTCATGGCAGGCAGATCATGGACAACTTTACATTAGTCCAAGAGGCAATCCACTCCAGCCTGCACCGAAATGAAAGAGGTATGGTTGTCAAACTTGATTTAGCAAATGCATTTGATCGAGTAAGGCATAGTTTTCTGCTTAATGTCTTGAGCAAGTTTGGTTTTAGTGTGAGCTTTATAAAATGGATCTGGGCTTGTATCTCGGAGCACTAGATCGCTCCTTTAGTGAATGGCAGAGCAGCTGACTTCTTTAAAGCCATAAGGGGTCTTAGGCAGGGGTGCCCCCTCTCTCCTCTGCTCTTTATCCTCCAAGCCTCGGCTCTCAATTTTCTCTTAGACAAGAAGCTGCAAGATCAGGAAATCAGTGGGCTTTGCATAGCAAGAGGGATCAAAAATATTAATCACGCCCTATTTGCGGATGACACCTTGTTACTGGGGGCTGCCACTGTTCTTTCAACCACCAGATTCAAAGTAGTGTTGGACGACTATTGTGAGGCCTCTGGCAGTGTTTTAAACAAGGCCAAATGTCACATTTACAGTTGGAACACTCCGCCCAGCTTGCTTTCCTCTATTGCTAACTGTTTGGGCTTTGCTGCCTCCCATACCTGGTCTTCCTTCAAGTACCTGGGCCTTCCAATATTCCTCAAAAGAGCCTACAGTAAAGATTGGATTCCACGATTGAAGAAATTCAAGAGCAAGCTCCAAGCCTGGGGCTATTCCTGGCTCAACATTGCGAGCAAGACTATCCTTATCAAATCCGTGCTAAGCAACCTCCCTTTATTTCTCTTCTCAGCTCTTCTTGCTCCTGTTGGCATTCTTAGAAAGATAGAGGAGTACATTCGCCGCTTCTTTTGGACGAGTGGCAAACAAAGTGAAAACAAGCTGCCTTTAGTCAATTGGGAGACAATTTCCAAACCTCTTTTGGAAGGGGGTTTGAATTTCAGGAACCTCTGTGATCAGAATATTGCCATGGGAGCAAAACTTCTCTGGAAAATCATCGCGCCCAAGCTAGGCTAGGCCCAATTAGCTCTATGGAGAAAATACTTCAGGGGCAAACGTACTCGTTGTTTGGACAAACCGCTCCAGCATTCCAACTCGCCCTTTCTAAATCTATATGCCAAAGTTGTATCTCTTATTACATCACATGCCTTCTAGATTCCCGGAAATGGTAAAAGAATAAACTTATGGACAGACAGAATCATGAACAATGGTTCCTTGGCGGATAGCATTTCTCTTTGTGCGTTGTGCAGTTGGATGGAGGAAGCTAGGTATAATTCTTTGTGGGACATTTCTGTTTGGCATGGTCCATATTGGGCAGGCTGGAACCAAACTAATATGCCACCCGAGCTGCAACATGAATGGCGAACGCTCCTTGACAAACTGCATGGTATGGCACCCACACTGTCAACTAAAAAAGACACGAGAGGATGGGGTTCGAATGCTGTGGGGTACTCTGTTGCGATGGGATATGACAAACTGAGGGAGAGACCTCACGTCCCTCCAAACCAGTGTAGAGTTTAGCAACGGAATAACTAAATAAAACATACATAACACACAGCGGAAACAAACATAAAAACACAGATTTTAACGCGGTTCACCCAACCAATCTGGACTACGTCCACCTAACAGGGCATCGACAATTTCATTCAACAACTGGAGAAATACAATAGCAGAGTTTTTCATCTGCTCATCTCTTCCACTCACCTCACATCCCTCATCATGTCACTTGCCTCTACGGGCTTACATTTTATAGCTGTGAATGGAAACAAAATCATAAATTCACTCACAACAAATATAGAATGCATTAACTCCTTATCAGAAATAGATGGAGTCAATTTAGCAACAAATCCTATTGTTGTCACCTACATGAGATTTTCTCCAAAAATAATTAAAAGAAAATCTCAACAATCTCCACCTTGACAACAATTAGCCTGATACCCTATTCCATTATTATTTTTATCTTTTCTGCAAGCCAAGAGAAGCCAGACACCATCGTAGCTTCTCTAACAAAACTGGTTTCATGAACATCTCTGCACAGTTTTCCTTTGTATGCACTTTTTCAAGAGAGACTCCCCTTTCAGTGATAACCTGTCTTACAAAATGGCACTTGATAGGTATATGCTTTATAAGCATGTGAAGCAGCGATGTATTCTGCTTTAGTAGTGGATAAAGCAACAATGCTCTGTAGCTTTGACATCTAGCAAAGCTAATAGCTCCATCTGCAAGAGTAAAGACATACCCTGAAGTTGACCTTCTCTTATCCAAATCACCTGCAAAATCAGAATCAACATATTCGCAAACAAATTCACTACTCTTGTTATAAGTGATACAATGATCACTTGTGCCTCTCAGATACCGAAGTACCCATTTCACTACTAACCAGTGTTCTTTTCCTGGATTTTCCATATACCTGCTGACAACCCCAACCGCTTGTGAAATATTTGGTCGAGTACAAACCATCGCATACATCAAACAACCTACTACATTGGCATATGGAATTCGAGACATATATTCCTTTTCTTCATTAGTGTTAGGACATAAACTTGAAGAAAGCTGCTAATGAGAAGCAAAAGGGACTGAAACAAGCTTCACATTGTTCATACCAAACCTCAAGAGTATTTTCTCATATACTTCTGTTGTGATAGCCACAGCTTACCATTGCTCGTCTCTGAAAATCTCCATGCCCAAAATATGTCTTGCTGCTCCTAGATCTTTCATATCAAACGTCCTAGCCATCTGAGCCTTTACCCTGTTGATCTCTGTTGTGCTTTTGCTTGCTAAAAGCATATCGTCAACATATAACACTAAGATAATGAACATGCGATTACTTAATTTCTTAAAAGTAAACACAATGATCATATTCACTTCTTATATAATTTTGACTCATCATAAAAGAATCAAATTTCTTGTATCATTGTCGAGACCACTGCTTCAGACCATACAATGATTTCTTAAGCCTGCAGACAAATTTCTTGTTGCGATTTTGAACAAACCCTTCCGATTGTTCCATGTAAATCTCCTCATCTAAATCTCCATGTAGTTTTAACATCTAGTTGTTGTAATTCTAAATCAAGTAAAGCAACTAATGCTAACACAATTCGAATTGAAACAATTTTTACAACTAGTGAAAATATCTCATGAAAGTCAAAGCCGGCTTTCTAAGAAAAACCTTTCGCGACCAACGTCGCTTTGTACCTATTTTCTGTATCATCAACACCCCTTTTCAATTTGTAAACCCACTTACATCCCACAGTTTTCCTATCTTTAGGAAGTTCCACCAGATCCCATGTGGCATTCTTGGCTAATGCCTTCATCTCGTCCTTCATAGCGTCTTTCCACTTACCACTGTTAGAACCTTCTACAGCTTCCTGATAGCACAAAGGTTCATCATCGTTAGCGGTTAAAGCAACTGAAGTAACATAATCATCATACCTTTTAGAAGGATGTCTGATTCTCGTAGACCTCCTTAAAGATGTTTCTGGTACTTCCACAATTTGTTGATTATTATCTGTAGGAACTTCTTCATGATCAGCATCTGAAACACGTTCATGATCTGCATCTGAAACTTGTTCATGATCTGAATCTGAAACTTGTTCATCTTGACTATCATCAGTGTTTGCACTGGTTTCAAACTGAATGTGTTGAAGCTTAGGTACATTATCCTATTTCAATTTATCATCTACATCTGGGCTTTCAAGTGAGGATTCATTAAATTTAACATCTCTGTAAATGATGATCTTGTGAGTAGTAGGATCCCACAACCTGTATCTCTTATAGTCCCATCACCATATCCAACAAAAATATATCTTTTTGATTTAGGATCTAATTTAGAACGCTAATGTTTCGGAACTAGAGCATATGCATCACAACCAAAAACTTTCAATTTAGAATAATCACATGGATAACCTTTCCATACCTCTTGAGGAATTTTGCATCCTATCGCAGTTGATGGTGATCGATTTATCAAGTAACAAGCTGTAGAAACCGCTTTTGTCCACAATTCCTTCTGCAAATTGGCGTTACTAAGCATACTTCTTGCTCTCTCTAAGAAAGTCTTGTTCATGCGTTCAGCAACTCCGTTTTGCTGAGGAGTATATACAGTGGTTTTATGTCTTTCGATCCTAGCGTCCTTGCAATAATTATCAAATTCCTTTGAAGTAAACTCACCACCATTGTCAGTGCTTAAACATTTAATGGTTCTTCCAGTGATGTTTCCAACTAATGCTCTAAATTGTTTGAAAACTGTGAATACCTCAGACTTCTTCTTTAACATATAGACCCACACTTTTCTAGAGAAATCATCAATAAAAGATACAAAATATAACAATCCTCCATATGAGGTTGTAGGAGATGGACCCCAAACATCAGAATGGATATAATCAAGGATTCCCTTACTAGTATGTTTTCCAGTTTTAAACTTCTGCTTGCTTTGTTTCCCATATACACAATGTTTGCAGAAATCTAACTTGGAAGATTTTAAACTAGGAAGTAACTTACAATCAGATAAAATTTTGAATCCTCTTTCGCTCATATGGCCCAACCTTTTATGCCATAAACGAATAGAATTATTGTCTTTTTCAAATACCGTAGAAAAATGATCTGACTCTGTTCTTCCTTCTAACTGAAAAAGATTTCCAACCTTCTTTGCTTTCATTACTAGTAAAATTCATTTATAAACTTTCATTACTCCACCTTGAATAAAGGTTTTATATCCATTAGTGTCTGGTAGTCCTAGTGAAATGAGGTTTTTTCTTAGTTCAGGTACGTGTCTTACATCAGTTAGAATTTTATTTGTCCCATCAAACATTTTAATCTGGATGCTTCCAATTCCCACAATATTACACGAGACATCATTTCCCATGTAAACAACTCCATCATTGATTGATTTATAAGTTTTAAACCACTCTCTATGAATGCACATGTGATTTGACGCACTAGAATCTAACAGCCAATGTTGATCACGATTAGACAAACTAACTGATAACACTTCATCACTCATACCTGAAATGGATTCCGAACATGTATCTGTTGTGTTTGCTTCTTCCTTTTCTGTCGAAGAGTCTCCATTGGATGTTTGCCGTCTTTTCCAACAATCCTTCTTCAAGTTTCCTGATTTGCCACAAAAATAACACTTTACCTTACTCTTCTTCCCTTTCGATTTTTAACGCGAGTTGTTGTGCTTACTGAAGCGTCTTTCTTTAGAATGACCTCTGACCATCATTGCTTCTGATGTAGAGGTTTCTGAATTTGACCTTTTACTTGTTTCTTCAGACAACAAAGCTCCAACAACATCATCAAATTCAATGGTTTCTGATGAACTAAGACTTATAGAAGTAACAAAATGATACCATGACTCGGGAAACGAGCATAATAAAGTTACAGCTTTATCTTCTGATTCAAATTTTACTTCTATACTTTCTAATTACACCAGAAGAGTATTAAAGATACTTAGATGATCAGTTATCGTCGTACCTTCCTTCATGCGCAGGCAGTGCAATTATCGCTTCAAAAGAATCTTATTGGTTAAGTTTTTTGTCATGTACAGCGTTTCAACCTTTGTCCACAAACCAGCAGCGATTTTCTTTGACACGATGTTAAACAAAACATCATCCGCCAAACACAGTCAAATGCCGCTCAGTGCTCTTTCATCCAAGTCACTCCATTCATCATCTGTCATGGTATAAGGTTGTTTGGTTTTTCCCAATAGCGCATTCGCCACGCCTTGTTGTACAAGTAAATCATACATCTTCACTTTCCAGATCTCAAAGTTGTTCTTGCCATTGAACCTCTCGATCTCAAACCGAGCACTTTGAGTTTTTGCCATGTTTAGTAGCTCGTGTCACAAAATCTCCAATTGCAACTCTTAATAAATGAAATTTTTAATTTTAATCAAAAAATTAAAATTTTTGATTAGAAAATACCCTTGCCTTATAAAAAATGCCCCTCCCCTAGTATCATGGCATACAACAAATCAATTTAATACAAGATCGATTTTAAATGGATTAACCAAATCGATTTATTTAAAGAACTTCAAATCGATTTTATGGCATATAATAAACCTCTCAAATTAGTAAAAAATGCCACATTATAAACTCCATATAATCGATTTCTAAGTGCCACCCTTTTTAATAAATTCGATTTAATTTTAAAACCACCACTCAAAACGATATACACAAATCAATTTATATAAATCGATGTTAAAAAACTTCAAATCGTTTTTTTTGTTTTAAAGAATGGCAATAACACACCTCTCACCGTTCAACGCTGCCTTTAACGCAGCTTAACCAGCGTTTCTCCTGCATACCTTCAATCGATGATCTTTGTTTATAATTGGAGCTTGATTATTCGACCGAGAACCAGTTCTCACGGCAGTAATGGTTTCACGCGGTTCTCGCTACGCAGATCAACAGGTTGGGGAACTGCTTCTCCCACTCTTAACTCCGCCAGCATTTGCACAGACCTCTGCTCATTTCAGACAGTGCGATCTATGCATGCCATCAATTTTCCACGCAGTTTACAGTGAGTTATGGCTTCAACTCATGGCTTAAACGAATGAATGTTCTATGCCATTAATTTCAAGCTCGACACAGTCTTGCTCTCTGCGCGCAAGACGTATACAGACCCCGCGTTTTTGCACCATATGATACCGGGGAATGCAACCTTACGCACCACTCAACCTCCACGACGCAGCTTCCAGCTCACGGAAATAATTATCAGCAGATCCGGCCACGGCATTACAACCGCACGCAGCAGACTAGGTTTCAACCACCTCAGTGACTCAGATTCAACCTAAACGCTCCGATACCAAATTGTAGAGTTCAGCAGCGGAATAACTAAATAAAACATACAGAACACACAGCGGAAACAAACATAAAGACACAGATTTTAACGTGGTTCACCCACCCAATCTGGGCTACGTCCACCTAACAGGGCATCGGCAATTTCATTCAACAACCGGAGAAATACAATAGCAGAGTTTCTCATCTGCTCATCTCTTCCACTCACCTCACATCCCTCATCATGCTCACTTGCCTCTACAAGCTTACATTTTATAGTTGTGAATGGAAACAGAATCATAAATTCACTCACAACAAATATAGGATGCATTAACTCCTCATCAGAAATAGATAGAGTCAATTTAGCGACAAATCCTATTATTGTCACCTACATGAGATTTTCTCCAAAAATAATTAAAAGAAAATCTCAACAACCCAAGAGCCTTGGAAAGGAATATGGAACTGCCCCTCATGGCCCAAAATTGATCATTTCTGTTGGCTATTATGCCACAGCAAAATTCTGACAGACGAAAACATGCAGAAGAGAGGGTTTCATGGACCTTCAAGGTGCACCCTATGCAAAGAAAAATCAAAAACCGTGATTCATTTGATGCTAGAATGCAGATTCTCGTTGCAAATCTAGACTGAGCTGAGCATCTTGAATCCCAATTTCGATCTCCCAAACTCCACTCCTGAGCTGTTCACAAAATAGTTGAACAAGTATCCGGGTCCCCCTCCAACAAATAAGGTAATCAAAGCTGTGTGGTCCTCTCTTCCCAAAATAATTCGCTGGCAGATCTAGCTCGAACGGAACAAAAGAATCTTCAGAAATATGGAGCAGACCCCCAAATCCGTAAAAGTCAAAATAAAATGTCAGTTAAAAGAATGCCTGAGAGATCTAAAAGATGATTCTAGCCTTAGTCAGCAAGACATAAACTGGGGCTCTTTCCTTGATCTGCATTTTCAGAAAGCTGTAAGTAATGCCTCCCTTCCCAAAGCTTGGCATATAAGGGAAACAGAAACAGATTTTCATGACTGGATCACAAATCAATTGAGGCATTCCCTTTTCTTCGATGGGCAGCAAAGGGCAATCCAGGAAAGGCTAGTGCAGGGGGTGTCATTTTGAAATCAGATGGCAAAAAAGCCCACTCCTTCCCCTGGGGTTTGAGCCTCTCATCCAACAACCAAGCTGAGGCATTGGCTCTTTTTCAAGGTCTCAAGCTACTCAAAACCTTAAACATCAGGGAAGCAAATGTTTTAGGCAATTCTCAGATTATTATTAATGTTATTGTGTCAAATTCTCTAGCACTGGATTTAAGACTGGCAAGGCTGATTACTAGAATCAAAGACTAGGGAAACTCTTTCCAAAAGTTGAATTTCTTCCATGTGTTGAGAATCAATAACAAGGACGCGGATCTAGAAGCCAATAAAGCAGCGCTTCTTTCTGCCGGAGACATGATGAGAGACACAGAAGAAACATGGGAACCTATTCCTTAAATTAACTAGCTGTCATGTTTTACTGCCTTCTTCTGAGTCAGTGCGTTTCTATCCATAAACTTAGAAAATTTTCTGAAATTGATTTCATAGCAGCATCTTTTAAGAGATGGAGGTCAAGCATCAGCCCCATTTTTATCCTGAGTGGTGAGGCACTTTGGGCTATGGCTCTGCACTCTGTAAACAGAATTTTAGCATTTAGGCCAAGTCTTCAAAAAATACTCCATAACCATTTCTGTATAAACAAAAACAAAAAACAAAAAACAAAATTTTATCTTGAAAAATATTAATGAAAAATAATAATAATAGAAACTAAGAAACAGACATTTTTTTTAATAACAGCAAATGATTATATTTTCAAGAGACTTGGAACTTTTATTTAAACCTGTATTATCTCTCTGAATAATAAAACGTAGAACATGGTAATTTTTCCCATAGGTTTTATAGTTTTTTTTTATTATTATGATAAAGTATTGTCAAAGACACAAATTTTCCAATATATTTTATAGTTTTTTTTTAATTCTGATAAAGTATTGTCAAAGACAATTAATTATGATCAAACAGACAGACTTACACATCCCCACAATACTTAATTTCAATCAAACAGACAGACTTACACCTCCCCTCATATTGGGGGTAGAATAAAGAGGCTGTAGAATGAGCCTCTCGGCTCAACAAAAAGATGGTCCTTAATGATTGACAAAAAAAAACTTCGCAATTCAAATGGAAAATGATAAAGATGGTCCTTAATGATCAACAAAATACTTCGCAATTCAAATGGAAAATGATGACATAACCTGGACACCTTTTGACATCAATCATAACTTGTCGCAAGATATAAGATTACAAGAAGATGGTCCTTAATGATCGCATGCCTCGGAAACCTTTCAAACTCAATGATAATTAGTCGCCAGTTGTAGAATATAAGATGGTCTTTACGCACTATGTCCGTATCAATAATGGTCCATATAACACATCAGGGATGTTTCAATTTATTGAGAATTTGAAATCCCAAAAAAAACCACCCCTGCGAGGTAATAGAATAACAGAAACAGTAACAAACCCATTTTCAATGGGATTTAAGAATCTCAAATCGGTTAACATTGCAAATATGGTAAAAATCTGCTCCATTTTCCAAGGTTAGTGGGGGTATCAAAATGAAGCCCTGTAGACTCTGACAAACTACAAATGTAGACTGTGACAAACTACAAAAGGAGTTAAGCGAGATGTGTATTCTCTTTTCAACAAGATACAATAAACAGCCCTGACAGTTTGCTTATAAGTTTTATATGGGTATCTATGAGCTCATTGAAGGAATTGTTGCTTATTGGTATCAATGAGCTTGTTACTTGTCCTAAATGAATCTAGGAGCTCTCGAGAAGTCCTAGGGAGCATTCAATTCTACCTTTTTATCCTCGATCCTGAGAAACAAATGAACCAAAAGCAAAAACATTTCAAATAAATGAACCAAACATTTAAATATTTCAAACAAATGAACCAAACACTTCGAATATTTCAAGTTAGCATGATTATGTAATTTTATTTATAAATAGTATTTATGATAGCCATAGTACCTGTTATATATTTTGTAGTACCTGTTATATATTTTGGAGTTTTTTTATCATATTTTCCTATGATAAAGAGGTTTCTTGGAATCACAACTTTGAGTTGTGATTTATCATATTTTCCTATCAAATTTGCTCAAAATCTAAAAAAGGTTTCTTGGAATCACAATTTCGAGTTGTGAACTCACAATCTAAGTGTGGGTTGGTTTTTCAGAATTTTGAATCAATAAAAAAAATACATTTTAAACAACCAAAGATCAAAAATTTGACTAAAAATTGTTTCACCAGATTTCAAAACTCAATAGTTGTTAGTCAATTAGACGTTAGTCAATGCCCTTATGATAAAGCCTATTTTGTCAAAAGGCCATTTCCTCCATACAGTTTGGTTGTTTGATTTCTTGAACAAGAAATAAAATCATGATGGTTTCCTCCATACAGTTTAGTATTTTGGCTTCTTGAACCATAGACACATTCATGATGCTTTCCTTCATACAATTTAGTTTGTTTGGCTAAATTCATGATGCTTCCTCCATACAGTTTGGTTTTTTTTTGCTTCTTGGACAAGATACAAATTCATGATGCTTCCTCCATACAGTTTGGTTTTTTTTGCTTCTTGGACAAGATACAAATTCATGATGCTTCCTCCATACAGTTTGGTTTTTTTTTCTTCTTGGACAAGATACAAACTCATGATGCTTTCTTCCATAGGGTTTTGGATTTTGGCCTTAGACAAAGACAAGAGACAAATTCGTGATATTTCCGCCAGACAGTTTTGGTTTCATTAACAAAAGAGGAATAAAAAACAAAAGCCTTCCATCCTATCAAATCAACGAAAATGCCAGCATTCATTATAAATTCACGCTTATCAACAACATCTGACAAGCTTGTATTGAAAGGTTAATTTGTGCCACAACACAAATTTGTCTTATTTGTGTTGTGCCCAATTCTGAAGAGTAATGATGGAAGAAGCTTAAAGGCACATGCTTGTATTGCGAGGTTAGGTTATGCCTCGTTTGTCGTGGATCTAATGGAGGAAACTGTGAAAGCAAAACTGACTTTTGAACAAAATGCCCAGGTCGGACTTCCTTCGAAGGAAACAAATGGGATACCACTGTTTACGGGATGTCACTTTTTCGAAAGAAGTATGCCTAGTCCTTTTAACTCTCTTGAACGATGAACATAAGTGGTGAAGAAATTCTTTAAGTGGAGACGAAGTTTGGATGTTTAATCTTTTGAGTAAAATTCTACTTTGAAAAACATATAATTCCTCTGAAAGTAGAGCAAAAGCATCAAGTTAATCCGTTAATTCCTTGATGAATCTCACCCATGAGGCATTTTTGACGTTGGTTGTGCAGGGAATCAAATTAGCCATCGAGAGGAATGTGAAACTGACTACAAGTCTTTGGGGACTATAGGGACTCCATAGTAACAAAGGACTGGCTTAATAGCAAAATCTCAATGAGAAATATAGGTCTTTATGCAGTAACTTACAATATGGCTACAAGGAGTAACTTATTTTTGGTCTCTTTCATCTAGAGACTGAAACGATGAAATTACTTTAAGACAACGAAGGTCTTACTCAGAACGTCCCATCAATTTCTGTGACATAAATGCCTCTCTTTTATTGGGTAATCTGCTAATTGATGTTCAAATTCAGATGATGAATATTTTGTCTAACTTCAAAATGGCCTTTTGAGGGTATTGCTTTGTAACGGCAGGATGCCCATGTAGCATGAGTTGTAATAGTTTTGTTGCACAAATACCTATTTCTCTAGTTCTTATTTGGTAATCTGCTAGTTGATGTTTAAGTTAGGATGATGGGTAGGTTTTCATAATGGCATTTTGAGTATTGCTTTGTAATGGTAACATGAGTTGTAATAGTTCTGTGACACAAATACCTCTCTTTCTTATTTGGTAATCTGGTCTTTCTCACCGAGGCTTGGCAGAGGTAAAAAAACTCCATTTCTCTAGCCACATTCTCACCGTGGCTTAGTAGAGGTAAGTTTCACGTTGAAGAGAAAGCAATCTCTTCCCCTTTTTGTATCAATTGATGCAATCCCTACCCGTGTAAGGCATCAAATCATTTAATCATTTGGTGATGAACTGCACAACTAGGGTTATGACCGTGTGTAGATCCAAAAAGAGAATTTACAACCAGTTAAATATATCCAGAGTGCCCGATATGCCCACAAAGCTTGTATGCAAAGATAATAAAGTAAAAAAATATATATATATTTTACTTTATTTTTTTTAAATCAGGAGAATAAGTAGTCTACCACCTCTAACCATGGAGACCAAGGTCAAACCGAGGGGATTGTCCCTATACTCTTGAATTTAATGCAACTGCGCACAAGCCACAGCTACACTAAACAAACTAACCAAGTTTCAAATCTGACCCCAATATTGGTTAGCAAACACTTTCTACGCTTGAATTTAAAAGGCAGAACATCAACCATCCACCATTTGGCATAGACCAATAGCTGGTAAAGGAACGGCAAGCCTTATTTCCCAGTCCATCGGCCCATAAATGCACCGAGGCAGGAAATGCCCACCGTAAGATTAAAGCGGTACATCATCCTGCGGTGGGCATTTCCTGCCTCGGCGCATTTATGGGCCGATTGACTGGGAAATAAGGCTTGCCGTAAAAGAACACCTTAAAATTTCTTCGAGGAAAACGTGCAAAGGGGAAAAGTGCACTGCAAACCACACAGTTTGTGAGTTAACAAAGTTCGTAGGCCAGAAGATATCCACAAGCCGAGCTAAACTGGCTGTTGCGGATGAACTAATAACCTAAAATCTCTGTAACAAGCATGTCATCAAAATAATTTCTTTTAAGTGTAACAAGTTGAGAACCCTACATTAATTAACTCCGCAAGCAATGACTAATCCTCTCATTGACACGTAATGATCAGCCCAACTCAACCTTAGTATTGACATGCTCCCAAGAAGACGATGAAATTACTTTCAACCAATAAAGCAGGAAAGGAATTACTTTTCAACCGATTAAGCAGAGAAGTGTCTAGATATTAGTAGTTTCAATTTCTTACATTAGCACTCAATTTAAGATATATTTGGTTTACAAGATATATTTTCCAGTTTTGATGATTGACAAAATGATAAAAAAGCTCCCGAGGGAAAAACAGCACCCAACATATCAAACTAAATGGTGACACATCAGCTCGATAAATTCAAGTTCCTAGATGGTTTCGCAATATCCCCTTGGCCCACATTCCACCTTGTGAGAAGGAATAACAAATAGAAGAATATGCTAAATTTTACTTGGACTTTCAAGTTTCCAGTTTTATTTTTAATGTCAGTTGTACTCGAGTTATTCGTTTCTAGTCAAAATGTTCTTGGACTCGAGGGCTGTCATATGGTGGTTACTTGGTAGTTTAGCAGAGTCCATTACTTGCATATCATGTAAATCTTAGCTAGGCACAATCGCCCCTTACCTGCTTCCGGAAGGGAATTCTAAACTAGACTGGGTGACACTTTGGCTTTTATCAGTACCATAATTTGTTAATTATTACTACTATTTAAGGTGGAGCAACTTCCGTATAAACAAAATTCATGATTGCAGCTCTAAAGATAGCTTTGTCAACATTTTGAACCTACAACAACGTTCATCTTCAGGACAATGAGAAACATATCTGGAAATAACTTAGCTGTTAGTCTCAAAAAAGAGGATTCGCCCATTCTCAAAAACAAATTTTTCATCAGCAACAGGGATCAAAAGAGAGGATACGCCAATTCTCAAAAAAATATTTTTGGCAACGGGCATCTTGTCATCAGGATGGTGAAGTCATTAGAATTGAGAAGCTAGAAGCTATAATAAAACAAGGCAGAATTTCAACACATCTCATAAACCTTTATATCATATTAAATGTCGAGCAAAATAACCACAAACCAGAGAGTGAACCCCTTTAGATGCAGCATATTGTAACTTGAAATCTATAGTAACTACCAATGTGATCTATGCAAGCAAAAGTAGCAATTCCAACAGATACATGTTCACCCCAGGTTGAATGAACACATGCACAGCCATACTTGAATCACACACTCCTATATCTTGAGATAAAGATATATGTTCACAACCCTATACTTATGAAGTTCCCTCTATCAAGGTAACTTATTAGTTATGGACAAGACAAAATTCTCAAGACCTAGCAAACTTCATGGGCCCAGGTTGGATGAACACATGCACAGCCATACTGGAATCACACTCCTATTTATTGAGATGAGGAAAGCACTGATTAACATCAGCCTTGGGGTGCTTTGCTTCAGCATGCTCCCTACACTTGACTTCTGATGTTGTGCAGATGAATGTTTGCATGCAGACCTTGCACTGCAAAAGTGTAAACAGGTGCCAACTGTAAGTAGTAGCATAACACTCCAAAAAATAAAATTTCTCATAAACAATTAGCCTGCAAAACATATTCGCTCTACAAATATTACTCCTCATATTTAAGTTTCGTTGTCTTATGCTTCACAAATTAATCAATAGATAACTGTAAATGTTATAAGGTGGCCACATTTAATGAATTTTTTGAAATACTAATCTCAAGGAAGGAATAATGTGATCATATATCCAAGTGTGTTTGTGCTCCCACAGCATGTATTTTATTACTTACACCAAACCAAATGGACACTTCAATACAATTTGGAGCCTACAAAATATATAGCAAGTAAACTGAAAGAGGAGGTATCTAGAGTTTTGGGGAGCATTGAACCAAAATTCTAAAGATAGCTGTCAACTTAAGACCCAATTAAGAAAACAAGTCCAGCAGCAAGAACAAATATAGAATATTACCGACCCTTAAAAGAAACAGGAGTCTAGATCGAAGAAAAGCATTGCATAGGTGTGCTCAATAAAATTGGTATGAACCTCTCCCAACCATGTATGCATTGAAAAGCAGAGTCTGACAGGAATACCATTTCATACCATTGAACAGTCCTTTCAGTGATTGGCAAGAATAAATCTAAGACTTTGAAGAGACGAAAACCTAATGCATACCAAACCATTCCTAAACTCGATACTAAAGTTTCGATCAGCTTTTATGAACAGCAGGATTAAATCGAATAAAAAAAGCTAGTTTTGTGAATAGCAGGGGTTTTCCTAATACACAGATTATTTCATAACACAGGCACATTAAGGTGTAGAGAAGCAGTAAGGGTTTAACTCTCCCTAAAAACTCCTGCAACATTGTGAGAGCGCTGGGATTAAAATTTAATCACTTGGCACCCAAGTCATGCATCTAACAACATTGAATATTGTATGTCACCAAAAGTACCATCTCCAGAAAGCAGCTGTCCAGCAGAATGTGTTCAAGTTATAAATCAAGTGTATTTTGTACACAAAAAACAGAGGTTCAATTTCATAGAAGCCTGGATGCAAGTCCTGGGTGACTTTGATCTATCCCCCCCACCCGGGTCGGCATCTTCATAGACAAATGACATGCTATTGAAAAGCTGATATTGCTGAGGAGTTTAAACCTCTCCAACCGAAAAAAGGATTCAACCAACTAAAAACTTTAAAAAAATTAAAAGAACTGAAGAACAGCCATCCTGGATTCAGCTATAAAAAAAATTGGCCTACGTGTATACGTGAAGAAGATCATATATAACTCAATAATTAACGTCATCTGGAGGCTAGAAGCAGTTAGCAGAGAAGCGAGCAGGCAAGAAAAGGAGAGCCACCTGCCTCTCTCACCTACACAACTCCTGCATCAAACGCTAATGGTTTTCATCAGCATATAGAGTTGATACAATTTGGAAGCTACCGCATTTTGTAGTATTTTATCTGAGGTCCCATGTATTTCATGATGCCTGAGAGTTCACAAACAAGGAGTAATATTGAAAGTTCTGAGTCTCCCACGTTTGTTTATCAAAGGAGGATTTTAACAGTCGAGTTTCTCAACTTTGCCCAGGATTGGGATTGAATTTTGGTTTACACCTGATATCATCCCAGTTGACAGCCCATCTGCCAACCATTTTTTGTAACAAAAGGGGATTTTAATAGCAGTCTGGTTCTTGACTTTGTCAAGTACCAGCATGGCCGTTGGTTTACCCCTCGGATTTCATCTCAATGTGACAATCCATCTGACAAACAATTTTTGTATTATACTTTGTACAGCCTAGTAGACATATTTCCAAAAAGGGCATCTATGTCATATATTTATTTAATCTCTGCAATAAATCATGTTGCAAGGCTGCTCCTGAAAATGGTTCTATTTTTCTTGCAATCTAACAGGAAATAACAGACTTCACTCAGCAATGGATGGTTTTGCAACAGTAGTAAATTGGAAGTTTTTGACTTACCCTCTACACAAAATCCACATCTATAAGCAGTTCAGTCAAAATATTATCTTCAAAACTTGAAATGTGTACACTGCAATACCGAACATGGTAATGCTTGAATTTGGCAGGACAGCATTTGGGAAAGCTAGATCATGATTTAATTGCACTAAACTTTGGAAGTGCTTTATCATTTGGGCATTCTTTTACCAAGGATTATTGGTGGCTAATGTTCACAAATTTGCTAGTTTTTAACCATATTTTAATAATTTACTAATTGAAATGACAAAACCACCTCGTCCTATAACCGGAACCTTTAAATGGTTCTGTCATTAATAACACATTATTGGAAAACACATGATTCCCCACTTAGAAATAAATAACAACAAGAAAGAGGTAATTGCTCGAAAAATAATCCTTCGATAGATAATCTGACTAGGACATCAACAAAACCGAAAGTGTGTAATAGCATCCGTTCAAGAAAGGGGCACACCTGAATACTCATTGCCTTCTTGTTTGTCTCCAGTTGACTGCCTGCAAATAGATCCAAAAATTAGAATACATCAGTTTCCACCTTGTAAACCAATAAACGTGATACTATTTGCTAACTACGTAAAAGGTGAAACAGTTGAGTCCCTAAACCTAGCAAAACATCCTAACTTCAACAACATACAGCTACAAACTTTTTCCCTAGAGCCAATCTATAGGCACCAATCATCATTTACGATACCATATGCCTTCTTCACCAACTTCAAAGATTGGGTTATTGTGGTTCCCTTTAAATAATGGACCATATAGAAATTTGGCAGCTAAGGACTTGGTGAGACTTCAAGATGCAAGATCCATTGCAAATCCAACCCACTTCCTCTGTTTGGTAAAGAAGAAATCGCTTCACATGCAAGCACAACTTCACTTTTCCCTATATTTCAAAAATTATACCTAACTTCAATGTTTCCATCAATATATATGCCTCTGTTAATTTTTAAAATACCAGCGTATAGGCAATGTGCACCTCATTCTAACATTTTGGAAAACTGTTTTCTATTGTTTCCACTAAAGCAAAAATGGGACCCTCAAATAGAGATGTATGTCAAAAAGATATGGAAAATATATGTAAAAAGACGAAGATCAATTGAAGAGAAACACGCCTTTGTCGTATCTAAAACTAGGAATTGCCCTTAAACTAAGGTTGTACAAGCAAGTATCAAGTAAACACGAAAAAAGGTTGCATAAGCAAGTATCGGGTAAATACAAAAAATCAACTAACCTAAAACGAGGAATTGCCCTTAAACTAAGGTTGTATATGCAAGTATCAAGTAAACACGAAAAAAGGTTGCATAAGCAAGTATCGGGTAAATACAAAAAATCAACTGTTCCACTAAGAACACCCCCAAGAACAAACGTTGCAAAAGACGGCGCAGATCAAAACACCGATCACCCAACTTACTGGGAACAAGCCAGTGGATGACTCCTTAGCACGGACATCTAATCCACCGAACAAGCCATGTGCTCTATGTAATGACAGCGGGTTACAGGGCCTAACCACCCAGCCATCCCCCAAAGGAAAGTAAAAATAGGAAAGCACTGGCATGTGCCAGGCCGAACTGCCCAACAAATCCTCGCAATACTTGCAACACTCCGAGCCCCAAACCACAGCAGACTTCAGTCAATCCCCATGGAGATGGGGATTTGACAAGCATTTTCGTGAAGAACTTGGAAAACCCACTAGCCCAGTAGAGGTATCTTTCTAAATTCATTGAAGCCACAGCCTACCTAACAAGTGTCAAAACATTTTCCAGCCACTAAAACCAATGAATACAAATGTTGACTTTTAGCGGAAATGTTGCTCAAAAGTTGAGGCAACATGTCAGGCTACTTGGAATCCTGTTTCGACAGTCAAGGCGATAATCAAGCCACTCAAGGCTTCGCAGCGAAGGGAACATGGCATACCACTCAGGAAGGTTTAATCCCTCGAGGCATGAGAAAGGGCTTGAGACAGGTGCAAGTTCTAGATGATTTTAATAAGAGTAACCTAGCTTAAAAGAGTAATCTGCCTTACCACTTTGGTAGTTAATTTTCCAGGGTAATTGTAATGCTTCTTTCTCTTCGATTTTAAAATACTTACGAAAAAAATTATTAGAAAATAACAATCATAATTAAGCATCGCGCAAATAGCCCTAATTTGTTTTGACAAGAAGCTATTGAATAGCCTCGTGCAGCTCATCAAACTCGGAGAATTGAAAATCAACTATACCTCAACACTCAAAATACCCTTCGAAATATCATTTAAACTGAGAATCAACAGGTAGACAAGTAGGGCATATATACCACCAAATTTGCTCAGGCTTACAACTGACCCTCACCATTATATGATGGAATGGAAGGAGGTGGGAAACATGCCTCTGGAATATTTGAACCTTTGGACACATACTCCTGATTACAATTTTCTGAGAGTAATAAATAGGATTGCAGAAAATACTATCAACGTAATGACGAGCTCTATTAGGGAACAAAAAGACCCATAGGCTCTGCGTTTCTATATAAAACCCTTTTATGATCTCGATCAGAGGAACAAAGAGACCCACAAACCCAATCGTAACATACTGCTAGCAGAGGTCGAGAGGCTAGAACTCGGGACCACCCAAATCCTTCAGGCAGCGGATAATAAAACAAAACCCTATATCAAAAAGAGTAAGCATACCTTTGGGTGCCTTGTTTTTTTCATTGTTTTTCTCGCGGGCCATCTTGGCCTTCTGTCCATTGCCGCCACCCATGGTTGACTGAACCAACAACGAGAAACAATCCTCCCTGCTTCCGAGGAGTTACCGCCTCTGTTTTTCTTCGTCAAGCCTCCTCCAGATGATCTAATTTATAGGAATCCTCGGCCAGAGTCACCTAAAATGAATCCCGAGACGCCCTTTCGGCCTCTCGCCACCAAATTTAGCGAAATCGCTCTGAAATCCGGCCAAAACGAATGGCTGACCGATGGAGGAAAACGGGAGGCCCCGCGTTGCCCCAAAACACCACGAATGCCCAGTGGATTACGCGTCTGCCGAATTTATAACGAAGGCTTCTCAAGATTGTTACTTGTTTGGATGTGAATTTATTAACTTTTGTTGGGGACTGTGTTTTTCGTCACGCCAAGGTTTTTCAAAAATATAATCTTTAAAACGCGGATGGGCCATGAGCTGGAAAAGCTAGTGAAGGTTCGAGACAGCTATAATGGCACCTAATTTAGTCGGAATCCATTAATGAGTGAGTGGCCTCCAACTTTAACCCGGGTTTAAATTAGGTGCCACGTTAGGTTGGGTTAGGTTTGCTTGGATTTGACTATTTCATAACTTTAGAAACTATACTGCTATACAAGAGTCCTTATTCAAATTCACTTCCAAAAGCTAAGGATTATATTTACTTTCAATGCTTTGGTTTGAGAATGTAAATGGGTGGATGGTTTAAATATTGTAGAATTGATTAGGAAAAAAAAGGGTAAGGATTATATTTACTTTCAATTATTTGATTTGAGGAAAAAGGTAAGGATTATATTTATTTTTAATTATTTGATTTGAGGATGTAATTGGGGGATGGTTTAATATTGTAGAATTGATTAGGAAAAAAAGAGGTAAGGAGTATATTTATTTTCAATGATTTGAGGATGTAAATGGGTGGATGGCTTAAATATTGTGGAATTGATTGGAAAATAAGTAATATGAGTAATATGGTTTAAAAGGTAAAGATTATATTTACTTTTAATTATTTGATTTGAGGATGTAACTGGGTGGATGGTTTAATATTGTAGAATTGATTAGGAAAAAAAAAAGGTAAGGAGTATATTTATTTTCAAGGATTTGAGGATGTAAATGGGTGGATGGCTTAAATATTGTGGAATTGATTAGAAAATAAGTAATATGAGTAATGAATTGGTTTTTTGCTTGTTTTTTTTTTAAGGTTGAGGCGAGTTAGATGGATGAAGAATGACCATTTTGCAGTGGGATGATGTTGGGACGATATCATCAAGAATATGTGAGGTTTGGTTGAGGTTTGATTGAGCTAGGCGCTTCTTGGGATAGTTTAAATTTCCTTAATCAATCCTTCCTTGTGAGATTTGAACCCAAGACCTCACGGGAATGAAACCCCACTAAAATCAATTGATCTACATCTCACAAGTATGAATTAGTAATTTTTTGGATGGAGTATAAATGAAATTTTATTTAAAAATTTGACATTATTATATTAATTAAATAATCAAATAATTATATATGTGTGTTATTTAAGAAAATATTTTAATATATGTTAGATTCTTGAATTGACAATAAGACAACAAAACAATGTTTTAAAAATTATTTATGTAAATGATTATAATTATAAACTAGTACAAACACTTTTAAGAACAAGCAAACTTTAAAATATATAAAACATTAATAAATGAGGTTATGGTGGTGGTATGCTTCTTCTTGTTGTCCTTCATGGGTCATGGAATTCTAATTTGCATTCAAACATTTTCATGTATTCTTATTGATATTGAATTATTTCATCCTCCTTAACCTTTGTAGACCCAATAAACATCCTAGCAATTGAGTGGTTGTGGAGTTGATTCTTACCAAACTTGCTACTATTTCTTTGAGAGTTGCACATTCAACTTGTAATTCTTCAATTTGTTGCTTCAAGCCATGGAGGGTTTGTTTTGAGTTTGTTTCCATCATAAATGCAACTTTAGTTTCATCGATTTCTTCTTAAGATTACACTCTTCTAATGTTATGAAACCAACTCCAAAAATAGAAGAAAAGAGAGATCAACGCCTTAGAAATAAGCCACTTCGAAGGGGCAGCCTCCTTTACATTACATAAATGAACAATTCTTGGATGATACAAATGACAAAACCTCCTTCTATGTATAGGAGTATGTGGGGTCGCAATATAATCCTAGCCAGCCTAACAATAATAATGTAAGGGCACAATAATAACAATATGGGGGTTACAAGGGTACAACAATCACCATAAGGGGGCTACACTAACAACAATAAGGGGATACACTAGTATTATAGGGACCTAACATGCCCCTCTCCTTCAAACAAGTGTTGCCCTCAACACTTGATTATTTCTAGATGCTTATGTATACAATTCTCATCCTCCCATGTGGAATCCTCAACGGGTAAGTTCTTCCACTTCTTGAGATACTCTAAAATTGATCGATTTCGTAGTTGTCGAGTTCTTATTTATGTGACTGCTTCAGAACTTCTTTTGTTGCGATGTTGATCTTCCTGTTGTTTCATTTGATTCTGCACCAAAGTTAGGTTATCCTTTGAGAGTTGGAGAACTTGTTGTTGATGCTCGATGTGATCTTCCACTACTTTGTCACCCACATTAGCTTTCATTTGATCCTTCAAACCATCCAACTTAGCCTTCATTTTTTCTTTTAAACGATCTATGTCATCTTTGATTTCTCTTTGTAAGATTGAAATTTGTTTCACTTGGTACCATAATTTTGATATATCATACTGCAATTCTTCCTCTTCATGCGTCATAATATAATTTTCTAAGGGCTTAATAGGTGTAGAATTCTTTTTTGGAGGCATTGTAGAACCAAATACTGATAACAATGCTTCAATATGCCCTTGAAATCACTTCAAATACTTTTTCAAACAAACGTTATGCAAATTTTAAAAAATGAATACACACCTTTTTCTTGCTTTAAAGGTGCTCGATATTGAAACTAAATTATCTCTGTGATTTAGGATCTTCAATATCTGAAATTCGATCCTGAAGTAGCCCTCTGAATCTTCTTTTGAATGCCACAGGTCTGATCCGGATTTATGCAGGAACGCAACAGAATAAACATATAACCACAAATACAAAGATGCAGCGGAAATAACACTTCATTTCATTAATATCAAAGAACTGGAATTTGCTTACAGACAGAATGGAAATAAAACTAGCTAGGGTGTTGGTAGCTATCTCTGAGAAGAGATGTGGCGGCTACAGGCCTCTGAACTAAGTTACAATGAGGCTTGAGGGCCTATTTATTATTTAGACACAATGGGAAATCCTCAACAGCCAAAATCCTAACCCTAGGAGATGAAGCGCCAAAATTATGGGCCTCGTTTGGGTAAATTGGTGTTTCAACTTCCCAGGGGCGTAACTTTGGCATACGATCTCTGTTTGACGCGTACCATACCTCGTTAGAAAGATCTATCCGAGGAATAAAAATTTTGAACCAACAACATTAGTCCATGGACCCATGTTGCTCTCTGTTTTCCCAAAAAACGTCGTTTAGGGCCTCAAAACGGCTCCGGAAGTCCAGGACCTGAAAAATTGCTAAAAATAGTAAGTTCTGCTGAAACAAAAAAACTGAAAGAGACAATGGTGGAGCCCCAAGTGAAATAGGTGGGTGACCAACAATATCCACCTGGATCAAGGTCTAACCTGATTTGGATTCTTCAAGGCAAAGTTATGCCCAATTTCCCACAATGACCTAATTATGGACTTGTTCAGTAGAGTGAACTTGTACGGTGTTCCACGTGTCATTGTTTCATCCTTCGGCTCTCAAGTTGATACACAGGAAACTGCAGTCCATGTACTTGCAGCCACATTTTATGGAATTCCAATCTGATGCTCAGAGAGAGAGTTATGATGATTTTCCCACGGTTGCCTTTTTGAGATGAAATTTGGGAGCCTGAAAAAACTCTAACTTCCACTGATCATATCTCTAAAAATATTGTGAACCAAGATCTTAAATTTTTACACGACGTTCCTTAGGATTGCAACTTCGCTCTGTAAAAATTTCAGCTTCTGAACCTTGCAGAAAAAAAAAAATAAATAAATAAATAAATAAAAATAAATAAATAAATAAATAAAAAAAAATATAGCGAAAAATGCCACGATGAACTGTTTAGGTGAAATTTGGGAGCCTGAAAAAAACCCTAACTTCCACAGATCATATCTCTGAAAATATTGTGAACCAAGATCTAAAACTTTTACACGGTGTTCCTCAGGATTTCGGCTTCTCTTTTTAAAAATTTCATCTTTTGAACCTTCATAGAAAAAAATTTATAGTGAAAATTCCACGATGATCGATTTGGAGCAGTGAAACCCTAGAATCCAAAGCTCTGATACCAAATGTTATGAAATCAGCTCCAAAAATAGAAGAAAAGAGAGATCAGCGCCTTAGAAATAAGCCACTTCGAGGGGGGAAACCTCCTTTACATTACATAAATGAACAATTATCGGATGATACAAATGAAAAAACCTCCTTCTATGTATAGGAGTCCGTGGGTTCACAATCTAATCCTAGCCGACCTAACAATAATAATGTAAGGGCACAATAATAACAATATGGGGGTTACAGGGGTACAACAATAACCATAAGGGGGATACACTAACAACAATAAGGGGATACACTAGTATTATAGGAACCTAACATGTAATAATTAATTTATTAAGGGCCCATTATGAGTAACGTAGTTCTCTTGTCTTCTCAGAGCTCTCCAAAATTTAAAGGTCTCACACAAAACGCATCTTCTAGCATTGCCATGTTCCATCTTGGGCTCCCAACATAACCCAAAAGCATACATTTAAGTAAACACAACCCAATTTCAAAGAGGGTAAACATAGAACAACACCAAAACCCCGAAGCTAGCACTATGTCACTACTGACCATGCACAGTTTAGAACTTTTAAAATCATTATACAACGTTCAAACAAGGCAAGAAATGAAGGGTTGGAAACTTACATTTGACAATGATTAGAGCCAACAATGCTTGACAATCGTTAAAGCATAGTTGTTATTGAATTGCATAGGAACCAACTAGAGGGTCATAATAATCACAATGAAACTCACAAGAGCCACTAAAGTCATGAATCCTATGTTGTAAAGCCACCTTGATGCACATCGCCAATCCAAGGCCAGTTCAAGGCCTCCAATTCTGCTTGAACCAAGGAGAGAACTACAGAAATCCAACCAAAATTTGAAGTTAAGATCTCATTGAGGTTGTCCAAAAGGGGAAAAAACAATTTTAAATCCTAATTCAAACCCAACTACAATAGAATCATGAATCACAAACTCATAATAAACCACAATTCCTCATGATTCGAAGTCATTATCCCACCTTCAAGGAAAATCATGATCCAAAGTGGTTGAAGAAATCAAACCCACATTGAAATTGGCATTTATGAAGGGACTAAGAAGTGATTATACCTCAGTCACTATCTTTGTTAATGACCATTCCATTTGAAATTATGTGCCAAGTGTTTGTCATGCAAAAGTTCATCATAAATCTTAGTGAAATAAAACTTGGGGAATATGGTGATATACCTTACCATTTTTTAACCAAAATTTGCCACATTCCAGATGAGTTACGTTGTTGGCTAGATTTCCAACTTAGTAGTTGACCATCCTAGAACATGACATAACTCAACACTCTTGAACATGGTGACTTCTCTCTTGATTTGGGATCATTCTAATTAAGATGTTATTGCTTGGATGAAAGGATTTATGCATTAGTTTAATGATTGAAGTCAAACCTCAATGATAATTAGGTTCTTAATTTATTTGTCACCAATGTTCTTTACCCTTACTATAAAGCAAATGCACTTGGTTAATTGTTTTAATTTTACCCAATCTCCATAAAATATTTCCTATGTTTTCTAGAAGAATAATCCCTCGCATCTGTCATCCTAAAGTATAGGTAAAGTTTAATAAACTAAAACCCATTTAAATTTATTAAAACAAATATTGTTAGAATATTGACAAGTTTTAAAACTCAAAAAGCTTAAACTTCAACAATTCATTTCAATTTTTCCATTTTAACGAAAATTAAAGTGATCGGATTTTCATAATATCAAACTAAAATGGGTTCGATTATTTATATTATATTGAAGCAAAATAACAAAACACACACACATAAATGATAAAATATATTTTGAGCATTAAATGAGGTCTAATGTTGAATTGGAAATGTTATGTGATTTTGTTGGCACAAAGTACACTTGTGTAACAACTTTAGTGATGGTTGGTGTTTCTAGTGTGTAGTGTGTAGACCACTGAAGTGCATGTATGTAGGATGTTAATTATGTGCAAGTTAATGAAGTGTGTGTATGTGAACTTAGGACTCAAGTGGCACAACAAGAATCAATGCACTAAATTTTGTAAAGGCTTATAAATGTTTTGCAATTGAAAGGGTAGTATTCTTTAACCTCGTCAGTGAGCAACAATAAAAGGCTATTAGGGGTATTTTGCCCTGGATCTTGTGTTGACCCTATAAGTCACAATATTGTGTCAATGCACACATTTGAGGAGTGTTAAGGTAATACATGGAGAAGGTCAATGTGGATAATGGGCACTTCCTAACACATATGGAGATATGAATTAATACATTAATAACCTATATTTACACATATGTAATTTTATTTTATAGTTGCCACACTAATCCAGATTTATGTGCGAACACAACAGAATACACATATAACCATAAATACAAAAATGCAGCGAAAATAACACTTCATTTCATTAATATCAAAGAACTAAAATTTGTTTACAGACAAAATGGAAATAAATTAGCTAGGGCATTGGTAGCTTATCTTTGAGAAGAGATGTGGTGGCTACAAGCCTATGAACCATGTTATAATGAGGCTCGAAGGTATATTTATTATTGAGAAACAATGGAAAACCATAAACATCCAAAAAACTAACCCTAGGAGATGAAGTGCCAAAAATATGGGCCCCGTTTGGGTAAATTGGTACATCAACTTCCTGAGGACGTAACTTTGGCATACGATCTCCGTTTGACGTGCTCAATACCTCGTTAGAAATATCTATCCGAGGACTACAACTTTTGAGTGAGAAACATTGGTTTATAACCCACGTTGCTCCCAATTTTTCCAAAAAATGTCATTTAGGGCCTCAAAACGACTCTAGAAGTTCAGGACCCGAAAAACTACTAAAAATAGTAAATTGTGCTATAACTAAGGAAACTGAAAGAAACAATGGTGGGGCCCCAGGTGGAATAGGTGGGTGGCCACCAATATCCACCTAGATCATTCCTCCCCCCTTAGGAAGCAATGGTCCCCATTGCGTTGAGTTCCTCCATGAGACAAGGAAACTTCTGCCGAACTTAGTCCCTGGTGAACAACTTGCCTTGGTGCAGGAGTTGGCTAGCTTTGACAACCCGATACAGTTGGATCTTCTGTTGGCAAGTATTCTTGTTAGCATTTCCATGATACAATCTATGGTGGCATGTTCCATGCAGTCTGGGTTTAAATATGTTGGTGTGAGTTGTTCTACAATGTCGAAGGTGTCCAGTAGAGGTGGGAAGTAGGGCTGAAGATGATCCACATTGAATACTGGGTGCAAACCAAGGAATGGTGGAATACTAAGCTCGAAGGCATTGTTCCCTACAAACTTGTTGATGGTGTATGGTCCATATCGGAGCAGGCAAAGTTTGCGATGGGGTCTAGTGAGGGCTCCTTCTGCAAATGTAGCCACAGTTTGTTGCCCACCTGGAAATTGTGTGGCACCCGATGTTGATCATGTCGTTGCTTGTACTTAGCATTGGCTATGTCCAATATGTCATGAACCTATTGGTGGATGTGTTGAATGTGCTCAATGAAGTTGTTCACTTTGTCAGCTTCAAACTGGACATGAGCTGAATTGGCTTAAGTAGCCACAAATGGCATGGCTACGTCAATGGGACATAGTGGCTGGAACCCAAGGCCCACCTGAAAGGGGTTGTGGCTGGTTGAGTTGTGGAGAGCCCGGTTACAACTGTGTTGTACATAGGGAAGGCTCTCATCCCATGTGCATGGATGCTTTGAATTATACATTCGCAGAATGTGTACAATCATCCTGTTGATGACCTCTGTCTGGCCATCAGTTTGGGGATGGAAAGTTGTGGACTTGGTGAGCTTGGTGTCCAGCATTGACCAGAGGCTGGACCGAAATGTGTTGAGGAACTTGTTGTCCCAATCTGAGACAATAGACTATGGGATCCCAAAGTGCACCCATAGTCGTTCAAAGAAGAGTTTAGCATTGGCTTCTGTTGTGATATTCTTCTTGCAGGACGACATGATGGCCATATTCGAGAATCTGTCGATGACCATGAAAACATGGTCATTTCCATGCTTAGTAGAAGGAAGGCCCGACATGTAATCCATGGAGATGAATTCCCAAGGTCAATTGATCAGGAGCTTAGTATTTAACTAAAAAATGAAAGTGCTCAGAAATTATTTAGACCATAATGACTGGATAGAGCCTGTCACCAAGATTCCAGCGCAACTCGTTTCATCAAAATCCAAGTTCGTATGAGTGAGTTATTGTCTATTGTTCGTTTTCCCAAACAAGTAAAAATTGTGGAGAACAATGACAGGTTGATGACTGGGCAGTCTAGTCAACACCTCAGGAATTTATAGGCCAATGGGGAAGGGCACGTGGCGCAACCGAGAGCTAAAGCAATCCGACAGATAATCTTCAGTTGGAAAGCGCATGCATTACATATTGCAAGGTCGAAATTCGAGTGCATATATGTTTTATTCCAAAGTTTGAATCAAAGGTGGTTGGCGCATATTATTTTCAATGTATTACAAACATATATTATAACCAAAGTCCATAGAATAAGTTTCATCACATATCGCACTCAACAAAATGATTTGTGATTGGCGATAAGGTGGGTCCTACCAATCGCGTCGAGGGTTTAGGAGCGGACGTGAATGCATTATCGGGTAGTGGATTTGTGATTTCGGGATAGCGATAAGTGATGTGGCGGTAAGGTTATCGAATGCAGAGCTGCGATGCGATGTGATCAGGGTATCATAATCGTAAGACGAAACAGGCAACATAGAATGATTTATAGAGGGGTTGCGATCTGTGATCTGTGAAAGTGACTGCGATGCAATCTATGGAGATTTAAATGTGCTTAACCCCACTTAAACACCACTTATCTTAACATTAATCGCATACTTATCTTGGCGGCGCCTTTGGTGAACCCTCTATATTCGGCAGAAGCTCCACATTTAGTGGAGTTATCTAGTTGGATTCAAAATTTAGTGGAGAAATAATAGGAGAATTTGTTTTTGCCATAACTTTGGCAATTTTATACCAAAATGGTCTCAGGAAGAGTCATTCTTCGTATATTTGGATTTTTTGGAACCATTGGAGTAGGTTTCAGAGGCAGCATGAGACTGTAAACAACACTTTTGCACAATTTAAGCTAATACAGAGGCCCACACTATGAAGCTGGACCAAGGAGATGTAACCCAAGAGGGGTGAACTCCTTCATCAAAAACTTGTGTATTTGTCTTTTTTATCTATGCTTCCTGTGTTTTATTATGCTATCGTTCAACATTGAGTTTCCATGCTTTTAATTTCATGAAAAACACTTAATCCCATCAAGTTTAATGAATAAACACTTGTATAAACCCTTGTATGATAAGCAAACCAAAGCACTTTCATGTTAATTCTGAAACTGATATTAGCACAACATTAACTAACAATCAATTTGAGATCAAGTTGGTATTAGAGCACAAGGTTGCTAAAGTTTAATTGCTTGCTTTGCTTGAGATTGTGCAAGAAGGGTTTTAATAGTTTCAATTTTGTGATGCTTACAAGGTTGAAGTTGCAGAGAGGAGAAGGGAAGTTATTGGTTGTTAGTCCTGAGATTAGGACAAGGAGAAAGAGAGCTGAGAAAGCATCATCTTCATCCAAATTTTCACTCAAAGCTGCACTTGAGGCACCTCAAGTTCCATCTCTAGCAGTTGAGATTGAAGAGGTACAAATTGCACAAGAAGCTGAAGTGATTGAGAAGGTACAAGAATCAGAGGTTGAGCTTGAATCCTTAGCTAATATGTCAGGAGTTGAAGAGACTCATGGACATTCAGAAGAAGAGGATGTTAAGAGAGACTTCAAAGGCATACAAGGAATGGTTAAAATCATGTTTGATGCATTCACTACAGAAAGAGAAGGAGAAGATTCTAAGCCTCCACAGGGAGAAGGATATTTAGATGGTAAGAAGGATGAAGAGAAGAGTTTGAAAGGCAGTGGAGTAAATCCACCTCCATCTCCACCATCCTCATCCTCATCATCTTCATCAGCATCTTCATCTTCCACATCCACCACAAAAACCACCCACACTCATTCAAAATTCCCAAAATGAAAAACTCCATTACTCAAGTTGGACATCAAGTTTGAACTTCCCATGTACAATGGTGAGGTAAATGCAGAGAAGTTAGAAAATTGGATCCGTCAATTGGAAGTATACTGTAGAATTCAAAATCTACAAAAGGACAACATAAATATCCTGTTAGTTTCATTAAGGCTAGAAGGAGCAACACTAGTTTGGTGGGAGGCAAAGACTCAAGAGGAAATGTGAATTCATGGTAAGATATCCATTTCTTGGGTTGAATTCATTTCTTCCATTAAAATATAGTTTTATCCATTAGCCTATATGCAAAAACCAATAATGAGTTGGAAAAACTTTAGGCAACTCAAAGGCCAAACTGTTCAAAAGTATACACAGGAGTTTAGAAAGAGGGCTTTATTGTTATGAGTAAACTTGAATTCATAAGACACATTCTTGAAATATATTGGGGGTTTACATACCTACTTAAAACATACTATCCTTATGTTTAACCCAAACAACTTAGATGAAGTATGTGTGCAAGCCACACATCTTGAAGCAAAGGGGAAGAACATTCGCGAAGAGGGTAGTAAGAAGAAGCCATTCAAGGGTATGTGAAAAGAGAAAGGAGGAAAGTGGAAGGGAAAGAAGAATGCAAGCATCAAGAAAGAAGGGGATAAAACTACATGCAAACATTGTTCCAGAGAGGGGCATGATGAAGCCCACTATTGGAAACTAAATCCCGAACTAAGGCCAAAGAAACCAAATATCAAAGGGAAACAAAAGATGACTACCACCACACAACAAGATATTGGATCTGATTCAAAAGATGAGACCAAGATAATATCCATGGTTAACAAAGGAAAGGAAGCCATAGCAAGTACTAGTTCCTCAAATAGTCACAACAACACTCCAAATGAAGACACGAGGGTAGAATTGTTCCATGCTAGAGTGATTTCAAATCTTACAAAAATTGATGCATTGTTTGATAGTGGGTCACAAGCAAAACTAATTTCAGAAGACTTAGTAAAAAATATTAACCTTGAAACCGTAAAAATCTTAACCTTGAAACCGTACCACATCATAAACCATACCCTTTGGGTTGGACAATTAAGAATGCCATTTTATAGGTTACAAGGAAATGCATATTTAGATTTGTTATTACTGCAAACTTTGTTGATGAAGTCTATTTAATGTGGCTCCACTTGACATTTCCGGGATTATCTTGGGAAGTCCATATTTGTATGATAGGAAAGCGGTGTTTTATCGCCATCAGAACAAATATCATTTTCTTAAGGATGGGGTGGAGTATAGTGTGAGAGGTCCTCGCAAGAAACTAAATATTTCTTTAGTTAATGCAGGGCAAATGAAGAGGCTAGTTAATGCAAGTAAAATTTTTGTGCTTCTCATGATCAAGAAAAAGGATGATGTTGACTATAAATATTTTGAAGGATGTGATGAAAAATTGAAATATGATTTGTTTGATGTGGTAAGTCAGTATGGCGAGATGTTTCAAGAACCAAATGGGTTACCGCCCAAGAGGGGAATTCAGCACGAGAGTTAGTTGCAGCAGGATGTTCCACTTCCAAACATTAGTATGTATCACATGTAAATTATGGAGAGTTTGTAAATCAAGAAGCAAATTCAAGAATTGTTGAATAAAGGTATCATAAGCCCATCTACTGTGCCATGTGGTTCACCAATTTTTTTGATACCAAATAAGGACGGGACTTGGCGCATGTGTATTGATTTCCGTGCACTGAATAAAATCACGGTAAAGAATTGCTACCCACTCCCACGCATTGATGATTTGCTAGATTAGTTGAAGTATGAAAGATATTTCACTAAGTTAGACTTGCGAAGTGGTTATCATCAAGTTAGAATAGATGAAGAGGACATTTGGAAAACTTCTTTCAAAACTAAACAATGATTGTTTGAGTGGTTAGTTATGCCATTTGGTCTAACAAATGCTCCAGCTACTTTCATGAGATTCATGAATGATGTACTTAGACCATTTCTAGATGACTTCGTCATTGTTTACTTAGATGACATACTTATATTCAGCAAATCAAAAGAAGAACATGTCAAGCATGTGAACAAGGTACTTGATGTCTTGAAAAAAGAGCAATTCTTTTTTAAGATTTCGAAGTGCGAGTTTGGTAAGCCTTCATTAGTGTATTTGGGATACATTGTTGGAGGAGGACTGTAATATTCCCAATTAGCAACAACTAATTGGAAATATTAATTTTGACTAATTTTTCCTTTATAAAGTTAAAATATAGATAAAGTGGGTGAAGGAGCACTTAGCTCACACTTAGGATAAAAGCATTCCCTAAAGTCAATAAGGAGACATATCAAATTAGCAAGGTGGGGCCTAGTGGCCAAGTGGCATCGCAGTGATTGGTGGGGCCTAGGTGAGGGAGAGGCTCACCAAGCATAAAAGGAGGAAGGTTCTCCTCATTCTCATTCATTCTGATTATGCATTTTGAGAATTGTCTTCTTGACATTGAGCACGCTTGTTGTTTAGCAAAGTCTACACGTACTGTTCAGTACACCAGGTGTCTCCGTTCGGAGATCCCAACCTCAGCCTCAGGGGACTTCAAGTGCCTGCTTGGGTGAGGAGTTCCATCCTTATTTTGTAAGTGCGAGTTGCAACTATCACGGGAGGAGCACCCACGCAGAGAGACAGCACAGTCAGTGAGAGGGAGGACGCAGTCTTGTGGAGAGGTTGTTCCATATTGGGAATTTGAGGTGGATTCAGCCCAAGATAGTGGATAAGGGGCCAGCCCTTTTCTATTCCAGTGTTTTGGTGGAGTTACGGACCAGCTTTTGGAGCCGTTCATTAAGAGCCAGCGTCCCTCCTTGAGGAGCAGCGTAGAGCCTCAAGGGAGCTATTTTCGGGGGTTGGCCATTTTTGAAAATATTTATGGATTTTTCTGGGTTTTGGGAGTAGAGGCCATTCCCGAAGTTTTAGAATTTTCTGAGGTGGGGAGCAGCCCCAAAGATTCAGTCCATTCTAGCAGTAGCAGTACTAGCAGCTTTGGAGATAACGCAATCCAGAGGGAGTAGCCATTCCAGGTATTTTCCTGAGAGTCTTCCTACGCTTGCCTAGTGCAGGCCAAGGTGCCATCATTCTAATCACCTCTATACTCATTTCCATTTCTCAGAATTAATAAAATGGCTCAGCGTTCTCCATATTGTTTGTTCTCCTTATGATTTGTCTCTAGTTGTTGCATGTATTTGTTTATGTGCTTGTATTGTTGTTTATTTCCATTTGGGATATTACAAGGTGAGTTGAAGATCGACCCTTCCAAAGTAGAGGTCATTCTGAATTGGCCCAAGCCCAATACAGTTACAGAGGTAAGAAGCTTTCTTGGGGCAACACAGTATTGGAGGAAATTCATTGCTAATTTTTCTTCCATTGCAGCTCCATTACATGCATTGACAAGTGTCAAGAAATTCTTCCATTGGGGAGATGTACATCAAAAAGCATTCCATTCTTTAAAGAAAAAGATAAGTTCAGCACCGGTTTTAGCACCTCCAAATCTTAGACATCCATTTGAGATCCAAATAGATGCAAGTGATTATCCTATGGGAGCAGTGCTCATGCAGCATGGTAAGCCTATTTCATTTCATTCTGAATTTTTTAATGGAGCTCTGACTAATTATCCCACCTATGGTAAAGAGTTATATGCATTGGTACAAAGTGTAAAGAAATGGAAGCACTATTTGATGGGGAAAGAGACCATTATCCATACCGACCATCAGCCATTGCAACACTTACAATCACAGTCAAAGTTGCTACAATCAAGGCATTTCAGATGGATGGGATTTATACAACAATTTCATTTGGTTATCAGGTACAAAAATGGAATCTATGATAAGGTAGTTGATATGCTCTCTAGTCCTATTGTAAATTCATCTATTATACTCAAGCACAATTCAATTATGCATGAAAGTTACATTGAACGATATGCATATGATAGTGATTTTCAAGATGTGTATGAAATATTGAGTCAAGGAAACCAAAATGAAGAGCTAGATTATCATGTGCATAATAGTTTGTTGTATCACTAAGGCAAGTTTGTATACCACAAGGAGAAAGAAACAATATCATAATATAGGCACACACATCATTGGTTATTGGTCATTTCGATGTAGGCAAGACAGTGGCGAATCTCCAAAGGTATTGTTATTGGCCACACATGATTGATAGTGTATCTTGTTTTATTAGAGGATGTTCTTTATGTGAAATAAGTAAGCCTAGCAATAGGAAACTTGGATTGTACACTCCACTTTCGGTTCCTTCACATCCTTGGGAGAGTATCTCAACGGATTTTGTAGGTGGTCTTCCTATGTCAAGAAAAGGTCATGATTACTTGTATGTTGCGGTAGATAGGTTCAGCAAAATGTGTCTTTTGATGCCATGTAAGAAAAAAATCACAGTTGAATAAAATGCTAATTTTTTCTTTCAAAATGTATGGGTTCATTTTGGTCTTCCTACTTTTATTGTAAGTGATCAGGATTCCTTGTTTGTTGGGAATTTTCGGTCAAAATTATGGGACATGATGGACACAAAGTTGAAGAAGAGTACACCATTTCATCCGCAAACAGACGGTCAAACCGAGGTGGTAAACATGACAATTCATCTTCTTAGAGGTTATTGCAGCAAGAATCCCAAGTTGTGGGATGAACAGTTGCATTACATTCAACATGCATACAACAACGCAAATCATTCTTCCACAAACACACCGCCATTTGAGGCATGTTATGGTTATTTTCCAAGATCTCCTTTGGACTTCATCTTTGAGAAAGATGTCGCTATAGATGGTCATAGTGACATAGATAAGGCAAGAAATTTCATTGAGAAAATTTAGTTGATACATCACACAGTGCAAGAACAACTTGAAAAGAGTCAAAGTAGTTACAAGGCAAGGCATGAAAAACACCATGTTGATCACAAATTCCAGGTTCGAGATGAAGTTTGGTTGTATATCAGCAAAGAAAGATTGCAAGGGGAAGGTAAAAGCTCAAGCCAATCTGTTATGGTCCATTTAAAATTCTGGAAAAGATTGGTACTAATGCATTTAAGCTAGATTTGCCTCATTATATGCAAATATATTATGTCGTTAATGTTGAGAATTTGAGATTGTTTGAGCCTACTTTGATTGATGATCAAGGAGAACATGTTCTCTCCAAAATATCTAGATGAACTTCAATAATATCTCATACTTGACAGAAGAATCAGAACCTCAAGAAGAGGGAACGTTGAATCCCTTAGAGTGGGACTCAAGGGACAAAATCCTTCAAAGGCCAAATGGATGGAGAGTGAAAGGGTGAGGGATTTGTACCCTCACCTTCTTAACAATTGATAGTATATTTTGGGGTCCAAAAGGCTTCTAGTGGGGAGGAATGATCAGGAGCTCAGTATTTAGCTAAAAAATGAAAGTGCTTAGAAATTCTTCAGAGTAAAATGAATGGATAAAGCTTGTCACCAGGATTCCAACACAACTCATTTCATCAAAATCCGAGTTCGTATGAGTGATTTATGGTCTGATGTTTGTTTTCCCAAATAGGTAAAAATTGTGCAAAACAGTGACAGACTGATGATGGGGTAGTCCAATCAGCACCTCAGGATTTCAGAGGCCAATGGGGAAGGGTATGTGGCATAGTCAAGAGCCAAATCAATCCGACAGATAATCTTCAATTGGAAGGTGCATGTGTTACATATTGCAAGGTTGAAATTAGGGCGCATATATGTTTTATTCCAATGTTTGAATCAAAGGTGGTTGGCGCATATTATTCGCAAGGTATTACAAAAATATGTTATAACCAAAGTCCATAGACTAAGGTTAATCACATATCGCGTTCAACAAAATTATTTGTGATTGGCAATAATGTGGGTCCTACCAATCGCATCAAGGGTTTAAGAGCAGATGTGAATGCATTATCGAGTGGAAAATCTATGGTTTCGCGATAGCGATAAGTGACGTGGCGACAAGGTTATCGGATGCGGAGCTGCGATGCGATGCAGAGTTGCGATGTGATTGGGTTATCGTAATCGCAAGACAAAGCAGGCAACATAGAATGATTTATAGCGGGGCTACAATATGTGATCTGCGATCTGCGAAAGTGATTACGATTTACGATCTGCGATCTGTGAAAGTGACTGCGATCTGTGAAAGAGTTTGCGATGAAATCTGTGGAGATTTAAATGCGCTTAAACCCACTTAAACACCACTTATCTTAACATTAATCGCATACTTATCTTGGCAGCACCTTTGGCAGACTTTCCAGATTCGGCGGAAGCTCCACATTTAGTGGAGTTAATTGGCTGGATTCCAAATTTAGTGGAGAAATAGTAGGATAATTTGTTTTTTCCATAACTTTGGCAATTTTAGACCAAATGGTCTTAAGAAGAGTCATTCTTGGTAGATTTTGATTTTTTAAAACCATTGGAGTAGGTTGCAGAGGCAATAGGAGACTGTAAACAACACTTTTTCACAATTGAAGCTAATACAAAGGCCCACACTATGAAGATGGACCAAGGAGATGTAGCCCAGGAGGGGTGAATTCCTTCATCAAAAACTTGTGTATTTGTCTCTGTTATTTGTGCTTGCTATGTTTTATTATGCTGATGTTCAACATTGAGTTTCCATGCTTTTAAGTTCATGAAAACACTTAATCTCATTAAGTTTAATGAATTTTCACTCATAAACACTTGTATAAACCCTTGTATGATAAGCAAACCAAAGCACTTTCATGTTAATTCTGAAACTGATATTGGAACAACATTAACCAACAATCAATTTTAGATCAACGAATAGGGGTAAGTAGCAGAGTATAGAGGCCTTACTTCTTGATGATCGGTTTGGCAATGGCACAAGCAGTGCAAGAACTGATGTACTTCCCAACATCATGTCGAAGGTTCGGCCAATAGAAATACTTCTGCAGTACTGCCACTATTTTCTTGGCCGCGAAATGCCTAGTGACTCGACTATAGTGTGCTTCCCAAATCATCTCGGCACACTCGCTTGAAGGAACACAAAGGCGTCCTAGGTGACATAGCAGTGCATCCTAGAGGTGAAAATTTGGAACTTGCGTACCCTCCAAGAGTGTCTTGTATGTGTGGCCAAATTCTAGATCGCTCTTGTAGAGAAGCGGCCAATGAAAAGTCTCGTGCCCACAAGAGTTGAGAATGGTGGTTAGCGCCAGGATTGGTGGTCTGCTTAGGCAGTTTGCAACATTATTGGTTTTTCCCTTCTTATACTTGATGTTCAAATGAAATTGTTGCAGATATGTGGATCACTTTTGATGGCGATCATTCTGCAACTTCCCTTGTGTCTGTATGAATTGCAGGGATCGGTGGTCTGTGTGGATGACCGTTTCCTTCCCCAAAATGTAATGCTTCCATTGGTGGCAAGCCTGCACAATGGAATACATTTCTTTGTCATAAGTGGGATACTTTTGGATTGTGTCAGATAATATCTCACTTTGATATGCCACTGGATGCCCTTGTTAAGTAAGAACTGCCCCAATAGCATAGTCAGAGGCATCTATCTCAATCTCAAATGGTTGTTGCAAGTCTGGTAATGTGAACATTGGGGTAGAGCAAAGGCGATGTTTCAATTCTACGAACGCCTTCTGTTGAGATTCCGGCCAAAATAATTTTTCTTTCGCTCCTCCCTTGGTGACTTGAATCAAGGGCCAAGTGATATGAGAGAATCCCAACATGAACCTGCGGTAGAAATTAGCAAGACCTAGAAAGTTGCGAAGCTCTGTTAGAGTGGTTGGGGCCAGCCAATCCTGAATTACTTAGATCTTGGTTGGATCCACATGCACCCCCTGTTCATTAATAATGTATCCCAGATACTAAACCTGGGTCATGCCAAAAGTGCACTTCTCCAAATTGGCACACATCTCGTGTTGCCACAGTGTTTGGAGGACCTGTCGGATGTGGTGGAGGTGCTCTTCCCAATTATGGTTGAAGATCAGGATGTCATCCAAGTACACTACTACAAATGAGTTGGTGAATGGCCGCAAGATGTCGTACATCAACCTCATGAAGGTTGCGGGAGCATTCGTCAACCTAAAAGGCATGACCATCCATTCGAAAAGGCCCTCCTTGGCTTTAAAGGCAGTGTTCTACACATCAGAGGGTTCGATTGGTACCTGGTGATACCCGGACTTCAAGCCGATCTTACTAAAATATTTCGCCCCTTTGAGTTGATCCAGAAAGTCATCAATCCATGGGATCGGGTACCTATTCTAGACAGTGATCTTATTCAGTGCTTGATAGTCAATACAGAGTCTCCAAGTCCCATCCTTCTTCTGCACCAACACAATCGGGTTCCCACAGTGCGATGAAATCGGTCGGATGTGACCTCTTTGCAGAAGCTCCTGAATCTGCCTCTTGATTTCATCGTTCTTCAGAATAAAGCACCGATAGATCGGTCCATTGGGTAGCGGCGCACCTGGGGTCAAATCGATGGGGTGTTTGACCTGACAGTGCAGAGGCCTCCCTATGGGTGAGGTGAAGATGTCCCAGTACTCCTCCATGACCTTTTCCATTTGTTTTTGTCGTGCGGAGGAGCCCTATCTGGATGTTGTGGCCACAATCTTCTTCTTGCTTTGGGGGCGGGTCATCAAGAAAAAAAATTTCCCAGTTTTGGAAATGAGCTTACTGCATTGTTTTGCAGTAACCAAAGAGATAGTTGAAGGCAGTGGTACCTCTAGTATCCTGTACAACTTATTTCCCAAAGTAATAATAACAATGCGAGGCCGAGAATCATACATAGCATGCCACTTCCATAAGTATGGTTGCCCTAATAATACATCACAAACATCAAGAGGAGCAATGTCACATAATACATCATCCATGAAGGGATTTATGATGTAGGGAAGGTGGCACCGCTAGCTGACGTGGAGATCCCATCCTTGGTGAAGCCACTCGATGGTTTATGGCTTTGGGTGTGCTATGGTCGGCAAGCCAAACCGCTTCACGACCACCACTAAAATGAGGTTCTTTTGGCTCCCACTGTCGATAATAAACTATAGCAGGGAACCCTTTACCCACATCTAGGAGTGGAAGAGATGCTCCTCCTCCTTTGGATCTTTCGGTTCCTCCTTCTGGATCTTTGCAGTGGCAACGGTGGCATTGGGATCCACATCAATAATCTGCTTCCCTTTGTCATTCCCCTTTTCGGGTTCTGATTCAAAGTCAAAGCATGCATCTGATTAAGAAGCCCTCATCTCAGCCACTAGTGACTGCTTGGCCCGACACTCACTTGTGTTGTGAGTGGAGCTCTTATGGAACTCACACCACTTTCCTGTGTCCTTCTTCGATTTCGTGGTGTTGTTCTTTGCTTGCGGCTTCGGTAGGTTATCTTAGGTCGCCATCCCTTGCCTTTGTCCTTTGTTCTGCGGTTTAGGGGCACCTTTCCCTTGCTTTTGATTTGCATATCCAAAGTCTTGCTTCTTCTGTTTGAATTTCTGCTTAATCTTGGAAGCATACTGGTATGTCATACCAAGCGAGCAGATGTCGAGGAACTTAATTTCCTCCTGAATGTATCTGTGCAGACAACTATGGTACATCAACGCCAAATGTTTCTCCAAATATTTGATACCCAACTTTGTGCGTAGGGTATGGAACAGATTCGTCGGCTCATGCACACCTCGATCCCTTTGTTGCCGCAGTGTAGTCCATTGTATGTACTTGTCCTCATAGCTCCCCACGGGATAATATTGTTCCTTGATGGCGTCTCAGAAAGAATTCAAAGTGGGTACAGCTGAGAACAGAGAGGATTCCCTCTCGTCCTTTTTCTCACAGTAGGTTTTCCACTAGTCCTTGACATGGGTGTAGCTTTGAGGAGTGCAAAAAAATATTCTCCTGGTCGGAAAAGTCATGAACCAAGAAATATCCTTCTAATAGATTCAACCATCTATCTACGACGTTTGCATCTATTTGGCCCTCAAATATGGGATTGTCAAAGTTTACTTGTACCTTAAAAGGAGTTGCGCCTCCAGAGTGGTTGCTGGATGCAGATGCACCGCCGGTGGCCAGTCGTTGAAGGATCTAGGAAAAGTTACCCATCATCACGTTCCTTTGTTTTTCGAGGGCCTCCTCGAGCAATATTTTTATAGGATCTCCTGCTCCCTCATCTTTCTTTTCATACCCCATGGGAAGTCGTTAGGGTTTATAAGGCTGATCTTGCAAAGGTTCAACCAGATCAAGCCCTAACTCCTTATACCTCGACCTCGTTGGGGACATGCAAAGAAGGATCAAGAAAGAGCAGACCGCTCTGATATCACTGATCCGGATTTATGTAGGAATGCAACAGAATACACATATAACCATAAATACAAAAATGCAGTGGAAATAACACTTCATTTCATTAATATCAAAGAACTGAAATTTGTTTACAGACATAATGGAAATAAACTAGCTAGGGCACTAGTAGCTTATCTCTAAGAAGAGATGTGGTGGCTATAGGCCTCTAGACTGTGTTACAATGAGGTTCGAGGGCCTATTTATTATTGATAACAATGTAAAACCCTAAACATCCAAAAACCTAACCGTGGGAGATGAAGCGCCAAAACTATGGGCCCCATTTGGGTAAATTGGTACATCAACTTCCCGGGGACGTAACTTTGGCATACGATCTTCGTTTGATGTGCTCAATACCTCATTAGAAAGATCTATCTGAGGAATACAACTTTTGAGTCGGCCACATTAGGCCATGACTATTTTCGCTCCGATTTTCCCAAAAAACATCGTTTAGGGCCTCAAAACGGCTCCGGAAGTTCAGGACCCAAAAAACTGCTAAAAATAGTAAATTGTGCTATAATTAAGGAAACTGAAAAACTAAAAGAAACAATGGTGGAGCCCCAAGTGGAATAGGCGCATGGCCACCAATATCCACCTAGATCACACACACAAATAATGTGTTTATTTAAAGTCATTATTAAAGAGATACTATAGCCACAAAGAATAAAAGGGATCAAACATTAAAGATAATCATTTCAAAATTCTACATAAATATAGTTGTTTTATTTTGTTTGTGGTAATTATTCAATATAAATTAAGGTGTATGAGGTTTATTAATTGACTGTAATATTTTGTTTTCACTCATTTTTCAAAGAAAAAATTATTTAGAAACCCAAGGGATGTTTTCTCACATTCATGGATAACATCCCTCGTAATCCTATTAGTGTTAACTAGTGCAAATTACCCAGGCAATTTGAAAAATTAACGTAAAACTAAAAAATTACCCAACAACATTGATGACAACTAGTGACACTACTTTCTTTTTCTCTCTTCGTTCTTAACCCCTGATTGGTGGGACTTAGGGTTTCCACAGAGTAAGGTTTCATGATTCATTCCATATGACCCTCAATGTATCCTACACACCATGGATTTCGAACATATCAACTTTTTGTGTGACCCCTATGAGGATTGCTAGATTTGAGTGTTGCCAAAATACTCTGACCAATATTCAGACTATCCTCACATCACACTTTATTGTTGCAGTATTCATTTATGAAGGATTTTCTAGACATACTAGGACCCATCATTTAAGATCTCAATGACGGGCAGTTGACAATTATTACAAGATGAAATCTCCCTAGTTTTGAGTCTCAAAGGTATTTGTTGACCTGTTTTCTTGTATTATCCTGGCTAGGCCTAACCCATCAACATTCTTCATTAGCCTTACAAAGCATCCATGTTTCTCTTTTCTCTTTAAAATTTCCATACTTATGCATATTTTTTCAATAATTGTGCATAACTTCCCACCCCAAACAAGAAATTTTCACTCTGTACATGGTTATTCCCACACTAGTCTTAGCCAATTTTCATGGTTGTGTAGAAGACACTCCATAACCTTTTCTCCACACACCTCTTTTTATGTACAACTATCTCTCCGCACACTCAAGTCTTCATACTTCCCATTTATTTGTGCTCATGCTTCTCCATACATATGAATATTCCACACAATGATATCATCTACTCTTATAAAAGTGAAATTTCCACTTATGAGCCATACTTAATGAGATACAAAAAACACTTTCATCTTTTCAATGCGAATTCAAAGTTCATTTAAGAAATCTCGTTGACACCTAATCCTAAGGGATTGGAGAAATTGTATATTAGTGTAAATTAGGAAATAAGGAAGTCTAAGAGACATTGGGAAATGAATCCCAACAACCTCACCTCCATGTATATATTCATGAGCACCCTCTGTCAAATTCACCGTTCAATTTGTGGATTTACCTCCTGGTCTGACATGGTATCAGAGCCAACTCCTTTTTTTGGCCTTCCTGCCCTTGTAACTCCTTCCATTCTACAAAACTGAAATTGTCTCTATTATGTATTTTTTGCATACTGCCAACTTTGTCATATTCCTGCAATGTTTTTTTTTTTTGGGGGCTCACTACTCCTCACGGCCCCCTCCATAGTTCCCCGCAGCGCATAGCTCTATGAGCTTCTCTCCACAGTTGCTCCCCTCTCGCAGCGCATAACTCTATGAGCTTCTCCCCATATTTGCTCCCCTCTCGCAACGCCTATAGGCTTCCCACTCACCACAGTTGCTTCCCTCCCCGCTCCCCGCAACTGTTTCCCTCCTCCTATTCCCAACCATCTCGTCGTTGTTCCTCCCACAGCTTCTCGCCACTGCTCCTCCCGCAGCCTCCTACTGCTACCTCCTCCTCATACCGCGGGCTTCCCTCCCTGCTCCCCACAGTAGACTCCCCTCCCCACCCTTATCCCTCCGCTCCCTCCTCCGTGGACTCCCCTCCCCGTCCTTCTCCCTTCCGCCCTCACCTCCCCCTAATCCATCTCCCCAGTTCGACCTTCTAGAGGTTTGACCTCCCCTTTATATATATATATATATATATATATATATATATATATATATATATATATTTTTTTTTTTTTTAAATTTTTCCAAAACTGAGTTTTTACAACAGAGTACATATTTTTTACCAGAATTGAATTTTTACAACATAGTGAAATTTTCACTCCATAATTGAGTTTTTATAGCAAAGTACATTTTTTACACCAAAATTGAGTTTTTGCAGCAGAATACATTTTACAATAGAATTGAGTCTTTTTCCAACTATTCCTTTTTTCAAAAGTTCACAATGCATTCTCTCATATCTATTGTGGGAGTTGTTCTCTCTGGCAAGGAGAACTATCCTGAGTGGTCTCGGAAAATCAAGCACACTCTCATTTTTAATGAATTTTGGAGAGGAATTTGCGAAGGAGAAGGAGACAATCCACCGACATAGCCCACCTCAAACAAGGAGATCGCCATTTGGGAAAACAAGAATTGCAAGGCCTATGCCTTGATTGCAGCTTCTGTAAATGAAAAGGTGAGTTGCCCTATTACACCATTTTCAAATGCCTATGAAGCCTTGAGCAAATTAAAAGAACTCTATGACTCACATTCAAAACTTGAAATTGTTCAATTAATGATTAAGTTGTTCAACCTTGAATTGAAAAATGATGATCCTCTTGCTTTAGCATCAGAAGTAAGATCTATCATGCTTGATATTAAAAATACTGGTGTATAGGTTGACATACCTCTCATAGCTTATATTAAGGCATTGTATCCCACTTACTCACATTACCTTGAGTCATTGCAAGCAAGTGGAAACCTCATGAAGATCACCTTTGATTCCCTTGAGAAAAAGTTTGCAAAAAGAGAGAAGGCTTTTGGAAAGAAGACAACCCCTCTGTATTCTAAAGAAGTTGTATGTTTTGCACATAGAGAGAAGAATCATGCTCAAAGAGGTGGTCGAAGAGGAAGAGGAAGAAGAAATTTCAGAGGAAGGGGGGAGGGGGCAGACAAGCTCAAAGTGAAAAATTTGATCTTCAATGCATACGCTGCAATAAATATTGGCATGATGCATCTACATGTAAGCTACCTTGGGACAAAATTGAGTAGCAAAGAAATCAAGAAAAAGGTAAAACTCATGACAAAGACAAAGGTAAAGCACCTGAATCTTCTCATTATGTTGCAGAACATTGTAACATTGGAGTAAATGAAGACTTATTTGATGCTTCACATACTTCTTGGAGAAATAATTGGTTGCTAGATTCAGGAGCAACATGTCACATGAATTTTAGAAGAGATTATTTTGAAGAATTTACTGATAAGGTTGATGGAGAAGTATACTTTGCAGAAAAATATAAACTCAAGCCACCACGGCTTGGCACAATCAGGCTTAAGTTGCCTTGTCTTCCGGACCATCTTCTACATGAGGTTCTATACCTCCTTGAGTAGAGGAAAAAGTTGTTGTCCTTGGTCCACATCTGCTAAAGGACACTCCATTCACAAGTTTGATGGCAAGGTAGAGGTCATAAAAGCATCATATCACTCACTTGTCATGAAGGGAATAGAAGAAGGAAGAATCCTAAAGTTGCAAGGTACCTCTACTCATGCACAAAAAATTGCATTCAATTCTCATCATGATGAAGGTACATTCCCATCAAGTCTTTTATGGCATGCTAGATTTGGACACTTAAACTATGACAACCTTCGATTTTTGAAGAAAATGGTGTTACTAGATTGCCTACAATTCCTAGGAAACTTAAGCAATGTGATGCTTGTATTCTAGGAAAGCATAGCAAATAGTTCTTTCATGATTCACATTCCAGAGCACATAGAAAACTTGAGCTTATTCATTCATATTCACATGGCCCCATGTTTGTTGCATCTAAAAATGGAAATAAATATATGATGACATTTATTGATGATTACACCAGAATGTGTTGGGTTTACTTATTGAAGAAAAAATCTGATGTTTTTCAAACATTCAAGAATTTTCATGCATGAATTAAAAATGATGCACAAACTCATATTGGCTCTTTGCGCACTAATAATGGAAAAGAATACACTTCAAATGAATTTGAAAACTATCTTCGTCAACATGGGATCAAACATCAAACAACTGTGCCCTATAATCCCCAACATAATGGTGTAGCTGAAAGAATGAACATGATAGTTTTAAATATGGTTCGCTCCATGATGTTTTTTAAGAATGTAAAATTGATGTTTTGGACTGATGCAATTCTATGTGTTGAGTACATAAAGAATAGGTGTCCTTCTAATACAATCATAAACAAAACTCCTTATGAAATGTGGCATGGCCACATTCCTTCAGTAAATCATTTAAGGGTCTTTGGTTCCACCTGTTATGCTTTGATACCTAAGGTACAAAGAGATAAACTTGGTGCTAGAAGTCGAAAATGTATCTTCTTGGGGTATTCCAATGCCTCCAAAGGATATCAACTCTATGATAAAGTCAATAATAAGTTTGTAGTATCTAGAGATGTCATATTCCTCGAATCTTCCAAGACTGACAATGTTGTTGAGCGACAACTTGATCGCTTGGATAGATTCACACATGCAAAGTCATTTCAAGAATTTGATAATTAGATTCCACATCTTGAAGGGGGGATTCCTATACTGAATCAATATGTGGAATCGTCTTCCATAGCACTCTTTCCCCCACATGAAGAACCAACCACTAATGACACATTGAATGATGTGATTGACAGAATTGGGAGACTAAATCTTGATTCAATCTCAACTCAGTCAAATGAGCAACCTAGGCCATCTCTAAAAGGTCCCCCAAAATGGCTGACAAAGACACTGGAAATTGTTCGTCCCGATGAGGTTGGAAAGACAGGAACAAGAAGTTCCACCAGGAAAAATGGAGGTGATGTAGATAATTCTGATTTACCTATTGATATGGATACTGCTTATAATTGTGAATTGAAGTTGTCTACAAATCTTGAACCAACTTCCTTTAAAGAAGCTGCTTCTCATGATGAATGGAATGAAGTGGTGCAAAAGGAGTATGATGCCTTGATAAATAATGGCACTTGGAAGATGATTGATCCTCCATTGGGAACCAAACCAATTGGCTGCAAGTGGGTCTACAAGAACAAGTACAAAGAGGATGGATCACTTGACAAGCATAAATACAGGCTTGTGGAAAAAGGTTTTGCATAAAAAGAAGGGGTCGATTATTAGGAAAAATTCCCCCCCACAGCAAAATGGGCCACCATCCGGACACTCTTTGACTTAGCAGCTCAGAAGGGTTGGAAAGTCCATTAGATGGATGTAAAACCCACCTTTTTTAATGGATATCTAAAGGAGAAGGTTTTTATGTCCCAACCAAAAGGATTTGTTGTGAAGGGACAATAACACAAAGTATGCAATCTTATAAAATTCTTGTATGGCCTCAAGCAAGCACCATGAGCCTGGTATGAGAAATTAACTAAGAATCTTCTGAAACATAGCTTCAAACATTTTTATCTTAATGATGCAACTTTGTTTGTTAAGAAAGTTGGGAAAACAATTGTATATCTTGTGGTGTATGTAGATGATATTTTGATGACAGGGAACAATGAGAGAATTATTGCATCCATCAAGAAGGAATTGAAGAAAGGTTTTGAAATGAATGATTTGGGCTATGTTCACTACTATCTTAGTATTGAAGTACCTCAACATATTAAATTTATATTCCTTTCTCAAAAGAAGTACATTAGAGATATTTTGAACATGTTTGGCATGGATGAATGCAATCCTTTGACCACTCCAGTGGAACAAAAATTGAAGCTCACGTCCATTGAAGTGAAGGAATTTGAGGATGCAACGAAGTATAGACAAATTGTAGGAAGTATCATCTACCTGACTACTACCAGACCAGACAACTCATTTGCAGTTGGAATCCTCTCCAGGTTTATGCAAAAACCTTGTGAAGGACATTGGTCTGTTGCAAAAAGAGTTCTAAAGTACTTGAAAGGGACTCGAGACTTTGGACTCAAATATACGCAGGTGGGTGAATTCAGCTTGATTAGATACACTTATTCAGATTTTGACGGAGACAAAGAAACTAGGGTATCTACTTCAAGTTATACTATGATTCTTTGATCAGGATCTGTCTCTCGAAGATCACGCAAATAGTCAGTTCCAACAGATTCCACAACTGAGGCAGAATATGTGGTAGCAGCTGAAGCGACAAAAGAAATTGTGTGGCTCAGGAAAATCCTAGAATATTTGCAGATGAAACAAATGCATTCAACTCCACTCACGATCGAAAACACTGCTGCAATAAAGTTGGCCAAGAACCCAAATTTCCATGATCGAAAGAAGCACATCAATACAAAATACCATCTAATTCGACATCATGTTGAGGCCAAAACTATCCATCTACGTCATTGTTCCACAAATGAGCAGACTGTAGATATCTTCACCAAAGCGCTTGGAAGAGATAAGTTTGAAAAATTCAGAACGATGCTTGGACTCACCAAAATCCCTTCAGATTAACGGGCAGAATGTTGACACCTAATCCTAAGGGATTGGGATAAATTGTATATTAATGTAAATTATGAAATAAGGAAGTTTAAGAGACATTGGGAGATGAATCCCAATAGTCTCACCTCTATGTATATATTCATGAGCACCCTCTATCAAATTCACCATTCAATTTGTGGAGTTATCTCCTGGTCTGACAAATCCCAATCCTCAAGGTAAAAGGTGTTGATATGGAATTATGCAAATAAAATCTTCCATAATTTTTTGAAAGACATGTCCTTAACTATTAACTCCTAATTATGATTCTCGCATGTCCCAATGAAGGTGGCATGCGATGAAGGGATTTATTAGTAAATTATATCCATAAATTAAGCTTTTAAATGGCTATGAACTCCATAATATAACACTTGATATTTAAAATATATCAAAGTGCCTTGAAGAAATAAAGTAATATGGAAAGTAACGAAAGACAGATTTTTTTGTGGGGATACAACTAATTTTCTCCCCTCGTTGGATAAAAACTTCCATTGGTCGATGACATACCAATGGTATTTAAATTTTGTGCTTGAGTAAATCTCAATAATAAAATTTGGACCACTAGCCTTGCTAATGTTAGGTGTGTTCCTGAGTTATTCAATTTTAGAGAACTTGTTTCCTAGTGTGCCCTTCATTTTGATTCTAAGATCAGAACATTAGAGTTGTTCTTCAAGGAAAGAAATCAATGCTTTTGACTCCAAAGGCTTTTAGGAAAATGTCGAAGTTATTAGACCTAAACATAAAGCTTAAGTTTCCCAAAGCAACTGCCTTCCTCTACTCTTAGGGAGGAGATGTGAATGTTCTCAAGGAATTCATGGTTCAACCAGTGCACATGCCGACGAACCTTTCATCTATTGATATCTTAGTGCTAGTGGAGCCTTCTATTGATTTCTCTTTGTTGTTCACATGTAAAATGGGACGTAACTTAATGTCCCATATACTTGGTTTAATTATATATATGTTGTATTTTTCTTTAAGGAATGTGACTATCTTTGGCTCCGCAGAGGTAATTTTCAATGAGATTTATTTTCAGTTGGCTAATTATTTTGTGATAGCCCTGGCGAATTCCCTCTTATTGTAAATATTATCTCTATTTCTGTTAAAATTAAAATGACTTAGAAATTGGGACACAGATTCTAGAGCTAGGGGAAGGAGATTTTCTTGAGGAGACCAGGTTAATATTAAGGTTAGGTTTCATGCTTTAGTGATTTGGTTGCACAATAAATCAAACTGGAAAAATGAATGGTCGGGACTCATACCAACTCCCTGGAAAAACCTGCAGGAGAGAGAGTGGGAATTAAATGGAAATTTGTTTGTGTCGACATACTGATAGGGGAAACAAAGAGGTTATGCCCACGTAACTAGAAATGGTAGTGATAGCCTTTAGCAGGATAAATTAATGAAAAATATAATTGCCTTTGTGCACAACAGAAGAAGCAAGCACCATTGTGCATATCATAAGAGGAAATCACCTCTACACATTATGGAAGAGGTTGGCATCTCTACGCGCTAAGAAAGGGAAAACATCGAAATTAGAGGATGACGAGATAATTATTTAAGAGACCAGTGATGGGAGTAGGGGGGTTAGGTTTTTTTGTTATTAGATATGTTATGAAATGTTTTTCCTAGACTTGGAACAAAGTTCATTCTGATAGAGAGATTTTGCTATGTGGAAACGCAACTGATGAAATCATTGTGTGTAGCTTGCTAGCTCAGATGAAATAATATAAAGAGCAGTGACTTGAATTAAGGTTGACAAAACCATTGTAAGTGGCTTTCCAAGGTCTGAAGAACCCACTGGGAAATTTGCATATTGATGAACCTATTGACTAGGAGGTGGAGACACTCTGGTGCTTATGAGGTTGATGAACCACTAGGTGTTGCCTTGGGGCTAAAGCATTGATGCTTTCATTCACTAAAGAACTACCTGGAAGAGTGATTTCACATTCCCATGATAGCTTATATGTTGATGAACCTTCCCATAATTTAAAATAACTCTCCTCTTAGTATTGAATTGTAAGCCTTTATGCTAAGAAGAACCTCAGAGTTGAGTTTGACTAAGTTAGCAATATTTGTTATGTAACAACTAGGAGTTGTTGATACAACCTACGGGAAGTGAATTCCTCCTCATTGTGTTAACTTCTAACTGGTTGGTGGGTAAAGGTGGGTTACCTTTGGAGGCCTTGCTTCAGTTGGAAGTAGTGATTTTTGCAATTTAAGCACTCCTCCTTGAGCTTTGAAATCTATCTCCATGGTTACTACTACAATAATGGCTTGGTTGCATTGTGTATAAGATTGGGTGGAGTGTTGAAGTCCCAATCTTAGTTGCAAAGATTTGGATATAAGTAAGTGTTTATATCATTCATATGTGTAAGTGAATTTCCCATGAATACATGTTGCATTGATTTTAAATGTTACTTGAATGCATGAAACTTGGTTTCATGAATGATTTGGAGTGTTGATATCTTGAGTATTGGTTATGTTGGGTAAATTGCTTGAATACTAATCATATCTACAAGATTTGGTTCCTATAGGCTGATGCCCTGGTCAATATTTTGAGTAAAGATGTATTAAGTGCATGGACTAGTGCTAAAGAATGGTATAATTTTGATTTGTCTGTGTAGTAGTGCTCAATATGGTTGATGTGTTAGTGATTTTATATGCATGTTGGTAATGTGGTTTAATTACCATGGTAGATGTCAAGGATATGTATCCCCTATATGAAAAGGAATGTGATTCTTGTAATTTATATTGGAATGTTGGATTCCTATATAATTTCTTGAAGAATGGTTGAATTTATGTATGTGTCGTGTGAACATGAATCTATGTATCGTTTTCATTAAACTGATGAGTATAATTTGTTGGCTCATTTTCTATTCATATGCTTTTTATAGTTGGGTTGTTATAAGCTAAAAATAAATGCATACATCTATGTGTTGTGGTTATGAGGTGAGATTGAATTTTGTGATCCTGAGAAGTGCACTCAAATCGCATGTTCTTTGTGTATTTTATTGGGTAAGTAATAGCCCTAGTTTTTGTTGTCATCCTAACAAATTTTGGGAGTAAGCTAATTTGTGTGATTCAATTTAGCTAATATATTAAGCACATCAGTGGATGGATTACATGCTCAAGGGGCATTGTAAATGGTTAGTTAGATCTTCATATTTTAATTCTTGATCTCATAGATGGTAAGTTTTATCCCTTAACAAGTAGTCAAATTCAGTAGGGTTCGAGCTTGTGTGAAATCGTAAAGAGATTCCTAAAATTTTATAAGTATAAGAACTCACAAAACATGTTGAAATCCACCCATGGGACCCACCAGGTAAGGGGTCAGATAAGTTGGCCAGAAGGCGGAACTCGAGTGAGTTCACACCCGACTAGGTAACGTGTCGGACAAGGTCAAGCCAACCTCTAGGTCAAGGGTTAGGAAGTCGGGAAGCTGGGTCACTCAAACTAGTTGGGTTCAGGGACTCTAGTGTAAGTAGTTGGCGATTAGTGAAGAAGGGTTGACCACCGACCATGAAGGCTAACAAGCTTTCCATGTAGACTCGACAGGTGGAATAGTGGCCACATGGGCGCCACGTGGTAGGTCAGATAACGTGGCAAGGCCTAATAGGCCGGTTTTTAATCAGTCATATCTCTTGATTTGGAAATCATATTGTAGAAAATTTTATATCATTGAAAAGTTTTCTAAGAGACAACTGCAACAATGTCATCCATTTTAATTTTTTATGGAAGTTGAGAAGATTAAAAAATTTGGACCCCATTTCCATAACTAGACCTTGGATATTGGATCAACATAGTAATTTTCTCTTTCTAATCCTTAATTGGGATAGGGTTAGAAGGGGTATGTTACAAAGTGGTATAGGAGCCTCCAAGTTCAACACTTGGATTAGATGAGCTCCATCCTAGAAGTAACCATGTGAAGGTTCAACACTGGATCTTGAAGATCCAATGTGGCATTAAAGCTTCATGATAAGCATTAGAACCATGATTATTTTTATGGATTGCTTGTGTGTACTATATGGGTTATCCTTGTATGCATGTAGCATGGAACTAATTATGTATTTGATTTTATTGATATTAATGCACTAATTGAGGTGAAATGTGCAACTAACTATATACCAGAAAAATTCCATCAACAAGTTAAGGTTAGAATGTTTATTATGCATATGAATTTTGTTAGAATATAATAGTTATGTGTGTGTATGACAACACATAAAAGACTCACAGGGCCGAAGAGATGAAGGTCAAAGACCACTTGAATAACAAAGGATGGTACAACATAGAACCAACGGGCCAAGAAATGAACAACAAGATGGTAGCATATAGTTCTGACCACTCACAACATGAGCAAGAATAAAAATACATTGAACAAGGAAGAGGGTAAAATTCTCCTAATTTAATGGGTACACTGAGTAGTATAAGGAAAAAAATAAGAAGTTGCAAGGCTGACGAGGAAAGGCTTGTCAAAGAGCATGAGAGGCAAGCAGAAGTTAATGCAGTTGTTATAAAATATTTTGTCACACTCCACTTTGTGTTGTCATGCCACTATTGTCACAAAATATGTTCTCCATCAAACATGCCTAGAACATCCCTGAAGAAGTGAAAGAAGATTTGATTTAAAAATATTATGGAAATATTGTCAAAAACCTTGTTTTACAAGCCCAACGCGCTCTGCACCACTACTGACCCGCGTTTATCACCTTTTCCAAAACACGTGTCTAGCATTGGTAGCACGACCTTTGTTAGGAAAATCTGCATTGGTCCTCTTCAGGCAATTTTCCCAAAATTGGAGGAGAAGCTTCCCTTACTAGAAGCCTCGAGAACGATGACGTGGTTTCAGGTTGTTGATGATAGGAGCGAGACCTCCCATTCATGGCCATGGATACTCTTTCCATGGATCTTTACCTTTAGATGTGGAACTCTTCCCACCTTTTATGGATGCTCAACTCTCTCTCCTTCCTTATAAATGAAACCCCTATGTTACACAGTATTTTGTCACCGTCCCTGCAATCCCTCGTCCCGCACATTGGAGGACTATTCTCGTGACCTGTGAGTATTAAAATGTCATGAAACCACCTTCATGGCATCCTCTTGCATAAGGAAAAACATTCTCCTAAAGAACATTTCCTCTGAAAAACCCTAAAAACAGATGTTTTAGCCTTGGTGTGACTAGCCAGTTCATCCCTCGCGCCAATGGGGGAAATCCACACTAGAGGGCGCGCCAACTGGCGCTCTGTCCCTATGTTTCACTCGCGCCAAGCTTATTAAGGGATGTTTTAAAAAAATAAATGGCGGAAGTTTGATTCTAACAAACTCCAGAATGAATCATCAAAAGGAGTTGAATGGTTTGGCTCCAGATCTCCATGAATAGGAGGCGGTTTTCCACCTATCAGGGAACCTTCCTAAGGGATAGGGCCTATCCCATGATTATAGGGATCCCAAATTCTCTTCCTCCATCTATAAAAGCTTGCCCTCTCCATTAGTAAGCTAGCTGAACTGGTAGGAAGGAAACTATGGCTGAACTGGTAGGAAGGAAACTATAGCTAAACTGGTAGGAAGGAAACTATAGCTAAACTTGTAGGAAGGAAACTATAGCTGGGAAAATATTGAGAGCTAAGCCGAAGAGAATCCCGTAAGAGAGAGAGCTTAGTCCAGATTCTCGACACGCTTTGTTGAGACACGCTCCGCTGCAAGCCCCGCCGAAGGAAGATCATAGCGTCAGAGCATTTGGTTGTAATCTCCCTTTTGTCATTTATAATATAAGCGACTCTGATTTTGGTTCCATTCATGTGTTCATTTCTTTATGTAATGCAATGAATTATATCCTCTTTGACTGATATATAGTTACATTCTTTAGATGTTACATTATTTGTCATCATTTCCTTGCATGTGTACAGGTGTTCGGATGTGTTAAACGGAAGGATTGTGATCTGTCAAGCGAGGGACGAGAAACATCATCTTTTCTCCAACGACAACTGCGTGGGATTTGAGGTAGGCTACTCATCGCAATATTTGTCTTTTTGTAACTAGGAACCAACGTCATTGCGTGACTTGATTGTTGCTAGACCCGATCTGGGCTAGTGGGATCGCCTCTGTCCACAGAGGGGATTTACCTCCTCAACAAATTGGCGACTCCGCTGGGGAATCAGTTGGAGTTAGTCTTTCCTCTTTTGGTTGTTTTTGGCTTTTGATTGATTTATTTTCTCTTCTAGTTCACCTTCCTTGGTCTTAGACCCTTGTTCAGCCCCAGAGGGTTAGATCTGACCTTTTCTTTTCTGAAATTTTCATCTTTTCATGGTTGGCTTGATTGGCGCGATTTCCACCCTGACAGTCGCACCCATTGGCGCAAGTTGCCAATTCATCACCCGTGCCATCCCTTGTCTGGCACGGATTATAGCCAGATAGTCGCGCCATTTCCTGTAGGTGCTAGGGTTTTCCCTTGTTCGAGAGTTTTTTTTGGTCAGTACTTTTGCTTCTGGGTTATTTTTAGATTTTGCTTGAAGTGGTGAGTCTAGTCTTGGTTGGGAGAAATTCTTTGTTTTTTAATTTTCAGGCGTTGGCGCTTGTTGTCAGTTAGCAACCCGCACCAATTGGCCATTAGTGCTAGTTGTCAGTGAGAAAGTCGCACCAGTTGGTGCTAGTTTCACCCACAAAAGTCGTGCCAATTTCAGGGTGTGTGAAAATTGAGATTTTTTCCCTAAAATCCTTCACCAGTGTGTCTTTCCCTTCCGGTCTTTTCTTTGTATGAGCATAGATTACATTGCTCATTGTTCAGCTGGAATGTCTTCTTTCCATGATTGCTTGATGTAAAAGGGAATGAATGCTTGTTTTGATCTCATGCTTTGGAAGTCCTCTTTGTGTTGACCTCATATGTATTGTAGCCTTTTGAGAAATTTTGTTACAAAGTGTTTAAAACAACGATTGCATTCTTAGTGTTTGTTTGCATCCCTTTTGCATTCATCCTTTCATTAAGGAAATTTGCGTTCATTTAGTTTTCGTCTCATAGTTTGCTTTTCATTAAAATGCATTAGATCACATTGCATTGAAAAGTATTTTTTGAGATCCATCATTGAACTTAGATTACATTGTTTAATGATTGAAAGCTAAAAGTCGTATTGAGTGCATTCTCTTTCATTAAAAGCATGCATTTAGTAGATTCTCATTTCATCGAAAAATGCATTGAGTGAATTCTTATTCTTTCAAAAGAAAAATGAAATTGTGCATAGATTACAATTGCATAGTTTTCAAAAAAGAGAATTTTGCATAGATTACATCGCATAATTCACATCATTGAATGTTTTAGATTACTTTTGGATAGTGAAAGTCATCTAGTTTAGAGGAATTTCGTTTGTAGTATTGTTGTTTGTTGCATCATTGTTAGAGATTCTTCCCTTAACTAGATAGCATTCATCGAATTGAAAGATTTATTTTCTCATATAGCTGCATATAGGAGATTTTCAGATGACATGCGGTAGGGCCTTGAAATCGAAATTTAAATTGAAGATCAAATTTAAAATTTACTGAATTAACCTAAGGCAACATTGAAACATTAACGGAATATCTAGTAGTCTAAGGTAGAGACGTGTTTCGGCGTCTTTAAACCTAGCAGCTGTCGCTTGCCATCTGGCTTCAGACAGTGCTAGTACGGACTTGCGCTCCCCGTACCGTCGCGTATATAAAGGGAGACCCCATTAGGTTGCAATTATTTATCCATAGGAAGCCGAGTCTGCCGCCTCTTACCCGTGATACACCGGACACATCATTTGGGGAGATTACCTGCACGTACGTTAAGTCCTTGGTTGATTTCTCTTTCATTTTTTACCAAGGCGTATATGGCAGTTCACATATATCTGGTGCACCCATTTACCTAGATTACCAGAGCAATCACTTTGATCTTTACTGACTCTTTTAACTGAAAAGATCATCGAGCTCTTGTCCTTTCAAGCTCGTGTCCAACCTGAAAGCGATAGAGTCACCTTTTTCTTGTTCCTCGACTCTAAAAATATGAAACAGCAGAGTCTGGTTTTAGTGTCATAAAATTTAATCGCCCACGAAATATTCCTAGTTAGAATTTTTGTCCTTAGTGTTTTATTTCAAGTTCGTTTCCGATGGCAACTTTTCCGGAGTTCTCCAATCAAGGAGTCCCCTCTGATGGGAATCCTGGTCCTTTTCCTGCTTTAGGAAATATTGGTGCTCCTTATATGGCCACAGTATCCCTCCCTGGGTTAACTCTTGGGTTGCCTGTTTGGTTGTTTTCAACCTTTGTAGTCTCAAGCATTTTGTCTACCGTATCATCCACTCCTCTGCCTGAGCAACGCCATGTTGATTCGAAGGTGGACCTCTCCCCTTCTTCGCCTGTTTATTCGTCCTCATCTTCTACTTCACCTGGTGAAATTTTGGATTCTAGTACCCACGTGGGTAAGAAGAAGAAGAAGTCAGATAAGCGAGAGGCCAATTCTGCATATGTTGCTTCTAAAACACTTGTTCTCGATGAACCTTCCAACCCTCCGCAGAAAGTTAAGTTCCCTTGCATGTTGTGCCAGGGAAACAATCTTCTTCGAGATTTCCATGGCATTCCCAAGGTGCTCGAAGTATGGTCCAATGGTCGTTTGTCATTGCCTTTGGCTTCCAGGAGTCAGGTTGGGGGCACGTCTTCAGCTAGTGCTGGTAAAGATCCTAAGATTCAGGGTAAACTCACCAATCCCTGTAAGTTGTGTGAAGGGCACCATGTCATTCACCTTTGTCCGTATATGGATTAAGCCAAGAGAGTTTTGAACAATTCGACTGTTTCTGCACCATGCCTTTTGGTTGGTTACAAACAGCTTTCTTTGAGTCCTTCACCAGTTGATTCAACGGTTGGTCAAGAGTCATCCTTGCTTGATCCCGCTCCCCCGGAAATTCACCATCATGAATCCATCCCTGACCAACCACTAGTCATGGGATCGGTTGAGCTGGCCCCGTTTGTGGTGCACCAGATATTTTTCGTTGAGAGTGGATCTCACATCCCTTAGGTTCTTCATGTTTCTTCAGATTCCTCAGACTTGGGGAAAGATTCTCCTCTCCCTATACCTCAAGAAGCCGCTCCTCTGCCTCCCATGATGGAGGTCCCAGAGGATACCCCTCCTGACTCCATGATGGAGGTCATGGAGGATGCTTCTTCTTCTCGCGTAACACCAGGGGAAGACCATCTCGGTTCGATGGTAGATCCTCCAAGTAGTTTGGTCGCCTCCTTCGATTGGGGTCGATTCGCAGGTTATCGCCTTCCTTCTTATGTGCCCTTTGAGATCATGGTACAGGCCTCCCATCTGGTCGTACCCTGCACCATTATAGATGAAGGCGCATCTGTTAGTATTTTATCCTCAACTACTTGGCAAGCTTTTGGTTTGCCACCGCTTGTGCCTATTACGTAGAATTTGTTGGCGTTTAACAGAGGAACTATTCAACCGTTAGGGATCCTTCCAAAGTTCCCTGTTACTTTGGGAGGGAAAACCGTCTATATAGACGTGATGGTTGTTCCAGGCCCCTTGGATTCAATTTACTCTTGGGGCGTGATTATAATTATGCCATGGGAGTGCTTGTCTCCTCCCTCTTTCGTGTGATGTGCTTTCTGCACCAAGGTCGGATCATGACCATCGATCAGCTTGCATTCTTTGGTCCTAATATGGCAGCTAGTCCACCATCATCCCTTTTGGGTCTTTATCTGCCGGTTGTATCTTCCCCGCCACATGTCAATTATGCGGCTACTTGTCCTGTGCCCATATTCAGTGATAGTGCCGTTGTACATCATGTGCTGGGGGCATTGGGTCCAGACTTCCAAGATGATTTCCTTCCATCGGACGCGTAGCCCTTGGAAGCTATGACTTCTTATCCATTATGATGAGGTCGTCGGAGCATAATTCATTTTCTTGTGTCAATCTCCTTAAAAAATTAAGCAAGTTGGTTGGAACATGGTTCATCTACTTGTGTCAAGCTCCTTAAAAAATGAAAAAAGCTCGGCGGAGCAGAGTTATTTTTCTTGTGTCAAGCTCCTTAAACCATGAAACAAGGTCTGTCAGAGCATGGTTCATCTGCTTGTGCCAAGCTCCTTAAACCATGAAACAAGGTCTGTTGGAGCATGGTTCGTCTACTTGTGTCAAGCTCCATAAAAAATGAAACAAAATATCATGAGGATAGTTCTTTTAATGTGTCAACCTCGTTAAAAAAATGAAACACGTCCCTGTTCAATTCGAGTCTTTGATTAGATCTCGTAAAATCCCAGTCGAGTCCTTCTATTGATCTCGTAATTTGAACCTTCATTCCATCTGCCATTCATATGGACTGAAGCTTGGGGGGCATGTACCTCGAATTGAGTCACCATGCTGGGGGCTTACTTTTTTCAAGCATAGTTTGTTTCCATTTCAAGCTTGTGTAAAAATGAAACCGGTTTCAAGCATAGTTTATCTTTGTTTCAAGCTTGTGTAAAAATGAAACCAACTTCAAGCAGAGTTTCTTGATTTCAAGCTTGTGTAAAAATAAAACCATTCCCATTTTTACCTCTCGTGATTGCTATTTTATCAGCCTGTTTTTCCAGATGAGCCTTGGTTCTCTCATTCCATCGTCCTCATCTACTTGGCTGATCATACGCCTTCACTTGATTGTGTTACCCGTTCCTGAGGAACCGCTGCAATGAGTGGTCTTGTTAGCCAGCCTCTTGACCTTTATCTTGTTTTGAGTAGTTCCACCATCACCAGAACTAGTTGCTGCCCTTTATAACACTCGTTCCTCCAGGAGGAGTCACCTTTCATCTCTTTTCTAACTCTCTAAAATTGAAAATATCGCCGAGTCACTTGTTGTTTTGAGCTCATTAAATTGGCTGCGAAACGACATCTACCTAGTATACATTTACCCCTTTTTCGGGCTGGGATAGATTATTTACAAAAAAGGAATACCCTAGCCTATCACGACTAGGAGGTTCTCTCAGATATAGTTTTCTACCTTTTCGGTTCTGTGGGACTATCTACGAAAAGGGATTGTTGGAGTTTTCTTTTCCACTGTCTTTTAAAATTCTCTAAACATGAAAAGATGCCAAGTTCTTCCTTTGTCAGACTCGTTAAAACCTGATAACATCGGACTCTGTCGTAATGACGTTACTCGAGTTCCTCCTTCCTACGGCTCGTTAAATGTACTAGGATGGATTTGTCCGAAGGACAAACTTATATGACAAGCATATGCTATCCTCTTCAAGCTTGTGTAAAAATAAATAGGTACTCGCCAGAAATGGTGGGGGAAAATGGAACCAGTATCACCGTCGTGTCGGCAGTATGTCGCTCTTGAACATGGCACTTGTCTGCATTCGTGTCGGGTTGGGGACATCTCATCTCGTTATTTGCTTGCCTCCATGGGTTTGGGTAATCTCTTTTGACCACTCATCTGTTCTTTGCCACGTCACCATGACCTCAGATCTTTTGATGTCAAATATTTCCAAATCCAATGTGGTGCCACCGATATGTTCAAGAGAAGTTGGCCTCTGTAGTTTTCAACCTCCCTCTGATTCTCTGTCGATCTTGATTCACAAAAATTATGTCCCTTTGTCACGTGTCGATGATGTGGGAAACATTATGGCCCACCTTCGATCAAGGTCACTTCCTGTCGGCTTCAACTCATTATCCAGGAAGTTGGTCTAGAGACTCCCTTCAGGTACCTTGGAGCCTGCATGCCTCAATGGCAGGTTCTTCGCATTTGACGCAAGGTTTTCATTATCGGCCTTCGATCGGATGATTCTGCGAGTGTTCGACGCCAGCTCACTGTTCACATTCTGTGGATTTTACCTCATGTACCTTGAGGGCCATCTTCATTATTGGTGGTTTCTCTCACGTCTGTTAATGGCTTTCATTATTGGTTGGTAATCAGACGATGTTCTTGCATGTTCGACTTCAGCTCACATATTCGCATGCTTGAACTTGTACTGTGTTCGGGTCGAGATGGAGCGCAAGACCTTGGATTTTGTCTGATAAAATATAGGCTGCGAATTCTTTGTGGATTATCATGGTTAGTTACATGACTCATTTGATTGGATGACTACGACCATACCTGAGTCTACTTGTTGATCCTTATTTACTGGATGGCTGCGTCCATACCTTGGATCTCGGTTCTTATACACTCTATTATGGATGGCTGCACCCATACCACATATCATGTATCTGAGATATCAGTTGTATTTGTCTTCGCAGGTTTTCCGACGGCAGTGTTTTCAGCTGGGCGCTTTCTCATAAAGCATTTCACCCCTCCCTCTCTCTCAGACCTCATGCGTTAGGGGGCATCTGTTACACAATATTTTGTGATTGTCCCTGCAATCCCTCATCTCACACATTGGAGGACTATTCCCATGACCGGTGAGCAGTAAAATGTCCTGAAACCACCTTCTTGGCATCCTCTTGCATAAGGAAAAACATTCTCCTAAAGAAAATTCCCTCTGAAAAACCTTAAAAATAGATGTTTTAGCCTTGGCACGACTAACCAGTCCATCCCTTGTGCCAATGGGGGAAATCCACATGAGAGAGCGCGCCAACTGGCGCTCTGTCCCTGTATTTCACTCGTGCCAAGCTTATTAAGGGATGTTTTTTAAAAATAAATGACGGAAGTTTGATTCTAACAAACTCCAGAATGAATCATCAAAAGGAGTTGAGTGGTTTGGCTCTGGATCTCCATGAATGGGAGGTGGTTTTCCACCTATCATGGAACCTTCCTAAGAGATAGGGCCTATCCCATGATTATAGGGATCCCAACTTCTCTTCCTCCATCTATAAAAGCTTTCCCTCTCCATTAGCAAGCTAGCTGAACTGGTAGGAAGGAAACTATAGCTAAAATGGTAGGAAGGAAACTATAGCTGAACTGGTAGGAAGGAAACTATAGCTAAACTTATAGGAAGGAAACTATAGCTGGGAAACTATTGAGAACTAAGCCGAAGAGAATCTTGTAAGAGAGAGAGCTTCGTCCAGATTCCCGACAGGCTTTGTTGAGACACACTCCATTGCAAGCCCCGCCGAAGGAAGATCATAGCGTCAGAGCATTTGGTTGTAATATCCCTTTTGTCATTTATAATATAAGCGACTCTGATTTTGGTTCCATTCATGTGTTCATTTCTTTATGTAATGAAATGAATTATATCCTCTCTGACTGATATATAGTTACATGCCTTAGATGTTATGTTGTTTGTCATCGTTTCCTTGCATGTGTACAGGTGTTCGGACGTGTCAAATGGAAGGATTGTGATCTGTCAAGCGAGGGACGGGAAACATCATCTTTTCTCCAACGACAACTGCGTGGGATTTGAGGTAGGCTACTCATCACGATCTTTGTATTTTTGTAACTAGGAACCAACGTCATTGCGTGACTTGATTGTTGCTAGACCCGATCTGGGCTAGTGGGACTGCCTTTGTCCGCAGAGGGGATTTACCTCCTCAACACCCTACCATCCAGTCTTGGTTGGTTTCCATCCTATGACTTGAGCATGCCCAATTGCTGCCCATTTGTGAAGGAGGAAGTTGTTTTAAGGAAAAGGATAGGAATTGGAGTGTCACCTAAAGGAGGCGTCCAACATCAAGGCTTCTGGTTGTATTTCTCCCTTTATCATTCTATTAATAATACATTCTGTGTTTCCTTTCCATAAATGTGTTGATTATCACATGTTTATTGTAGTGCTTCTTGATATGCTACATATCTTATACTAGAGATTGTTATGCTTTGTATTCATTTGTTATCTCCATTTTTTCTTCCTTGGAGGTGTTTGTCTTCACCGACATAGAGGAGATCGTGAACATGGAAGCGAAAGAAGCAAGGCTAACATCAAAGGCAAGCACTAGCATTAGAAAGTGGTAGGACATATATCCTCCTTCGTGTTTCTCTAACATAAGTTAGGAAAGGTTGCATATATTTGTCTCTTTTTTTGCTATATCCTCTCATTAGGACTAGAGGGATCACTTCTATCCCCAGAAGGGATTTCCTGCACAACAAAATGGAGACTCCACTAGGGAGCTATTAACCATTCAAACCTCCTTTCGTCTTGGTCTATCTTGATTAGTTTGACCAACCGCCTTATAATCCATCATTTTGATTGCTTATAAGCCTACATTATGAGTAGTTTGGTCTTTAGAGTGTCAATCCTAGAGTTCCTTTCAATTTTGATTGTATTTTCCTAAGCTTTCCTCGCCCAACGCATTTTCTCTGGAAAACAGAGCGCTAACAACACAGATTTTACTGAGTACAGTTGTGATGAAGACCTTGTCTACCCGTGCTGGTCCAGTTTCTTGGCCATCACCTTTTTCTCTGAAAAAAAGGGCGCTTTCAGCATGATTTTTGCTGGGTAAAGTAGCGTTGGTCCCAAAGTGAGATTTTTTAGGGTCTATTGACTGAAAATCTAGATTTTTTTTTTTTAATCTCCAAGGTCCTCTTCCTACTCTCTACACTTAGCATCTTGATGGCTTGCTATTAGATTATTTGTGGTTTGCAAAATTTTGTTCCTTGTTCAAGTAGTGAAAATGAACTTGAGGTGAATCTTAGGTTCTTTAGGTTATTGAATTTACTGTTTTGTTGCTTTCATGTCTATTTGATGAGCATTTTTATTCTTTTGGAAACCATAAATAATTGCATTTTTCATTTGATTAAGCTTTCATCTCGAAATTGATTATTACCTTTGAAATTTCATTAGATTACATTGCATTCGAAAGTTGTTTTTGAGATTGTCATTGAGCATAGATTACATTGCTTGGTTATGGAAAGCTAGTAAGTGCATTCTTTTTCATTTTAAAAGGAAATTGTACATAGATTGCATTTTCATAGTTTTCAGGGGAATCATGCATAGATTACATTGCATGGTTTGCCATCTTGTAATGCTTTGAATTGAATTGGAACTGTGAAAGTGAAAGATCTAGTTAGGAAGCTCTTGTTTGTTGCATACTTTATTGTTTCATCAATGTTTGCACTTCTTCACTATGCTAGATAGATTTCATCAAAATGGAAAAATTCCTTTCCTCATATTAGTTGCATTATAGGTATCTTCAGGCGACATCGATTTTGAGTATTGAAATTGAAACATAATTCAAGATCAACTTAAAATTTATCTCAATTAATATAAGGAGAATTTGGAACATTAACAAAAGAATTTAGAGCTCTAGGCTAGAGACGTGTTCTGACATCATTAAACGTAGGAGTTATCATTGTTTGCCAGCGTTGTATCCCAGGGGTGATATCCCGTTCCACATATGGAAGTGTATAGGACTGTTCTCTAGTCCTTTTGAGTATATCGGAGGTGCTCCATGCATGGTAATTATATGGGAACACTCTCATTGAAAGGTTACACATTAGACAACATGATCAGAATCTGGATTAGGGGAAAAAATTAGCTCAAAAATTAAAGTGCTCAGAATTGCACGAAACTAGATTCAAAGCGACCGACCTGTCACAAAGAATCCAACACAACTTGTTTCATTGAAATCTGAGTTCGTATGAGTGAGTTATGGTCTGATGTTCATTTTCCCAAATAGGTAAAAATTGTGCAGAACAGTGACAGAATGATGACTTGGCAGTCCAGTCAGCACCTCAGGAATATTCAGGGAATATTCTACAATTTTCCAACCAGTAACACTGTGACAAGTGTCATCTCTAGATTCGCCAATGTTGCTTGGGGAAGTTGAATTTTTCTCCTATTTCCTAAGTTTAGAAGGCGCATACATTTTATATTGAAGGTTGGTTGGTCACATATTTATTTAAATAAATGTTTAGACTAATGGCCGAAACCATAGTTGAATGGGCTACAACATATATTCACAACATATATCTATATTCCAAATTCTTTTAACTATGGTTCGAAACCTTTGCAATGTTCAACAAAATGATTTGCGATTGGCAATAAGGTGGGTCCTACCAATCGCATTGGGGGTTTAGGAACGGACGTGAATGCATTATCGGGTGGCAGATATGTGATTTTGCGATAGCGATAAGTGACGTGGTGATAAGGTTATCAGATGTAGAGCTGCGATGCGATGTAGGGTTGCGATGCTATATATCGTAATCGCAAGAAGCAACAAACAAATAGAATGATTTATAACGGATCCGCAATCTGCAATAAGTGTTGTGTTGCGATCTGCGATAAGTACTGCGATGTGATCTGCAGAGTTTTAAATGCATTTAAACCGAGTTTTAATATGTAATATGTGGTTATGTTATGTTAACAGATAAGTGCGGGTTAACGCTAAATGCGCTTAACCCCACTTAAACACCACTTATCACCCACTTAATTTAATATTAAGCTCACACTTATCCCTAATTAATTGCATACTTTTCTTGGTGACGCCTTTGGCATACCCACGAGATTTGATGGACTTCCACATTTAGGGGAGTTAGCTGGACATTTTCCAGATTTAGTGGAGAAATTGTAGGGAAAATTGGTTTTGCCATAATGGAGGCAATTTTCGACCAAATTGGGTGCAAGGATAGTCATTCTTAACATTTCGACATGTTGGGAATCCATTGGAGTATGTTTCAGAGGCAAAGAAGCACTTCTTGATTGTTTTTTTCCCACTTGAAGATAAATATGCCTAGGGCCACCAGGAGAGGAGGCCATGTCTAAAGGACCTGTAGACCAAATGAAGAACCAAAAGAGGCTACTTAGGGGTTTATGGATGCTCTGAATCCATTGGTAACTTGTGTTTTCTATTTAGAGTGCATATTCAAGTTCAAATTTTTAGGTTGAACCAGGAGGGTGTATGGATCATTCAGATATTGAGCCAGTTATTGGAGGACTTTGAGATGGAGATGATCTTGCAGGGATCTTCCAGCCTCCATATGTTTGCAGCAGCAACCTTTGCAACAGTGTTGTAACATTTTTCTCATCTTTTCTCTTTATGTGTTTTAGAGAAAAAGACTGTTGATGTACTTACAGTTATTGAAGTACAAATTTGATGATCTTTCATATTTGAGCAAGGGATCTTGGTGAGATGCCCATGATTTGTTGAAAATAAGTGTATGGTAAAGGGAATTTGCAGGAGTTGTTTCTCTTTAGGAGAAACTTACCATTTCATATCAACATATTAATGTACTCATCATTTTCAAATTGGAGCATATAACAATGAATCATGCCTTAGAGGTGATTCAAGGAGATGTAGCCCAAGAAGGGGGAACTCCTTCATCAAATGGCTTGTGTTTTGCTCTATGATGTATTTTATTTTCATGTGCTTAATGGTTTCATGTATATAACCTACTCATGGAATTACACATTGAAAGACACTAAAAATAAATCCTTGTGATAATCTGAAATCTCAGTAAAATTCCTATGCACATAAGAAACACATTTTTAATTCCGATGAGGGAGCTTGCATAGCATTAGAAAGCTTGCCCACATTAATATCACAACACTACTACAAAATGCACTCCCACGTATCGTTGAGTATATTTTGGGAGTCCCTTATAGGTTTTATCCATCCATAAGTAACCGAGTCGGTTGCCTTGTATACCGTGATACACCAAACACAACATTCAGGGAGATTGAATGTCGTACGTTAAGTCCTTGGTTCGCCAAGGTGTATATTACAATTCACGACTTCTTGGTAAACCTTTATGCCTAGCTTACTCCTTTTTTGATTTATTTTTTGTTAATTTCTAAATTTAATCGGCCACGAAATAACATCCTACCTGAGAAACAACTCCTTAGTTGATATTACGTTAAGACTAATGGAAACATTTCCTGAGTTTACCAATCAAGGAAACCCCTTAGATAGGAATCCTGGTCCTTTTCCTTCTTCTGGAAATATTGGTGCTCCTTATATGGCAATATTGTCCCTTCCTGGATTTACCATTGGTTTGCCAGTTTGTCTATTTTCGACCCCTATGGTTCTGAATGTCCAAACGGCTTCTCAACCAAGTTCGCCTCCACCTGAACAGTTTCAACCTCATGTCGAACCTAAAGTTGACCCTTCGCCTTCTTCACCTATTGTATCTTCCCCCGGTTCTTCCTCTTCACTGGGTGAAAGTATTGAGTCGAGTAACTAGGAAGCTAAGAAGAAGAAGAAGAAGAGGACGAAGATGAAGAAGAAAAATAAGCAGGGGGGCGACCAAGAAACCATTGCCACCAATGCAACTATTGTGGATAAGCCTTCCAATAAACCCCGCAAAGTCAAATTCCCTTGCAATTTATGTAAGGGTGACCACCTTCTTAAAGATTGTCTTGGCATTCCTAAGGTATTAGGAGTGTGGTCCACCGATTCACACCGACCTTTGTCATCAACCTTTAGAGATCATGATGGTGACAAACCCTCAACTAGTGATAATAATGCCCATGGGAAAAAAGGTAAATTCAAATTTCCCTGTAATTTATGAGAAGGGAATCATCCCATTCACCTTTGTCCTTATATGGATGAAGCCTCAAAAGTGTGGGATAAAATTACGACTTCTCAGCCTTGTCTTCCTACTGGTTACTGGAAGATTTCCCCTGATCCTTTGCTAGTTGATCAAGTGATTGATCAGAAGTCATCTCTAATCAATCCCACTCTCTCCGAAAGTGAATCCCACGAGTCCCTTCCCGACCAACCATTAGGTGAGAAAACGGTTGACTTGATTTCACCTTCTGTTTATTGTGATTTTTCTGTAGTGAGTGAACCTCATACCACTCCGGTTCTTTTTGTTTCTTCAGATTCCCATGAATTGGATGGAAATCCTCCCGTTACCACGGTATAGGAGAGTGATCCTCTCATTCACATAATGCAAGGGGGTAGTTTTCCCGTTCCCACGACAGCCCCTCCAAGTAGTTTAGTCGCTTCTTTTGATTGGAGTCGACTCGTAGGATATCGAATTCCTTCTTACATGCCTTTTCAGATCATAGTATAGGCTTATAATGTGGTCATACCTGGCATAATAATAGATGAAGGCACATATGTTAGTATTTTGTTCTCAACTACTTGGCAAGCTTTAGGTTCTCTGCAGCTTGTGCCTGATACCCATAATTTGTTAGCTTTTAACAGAGGATCCAGTCGACCGTTATAGATCCTTCCTAAGTTGCCTATTACTTTGGGATGAAAGGTCATCTACATTGATGTGATAGTTGTCCAAGGCCTTTTTACTTTAATTTTATCATTGGATGGGACTATATTTATGTCATGGGAGCTCTTGCCTCTTCTCTCTTTCGTGTGATGTGTTTCCCACATGAAGGGAGAATTGTGACTATTGATGAACTTTCATTCATTGGTCCTAATTCGACTCCCAATCAACTATAATCCCTAAATGATCCTTACATGCAAGTGGTATCTTTCCCACCATAGGTTAATTATGGCAACCTGTTCCATGCCCACGTCGACTGATGATCTAGTCAGTGATATAGTGTCATGTACTAGGGGCATTAGACCTCGATATGTATCCCTTCGAGAATGTTGTTCTCCCATCTGATGAGAACCTCTTGGAAGCCATGAAATCTTATGGGCCATAAGCAAAGTTGCCTCGGAGAAAATTTCCTTGAATTGTGTCAAGTTACTTAAGAAATGAAATAAGGTTTCAGAGCATAGTTCCTTGTCTTGTGTCAAGCTCCTTAAAAAATGAAACAAGGTCCTGGAGCAAATTTCCTTTTCTTGTGTCAAGCTCATTAAAATATGAAACAAGGTGTGATGAGGATAGTTCTTTTACTGTTCCAAACTCATTAAAAAATGAAATAGGTCCTTATGAGGATAGTTCTTTTAATGTGTCAACCTCGTTAAAAAATGAAACAGGTTCCTATGAGGATAGTTCATTTAATACGCCAACCTCGTTAAAAAATGAAATAGGTCCATATGGGCATAGTTATTTTACTATGTCAATCTCATTAAAAAATGAAACAAATCCCCTTTCAGTTCGAGTTTTTGATTAGATCTCGTAAATTCCCAGTCGAGTCTTTCACTTGATCTCATAAACGAACCTTCATTCCATCCACCTATTAGTAACCAGTAGTCTACTTAGGTGAATGAAATGAAGCTTGGGGGAGCATGTAAATCAAATTGAGTCATTATTTTGGGGGCATGCAAACTTATTTCAATCATACTTTGTTTCTGTTTCAAGCCTGTATAAAAATGAAACCAATCTCAAGCATAAATTTTCCACATGTTTCAAGCTTATGTAAAAATGAAACCAAATCCAAGCACAGTTTGTCTCTGTTTCAAGATTGTGTAAAAATGAAACCATCTTCAAGGGTTATCAAGCATAGTTTCCCACGTTTCAAGCTTGTGTAAAAAATGAAACCATTCTTATACATTGTTGGCCCTCGTTTTTTATCTCTTTTTGTTTATGAAAATACACTTTATTTTCCATACTATCAATATATACACAATAATATTCACCCTATTTTTCCAAATAAATGCATATATAGGTATTTAAATTAAGTTTTTAAATTCTTATAAGTTTTTATAAAAATTGAATTTTAAGTGCATTTTTGGACCAGATCAGAAATTCCCGTAATGGCCTCATGGTTTGCATATTTGCAGGACACTTGGGCTCGAGATGGATATATTTCTAGAAATATTGGAAACTAAGATTAAATGTACACCTGTTGGTTCAGTCAAACTGATCTTTAACAAGCCTGGTCAAAGGCGGTCAAATATGACCTGTTTTTATGGGAGATCCCTAGGAATTAGGTCAAATTTCGTATTTTATGGGATTTTCCAGATTTTGATGGATTTGATGGATGATATCTACCTGATTGGATAATATAAGGATATACATGGATATAGGAGACATTTTAGATGAATTTGTTTCATATTTTATCTATTTAATCCTAAGGCTTTGAAGGCATTGATATGTATAAATTGTGTAACTTAACTTTATTATTTCTGAGACTTTGGAGAGTTAATTGAAGACTTGTTATATTTCATTTGCTGCTGTTATATTATGATTTCTTGACTAAAGTTTTAGTATCTGAAAACACTTTCAGTGTGCGAGGTAAGGGTGGAGGGCCCCCACATCGAGTTAAGTGCACTTTCTAGTTATTTGTAGTTGCAGTTTCTGAACTAGTTTGTTTTATTATTAACTTGTTGATTAGATATATGCTAATGTTTTATGAGTGTTGATGAATCTAATTCTCATTCTTATTTTTCATATGAAAGGAAAATCTAATGTTTAAGTTAAACATTCTTTCTATCTGATTAAGATCTAGAGCTAGAATTCATCTTTTCCTGCTTTTTAATGCTTTTCTGAATTCTTGTTTTCTAACAATAGTATTATTGATGAATGAATCTGTGATAAAGGAAAACCATGATATATTTAGTTAAGAGCCTCTTCAATTATTGTTTCATGCATCTTGATCTATTGCTCAATTAGTGGTTTTTGGTTTCTAATTCATGAAGTAATTTTGTAGGAGAAGGACAAACAAGTCTCTTAAGTTAGGAGATTCTTCTACTACTAATTGCATACTTGAATTTAGAAATTATTTAGTTTATATTTATATTTGTAATATGCATTTCATTAATCATTGATAAATCATCTTCTAACTTGATCATAGCTGAAACCCATATACCTTGGGGATGCTTCTAAGTCCTACTAGCTCGGATTGATAATAAATACTTGTGTTTGTTTACTTGTTAAACAACCCAACATACACCCCTTGTGATTGCCCTTTTATTTGCCTCTTCTACCAAATTAGCCTCGGTTTTCTCATTCCATCGTCACTATCTGCTTGCCCAATCATACACTCTCACTTGGTTGTTTTACCCTTGCCCGGGGAACCACTGCGATGAGTGGTCTTGTTAGCCAACCTCTTGACCTTTACATGTTTTGAGTAGTTACATCATGAACGGAACTACTCGCTACCCTTTTATACCACCCATTCCTCTAGACGAGTAATCTTTCAGCTCTTTTCTGACTCTCGAAAAGTGAAAAGATTTCCAAGCACTTGTCTTTTCGAGCTCGTTAAAGTAAATGAAACAACGTCTACTCAATATAATTTTAACCCTTTTTCGGGATGGGATAGACTAATTACAAAAAAGGAATACCTTAGTCAAACATGAATAAGAGGTTCTCTTGGATATTGTTTTCTACCTTTTCGGGTTCAAGAGACTATTTATGAAAAGGGACATCTAGAGTTTTCTTTTCCACTTCTTTTTCAAACTCCCTAAACATGGAAAATATGTCGAGTTACCCCTTTGTTGGACTCGTAAAAATTAAACGACAAAGGACTTGTCACCATGACGAGACCGAACTACTCCTTCCTAGGGCTCGTTAAACTTACTAGGATGGATTCGTCTGAAGGGTGAACTTATACACAAATCATATGGTATCCTCTTCAAGCTTGCGATAAAAAATAAATAGGTACTCGCTAGAAATAGTGGGGGAAAATGGAAGAAAACAAATCTCTTGTCTTTAGTCTGAAAGACAACATGTCGCTCTTGGACATGAAATTTATCTGTATCTCATGTCGGGTTTGGGATATCCTCACTTCATCACTTGCCTTCTTGGGTTTGGGAAATCCATTTACCTCTCATTCGACTATAGCATATTGTCATCATGACCTCTGATCCTATTTTGAGTTAAATTCTACCAAATTCTAGAGTCATGTCACCGATATTTTCAAGAGAAGTCCCCATCTACAAATTCAAACCACTTATGACCTATTTGAATTATCTGAATCAACCCCGAATCACTCTTATCAACTCTAAAAATACTATATTTTGTGTCGATGATGTGGGCAACAATATGGCCCTCCTTCGATGGATCACTTCCTGTCGGCTCCTGCTACTTATCCACAAAGATGATTTAGAAACTCCCTTTCAGTACCTTGGAGCTTGCTTGCCTCAATGGTAGGTTCTTCGCATTCGACGATATGTTCACATCACTGGCCTTCGATCGAATGATTCTATGAATGTTTGACTTCGGCTCCATTGTTCGCACTCATAGATTGTGTTGTCGTACCTTGAGAGCCATCGTAATTATTGGTCGTTTCTCTCGCGCCTATTAACGATTTACATCATTGAATAGTAATCAGGTAGTTTCTACCATGTTTGACTTCAATACATCTATTCACATGGTCAGATTCGTACTTTGGATGGGTTGAGATAGAGGCGAAGACCCTGGGTTTCCTTTGATAAATCCAGGCTGCATGGAGTTATTCATGATTATACACATGATCCTTTCTAGTTGGATGGTTACACCCATGCCTAGATTCATGTTTTCATATATTCATGATCCTTTTTAGTGAGATGGTTGTGTCCATGTTGTGGATCCATGTATTATTAGATGCGTGCTCATAGATGTATTTCTAGGCATACTTACATCATAGATGTCATATATATTATATCATGTTTGATTTTCATGTCTCCTAACGGTGGTTCTCTAAAATCCTTGCCTTTACTTGTAAATTACTTCAACAATCACTTCCCGTTCTGACTTCATGCTTTAGGGGGCATTTGTTATACAGTATTTTGTCACACTCCACTTTGTGTCGTCATGCCACCAATGTTGCAAAATATGTTATCCATCAAACATGCCTAGAACATCCTGAAGAAATGAAAGAAGATTTGATTTGAAAAGATTCTAGAAAGCTTGTCAAAAACCCTGTTTTACAAGCCCAACATGCTCTACATTGCTACTGACCCACGCTTGTCACCTTTTGAAAACATGTGTCTAGCGCTGGCAACACGACCTTTGTTAGGAAAATATGTGATGGTCCTCTTTAGACAATTTTCCCAAAAATGGAGGAGAAGCTTCCCTTACTAGAAGCCTCGAGAACGATGACGTGGTTTCAGGTTGTTGATGATAGGAGCGAGACCTTCCATTCATGGCCATGGATCCTCTTTCCATGGATCTTTCCCTGAACATGTGGAAATCCTCCCACCTTTTATGTATCCTAAACTCCCTCTCCTTCCCTATAAATGAAACCCCTACCATCCACTCTTGGTTGGTTTCCATCCTATGAGCTAAAGCATGCCCAATTGTTTCCCATCTATGAAGGAGGAAGTTGTTTGAAGGAAAAGGCTAGGACTTGGAGTCTCACCTGAAGGAGGCGTCCAAAATCAAGGCTTCTGGTTGCATTCCCCCCTTTACCATTCTATTAATAATACATTGTGTGTTTCCTTTACAAATGTGTTGATTATCACATGTTTATTGTGGTGCTCCTTGATCCACTACATATCTTATACTAGAGATTGTTATGATTTTTATCCATTTGTTATCTCCACTTGTTATTCCTTGCACGAATTTGTCTTCACCGACGGAGAGGATATCATGAGCGTGGAAGTGAAAGAAGCAAGGCTGAAATCAAAGGAAATCACTAGCATCAGAAAGAGGTAGGACATACATCCTCCTTCATGTTTCTCTAGCATAAGTTAGGAAAGGTTGCATATATTTGTCTCATTTTTTGCTAGATCCTCTCATTAGTTTTCAGAGGGATCGATTATGTCTGTAGAATGGATTTCCTTCACAACAAAAGTCATATTGCAAAGCCTCTCAGACTGATAAAGGAAAAATAAACATGAGTTGGGAGCTAGTCATAGAGGCAAGCAAATTTCTACAAAACAAGAAGAAAATACTAATGGAGTAGATGAGAGCGGATCCAAGAAAAGGTATAGGTTGTCAAGTGATGAAGTTGTAATAGGGGGTACTCAATTAGATACCCCAAAACAAAGGACAAACTACTAGAGATGGCGACCCAATGACGTTCATAAACACCATTATCATCATCATCATGACAAGGGAAAAGGAAAGGAGTATGTACCAGAAGAATTTAAGAAAGCAAACCTCATATATTTGATGGCGAAGCAAAGAAAGTAGAAGATGTTGAAGCATGGATGCTCGGGATTAAAAATTTCTTTAGGGTTCATGACTACTCTGAGAACATGAAAGAAGAGGTGGATACCTTCAACCTAAACGTCAAAGCCGATATATGGTGGGAAGTCTTAAAGAATGTAAAAAACATAAAATAAGAAGAATTGTCTTGGGGTGAGTTCGAGGGACATGTCAATAGAAAATATATATCCAAAAGGTATTATGACAACAAAGCCAAGGAGTTTTATGAGCTTAGAATGGGATATATGTCTGATGAGGAGTATATTACTAAATTCATGGAGCTACTATGGTGTGTGCCTTACCTCAAGGAGGAAAAGGCAAAGGTTCATAGATTCATCAATGGATTGTCGCAACCCTTCAAAGAAATAATCGAATTTGATGAGCCATGAACATTGGAAGATGCAATCCGAAAATTCAAGCATTGTTATGAATACTCAAAACACATAACAAAATCCAAGAGCAATTATAAGGAGAGAAGTGGTCCGAGATACAAAGGAAAAGAGCATAAGGAGTGCAAGCCACAAACTATTAACAAAAGGTAAGGCCTAACTCTAAAAAATCACAACCGACCCCAACATAAATTTAATTATGAGAACAAAGGTCAAAATACCAACCCATGGGAGAAGGTATCAACAATTTTTGTAGAGGACCGCATAAATTTTGGACTTGCAGGGAAAATCCACTTAGCAAGAATTACCCACAATATAAAACTGATGGGTTGAAGCTGTACAACATCTAGGAGGCCAAAACAATCGAGGAAGTGGCCCAGAGTGTATCGAAAATCTGCATAGCGTTGGATAGCAGACATGTTGAATGATTCAGATTTATGAAGAAACGAAATGAAATATATATTTTGTGAAAATTCATATTACTCGAATCCTACTACAACACTAATGAGAAATATCCTATTTTTTATTTCATTTTAACAAATTATTTATGGTTTTCTACTATAAAAAATGAAATCTAATACACTACAACCTTCACAAATTAACTGCGGAAAAAATAAAAGTGCATAAACAAAATCTGAACAAGAGTAAATCATAGACACATTTGAAAAAACCAATGTCCCTGGAAAAACCCAATGCGGAAAAACGATGCAAAACTGAGGGTTTATATATTATGCAATAATTTTTCTGAATACAAATTGGATGCCTTGCTAGCTATCCTCACAGAGAATCTGAGTGATAAAGAACTTGTGAGATTACCTCACACACTGACACTTGAATCCCAACTGGCCAAAATCCAGGACTAGAAATCCATCCATTGCCTCTATGTAGTCTTTGCATAGTCACTACACAGTCTTTGCAGCACTCTATGTGGGGACTGCGCGACTTCTACATTTAGGCTCTTCTGCTAGTTGGATTTGACCCTCTGGCCCCTTCTGGTCTCACAACCTGACTTTCCGACCCTGGATCTGAATGATCCTCAGCTGAATCACGGACTTCCTCTGGGCTAATGCGTTGCCTCTGCTGGATCTGCACAGGCTCTACATAATTGCTACATTTCCTCTCTATCTTCTCTGTTGTGTATTCTCCGGCTCAGGAAATATTCCAACCAGAAATTATCTCTGCCCCTCTCTGCAACAATCTTCTCGACCGATATTCTCTTTGAGCACTGCTCACTAAAGAATTTCAATCTCTTGATCCTTCAGTGTATATTTCAAATGACCCTTCAAGTCCTTCTTATAATATTGTCGTTAAGACTTCATCATCCAAGATTAAATCGTTAATCAACGACTAAGATTAACTTTTGACTTAATCTTCGTCTTCTCTAGAAGATTCACACTCTCTTTTATTAATACCCTTTAATTATTTTATTTTCCTAAGTTTAGACTTAGGGTCCCTTTAAAAATAATCAATTATTTTAATAAAACACACTCTAAGTGGAATTTTCACAAATGATTTATGGGTTATTTGAAATACATGTGCCTAAGCCTCCCTACAAATTTTGAGACTTAGAGAAAATTCGATGCTATCCAAATCAACACTCCCTCTTAGTGAGGAATGTGCTCTAACAATACATCATACTGAGTACTACTATGATTCTGCAACATCTCCCTCTGTGTTGTGATGTTAGACACTGTTGTCCACCAACATTTTACTACTGCATCCGTGTTGCTGCTGACCCTGCATGCTGCTTCCAAATGATACTGCACTACACTGGATTGCAACTTTGTTGCTTATTGCAATAGAAAAAAATCCAAGTACTAAACTAAGTGTTCAGTATGATGCATCTCATATTGAAGATATGACTGCTGCTAGTCTGTGCATTGTCCCTCTAAAGTTGTTGTGCTGCTGCTGACTTTGCGTTTTGCCTCCTTGCACTGCTGCCAACTCTGCTCTTCGCTGCTCAGAATTTAGCTCTCACTAACCACTGCATTGGCACTTATGCACTCCTTTGCACGAACTGCCACTTGTCCATCCTACTACATTTGATTTTTGATCCCATAAAAAGCTAATGATCAAAGAGGTGGACTCCTCAAGGATCTTGACGAGTTGTAGATCTGATGAGTTACAACTCTAGATCACCCCAACACTCTCCTCGCGATATGTGAGCGATCATAGAAAACTCCTCCTCATCGATCCTTGCAGATGCAGCCTGTGGATCATGCTTCTCGTCTTTGTCCCTCTTATTGATAAGACAATGTGTAGCGTAATGTCCCATCTCACCACACCGAAAGCACTTGATATTTGAGATGTCTTTCTTATGTTTATGTTGCTCCTGTTGCCCCTTTGATGCAAGGGTTGAATTCTCCTCCTCCTCCTTTAGCTTATTCACATTGCTGTTGCTGCCCTCAAGTTGGAACTTGAGTAAGTCACTCCTCATCTCTTCCTGCTGAAGAACTGCCCACATTTCCTCCCAGTCTAGAAAATTCTCTCTGCCCAGGATGCTTTGAACAAAGACTTGATAGTCTTCGGACACTTAGTTGAGGGCCAATCTGACCATCTTTGTGGCTTGAGGAGATGCTCCTGTAACTACTAGCTGATATCGGTTCTCTTGAAGTCTAAACAGGAATGGATCAATGCGCTCACTCTTCTGCATCCTTGTAGTTCGCAATTTCTCCTCCAAGAACATCTTATGTTGCTCGAAAGATCACTAATATAGCTTCTCTAGGGCCTGCTACATTTCTCTAGCAGTCCCTTTACTAGCGATGTGACACAAGACATGATCCCTCACTCTGTCAAGGATCAAGCACTTTGTCTTTGCCATACCTTTCTTGTATTATTTTAGTGGATCTATGTCTACTGGTACAACTACCACACCATCAATGAAGGCTTTGAGATCATTTTCATCCAACATGTATTTGATCCTTGCCTACCATATCACATAGTTGGAGGCTCCCTCCAACCGATCTTGATATCTTAACCCACTTGTTGCCATCTCTGCAGACTAAAAAATAGATAGAAATAGCTCCCTCCCTCTCCTCTCCGCAGCTGCTGGCCTGGCCTATGCACTCCCTATGGGAGATAGTAGATTTGCCACATAATGTTGATGCTCATCTATCTAGAAATAGAATTCCCCAGCTAGGAATTCTCTAAGGAAGGAAATCCCTTGCACAATGTCGATCTGCTACCTCTAACCCTCTGCGTAGCTGGCTCTACACACTCCCTACAAGAGAAAGCCAAATAATTCACAAACTCTACTACGTCTGCATGGGAAATTATATTTTCTTGGGCATGAAGCTCTCTAAGGTCAGAAATCCCCAAAATGTCTCCAGCTACTCTCTCTTGACGCTTTCTACATAATCAATCACTTCTTTACATCAAATTGCGTCCCTCCAGCTGTTGGTTTGCACTGAAACTACTGCGTTTCTCCCTCTTTCTTGGACACACTACAATCTAGAAAATCCTACCTCTTCGTTGACTCACTCAGAAAGATATTTCCTTACCACAACTAGCCCTACTGGCTTGGACTACTTAATCACCTGGGAGATTGATTTGTTGCTTACACAACTCTTTGATACCCGACTTCTCCTTTAATGCTATATCTACTGGATCTTCTCATTTTATCCTCCTGCACTCAGCTTAAATAAGCTCTAATACCATGTGAAATTTTGTATTACCCAAAATCCTACTGCAAAACTGATGATAAATCTCCTATCTGTTAATTCCTTTTAACAAATTATTTACGGTTTTCTACTATAAACAACGAAATATAGTACACTACAGTATTAACAAATTAAATGCAGAAAATACACAAGTGTGGAAACAAAATATGAACAAGAATAAATCATAGACACATTTGACACTGTTGTTTTTTGACCAATGTCCCCAGAAAAACTGGTGCAGCAGTTGAGGGTTTATATATTATGCTGTATTTTTTCTAAATACAAATTGGTTGCCTTGCTGGCTATCCTCACAGAGAATCTAACTAACAAATACCTTGTGATATTACCTCACATAACGAAACTGGAAGCCCAACTAGCCAAAACCCCAGCAAGCCCTCCACTGTCTTTATGTTGTCACTGTGCAGTCTTTGTGTCACTCCACTTGGGGACTGCCCGGCTTCTGCGTTCTGGCTCTTCTTCTAGCTAGATCTAAAACTCTGGCCCCTTTCGGTCTCACACCCTGACTTTCTAGCCCTAGATCTAACTGATCCTAAGATGAATCACGAACTCCCTTTGGGCTACTGCACTACCTCTGCTGGCTCTGCGTCGCTGCTTTACTGCCTCTTTGCGTATTGATATCTATATTCTCTGCTATGTATTCTCCGACTTAGGAAATATTCCAAATGGAAATTATCTCTGTCCCTCTCTGCAAGAATCTTCTCAATCGATCTTCTCTCTGAGCACTGCTCACTAAATAATTTCAATCTCTTGATCCTTCAGTGTATTTTTCAAATGACCCTTCAAGTCCTTATAATCTTCTCGTTGAGGCTTCAACAACCGAGATTAAATCGTTAATCAACAACTAAAATTAACTTTTGACTTGATCTTCGTCTTCTTTAGAAGATTCACACTTTGTTTTATTAATTCCCTTTAATTATTTTATTTTCCTAATTTTATACTTAGGGTCCCTTTAAAACTAATTAATTATTTTAATAAAACACACTCTGAGTCAAAATTTCACAAACGATTTATGGGTTCTTTGAAATAAATGTGCCTAAGACTCCAAGCAAATTTTGAGACTTAGAGAACATTCGATGCTACCCAAATCAACAGATTTAAACAAAAACAAAGAGATACAATGAAACAAAACTTTAATTAATAAATATAAAATGTTGAAAATTGTTTACATGCAGAATGAAAACAAACTAGCTCGGGTGATGGTAGCTTATCTTTGAGAAGATATGCGACAACTACATGTCTTCTAAACTGGGTTACAATGAGATTTTGAGGCCTTTTTATCATGAAGAAACAATGAGAAACCCTAAACATGATCCAAAAACCTTACTCTAGGAAATGAAGCGCCAAAAGCATGTGGGCCCCGTGGGGTTAATTGGAACATCAAATTTCCGGGTTCATAAATTTGGTATAAGATCTCTGTTTGGCATGCACGATAGCCATAAATTTATATTTGAAGACAACAAATTTCAACTAGAAACATCTATCTCAAATCCTTTTTTTCATCTTTCCCCAAAAAATACCGTTTAGGGCCTCAAACGGCTTTGGAAGTTCAGGACCCGAGAAACTGCCAAAAATATCAAATTGTGTTGGAAAATAGGAAATTGAAAGGAAACAATGTTGGGGGTCCAAGTTGAATAATCGATTTTCCATCACTATCCACATGGATCATTCCTCCCCACTTAAGAAGCAATGGTCGCCATTGCGTTGAGTGCCTCCATGAGATGGGGAAACATCTGCTGAACTTGGTCCCTAGTGAGCCACTTGCCTTGGTGCAGGAGTTGGTTGGCTTTGACAACCCTATACAGTTGGATCCTTTGTTGGAGAGTGTTCTTAATTTATATATCCATGATTTGATCAGTTATGGCATGTTCAATGCAATTTTGAATGAGATTTGTTGGTGCCAATTTCTCAACAATGTTTGAGGTGTCCAATAATGGTGGGAATTATGGTCGAAGACAATCTACATTGAATATTGGGTGCAGGCCAAGGAATGGGGGGATACTTAGCTCGAAATCATTGTCACCCATAACCTTGGTGATGGTGTAAGGCCTATATCAGAGTGGTCAGAGCTTCTAATGGGTTCCAACAAGGTATTCCTTTTGCAAATGAAACCAAACCTTGTCACCCATTTGAAACTTATATGACACCTGATGTTGATCATGACGTTTTTTGTAATTATTATTGGATATATCTAGGATATCATGAACCTACTAGTGGATGTGTTGAATTTGTTCAATAAACCTTATGACCTTATTAGCTTCAGATTGAACAAGTGGAGATTATGTTTGTGTAGTTGCAAGCGGTGTTGCAACATTAATGGGACCTAATGGTTGAAATCCCAAGCCCTCCTGAAAAGGGTTATGGTTAGTCAAGCTATGGAGAGCTTTGTTGTAGCTATGTTGGACATAGGGAAGACTCTCATCCCATGTTTGTGGATGCTTAGAGTTGTACATGTGTAGTATGTGCACTGTCATCCTATTTACCACCTATGTCTGGCCATCATCCTGGGGGTGGAATGCAATCAACTTGGTGAGCTTGGTGTCCAACAATGGCCAGAGGATTTACCATAATGCACTTAGGAACATGTTATCCCGATATGATATAATGGTTTGTTGGATCCAAAAATGTACCCACACTCGTTAAAATAATAGCTTGGAAATGGCTTCTGTTGTGATACTCTTCTTGTAGACCACCAATATGGCCATCTTAAAGAATCTACCAACGACCACAAATACACAGTCATTACCATGCTTGGTAGAAGGAACGCCAGACATATAGTCCATGGAAATGGATTCCCAAGGCCAGATAGGAGTAGGTAGAGGAGTGTACAAGCCTTGCTTCTTAATGGTTGTCTTAGTGACGACATAAGCAGTGCATGATCTGTTATATTCTCCAACATATTGTTGGAGATTTTACCAATAAAAATATTTCTGCAGTACTACCACTATATTTTCCACGCCAAAGTGTCTTGTGACTCGACTGTAATTTTTATGAAACCAGCTCCAAAAATAGAAGAAAAGAGAGATCAACGCCTTAGAAATAAGCCACTTCGAGGGGGAAACCTCCTTTACATTACATAAATGAACATTTCTTCGATGATACAAATGACAAAACCTCCTTCTATATATAGGAGTCCATGGGGTCATAATATAATCCTAGCCGACCTAACAATAATAGTGTAAGGGGTTACAGGGGTACAACAATAACAATAAGGGGGACACACTAACAAAAATAAGGGACTACACTAGTAATATAAGGACATAACATGCCCCTCTCCTTCAAAAAAAGTTTTGTCCTCAACGCTTGAGTAGCTCTGGTATGTTTTTCACCTAGAACCTTATTTAAGCATGAAATATGGAAAACTGGATGCACTCGCGACGAAGCAGGAAGCTCCAATTTGTATGCCATAGTACCAATATTTTACAACACCTTGTAAGGACCATAGTACTTTGGCGATAATTTATTATCCTTATTAGCTTGCTTGAGAGAAATTTATTTGTATGGTTGTAGCCGTAAAAATACCTAGTCTCCTACATCAAAACTTCTCTCGATGTGATGTTGATCTACATCTTGTTTCATTTGATTTTGTGCCAAATTTAGGTTATCCTTTAAGAGTTGGAGAACTTCTTGTTGATGCTCGATGTGATCTTCGAATGCTTGAACCTTAGAATTTTCTCTTAAGGATGATGTGATGGACGGTGGATGATATCCATAAAGTGCCATAAATGGGGTCATTTTTTCTACAGTATGGAAGGAAGTGTTATGCCACCATTCAGGGAGAGGTAACCACTTGACCCATTGTGATTGTTTATCAGATACAAAACAACGAAGATATCCTTCCAAACATTTATTCACTATCTCAGTTTGACCATCAGATTGAGGATGATAAGATGAGCTATGAGCTAGTTGAGTACCCAAACAAGAAAATAATTCCGTCCAAAAATTTCCAATAAAAATGGGATCTGTGTCACTTACAATAATCTTTGGGTTTCCATGTAGCTTTTGAATTGTTTCCATAAATGTAGTAGCAACTTTTCTTGCTTTAAATGGATGAGATAATGCACAAAAGTGTGCATACTTGATAAGTCTATCAACTACCACCATGATGACACTCTTTCCTTCGTACTTAGGTAAACCTGTGATAAAATCCATTGAAATTTCCTCCCAACGTTGACTTGGAATGGATAAATGTTGTAGAAGACCCGGGGTCTTAATTGTCTCAACTTTATTTTGCTAGCAAACCAAACATTCCGCCACAAAATTTTGAATATCATATTTAAGGCCATCCCAAAAAAATTATTTCTTCACCCTATGGTAAGTTTTTAAAAATCTTGAGTGTCCTCCTAAAGGAGAAGTGTGCAATTCCAAAAGAATATTTTGTTTTAGTTGAGAATTTTTACAAAGATATAAGCGATCTTTGTAGCATAAGGAATCATTTTTCCAACTGTATCAGATATAATAGGATCTTGCCACAACTTTTGAATGAGTGTCCACACTTCTTCATCATTCATCCATTAATCCCTAACTTCCACAGATTATATCTCTGAAAATATTGCGAATCAATTCAAACTAATTCTTCAAACAAGGCTTATGCAATTCGAAAAAAAAAATACACACCTTTTTCTTACTTTTGAGGAGCTCGATATTTAAAGTGAATTATCTCTATGATTTTAGATCTTCAATATCTAAAATTAGGTCTTGTAGTAGCTCTCTGAATCTTCTTTCAAATGCGACAGGTCTGATCTGATTTGGATTCTTCAAGGCAAAGTTATGCCTAATCTCCCACAATGACCTAATTATGGACTCGTTCAGTAGAGCGAACTTGTATGACATGCCACATGTCACTGTTTCCTCATTCGGCTCTGAAATTTATACACAGGAAACTTCAGTTTGTGTACTTGCAGCCACTTTTTACAGAATTCCGATCTGATGCTCAAAGAGAGAGTTATGACGATTTTCCCACGGTCACCTCTTTAAGATGAAATTCAGGAGCCTGAAAAATCCCTAACTTCAACAGATTATATCTCCAAAAATATTGTGAACCAAGATCTAAAATTTTTACACGCAGTTCCTCGGGATTTCTGTTTCGCTCTATAAAAATTTCAGATTCTAAACCTTCGTAGAAACAAAGTTATAGCGAAAATTCCATGCTGATCTGTTTAGGAGAAATTCGGGAGCCTAAAAAATCCTAACTTCCATAGATCATATCTCTGAAAATATTACGAACCAAGATCCGAAATTTTTACACGACGTTCCTCAGGATTTCGGCTTTGCTCTGTAAAAATTTCAGCTTCTGAACCTTCATAGAAAAAACGTTATAGCGAAAATTCCACGATGACTTGTTTGGTGCAGAGAAACCCTAGAATCCAAAGCTCTGATACAAAATGTTATGAAACTAGCTCCAAAAATAGAAGAAAAGAGAGATCAATGCCTTAGAAATAAGCCACTTCGAGGGGGAAACCTCCTTTACATTACATAAATGAACAATTCTTGGCTGATACAAATGACAAAACCTCCTTCTATATATAGGAGTCCATGGGGTCACAATATAATCCTAGCCGACCTAACAATAATAATGTAAGGGCACAATAATAACAATATTGGGGTTGCAGGGGTACAAAAATAACAATAAGGGGGACACACTAACAACAATAAGAGACTAAACTAGTAATATAGGGACCTAATAGTAATGTACCTACCAAATCATCTTAGCACACTCGCTTGAAGGAATACAAAGATGTCCCAGATAACAGAACAGTCTGTCTTGAAGGTGGAAGTTTAGAACTGGATTTCCAACCATCAACATCTTGTAGGTGGTAGCAAATTCTGAGTCATTTTCATATAATTGTGGCCATCCATATGCCCCATGCCCATAAGAGTTTATAATAGTGCTTAGTACCACAATTGGGGACTAACTAAGGCAGTATGTGATGTGATTGGTGCTACCCTTCTTATATTTAATTTTCAAACGAAATTGTTGGAAGTATGTGGACCATTTCTGATGGAAATCATTCTGCAACTTCTGTTGTGTCTACATAAATTAAAGGGGTCGGTGATTTGTGTGGATGATCGTCTCCTTCCCCAAAATATAATGTTTCCATTGCCACCAGGTCTACAATATGGAATACATTTCCTTATCATAGGTGAGGTACCTTCAAACAGTAGTTGAGAGCGTATCACTGTGATATGCCATTAGATGCCCTTGCTGAGTGAGGACTACACCAATAACATAATTTGAGGCATTTTTCTCAATCCAAAATGGTTTTTGTAGGTATGGAAAGGTGAGGACTGGTGCAGAGCAAAGGCAATGTTTCAGTTCAATGAATTCCTTTTGTTGTGACTCAGGCAAAAAAAAAATTGCTTTAGCTCCGATCATGGTAACATGAATTAAGGGCCAAGTGATATTCGAGAGAACCCCAACACAAATATTTGATAGAAATTAGCAAGACCTAAGAAGCTACGAATCTCTATTAGCTTCATTGGGATTAAAAAATCCTGAATGACTTGGATATTACCTAGATCCACATGCACGCCTTCCTCATCAATTATGTGGCCCATATATTGGACTTGATCCATGCCAAAGGAGCATTTATCCAGGATGGCACATAGCTTGTGTTGTCGTAGGGTTTGAAGGACCTATCGAATATGTTGTAAGTAATCTGCCCAACACTTGTTGAAGATGAGGATATCATCCAGATATACAACTAAAAACATGTTGGTGAAAGGGCGCAATATGTCATTTTCCAACCTCCTAAAAGTTGCAAAGGAATTTTTCAACTTGAAGGGCATGACCAACACTCAAAGAGACCCTCCTTGGAATTGTAGGCAGACTTCCATACATATGTGGGCTCTATTGGAATTTGGTTATAGCCGAACTTCAAATAAATATTGTTGAAGTACTTATCCCCCTTGAACTGGTCAATAAGGTCATAAATTGATGGGATTGGGTACTTGTTCTTGAAGATGATTTTATTTAGTGCTTTATAATCAATGTAAAGTCTCCAATGTTGGGTGTGTGTTATATTCTTTCCACGACTAGTCTTAAGCGTCATATGTTTCCCCAGGTGCAACAGGTGGGTCATAGGGTGGGCAACCCCCCTGCATGGGGTTCGAGGCAACGTGCTAAGAATTTTTTTTATATGGACCCAATAATAGTTGGGCAGACCCAAGGATGTGGGCAGACCTAAAGATGATGGGCAGACCTACCCATTTTTTTTTGCATGGATTTTTCATATGGTTTTGGGCATGATGGTTTTCTGCCCATGGTATTTTGTAAATTTGGTCAAGGGAACTATGGTTATGTTCTAATCCAGGGTTAATGGATTATGGTTTATGAATGCTTTGACATGTATATATGTATTGTAACATTGAAAGGAATATAATAAAAAATCAATCTGGTAGTCCCAGTTTTGGGATCGAGGGGAAAATATCTGTGTATTTGTTTTATATTCTCGCCATTGTATATTTTCTATTTTATGTATTCGTTTGCAGGTAATTTTATAGGGTTAAAACCTACATTTTGTATCACAGTCATTTCAACTTCAAGGGGACGCCTTTGCTGCTGAGGGGTTTTGCTCGTGCTTATGGTAGATCCTATTTAGTAGGAGATCTTTGGGATCAATTCTTGTAGTGAAAGAAGATGACAAATAGTGGAAAGATAGAGATTGAGAAATTTAATGGTTAGAGTTTTGAGTTGTGGAACTCAATATGGAGGATCTATTGGTGGACCAAGATCAATGGATTGCTGTAGATCTAGGCACGAAACCAACATGAATGTTGGTAGAAGAATGGGCGAAGTTAGATTAGAAGGCGAAGAGCACAAAACAATTGTGTCTCTTAGATTCAGTATTGTTGAGTGTATCAGGGGAAGCTACGACGAAGGATTTGTGGGAAAAGTTATGGAATTTGTACCAATCTAAGTCTCTGGTGAACAAAATATTCCTATGTAAAAATATGTATAACCTGAGGATGAAGGATAGAGAACGCCTTTAATATTGTGGTAAGTCAATTGTTATCTATTGATATTAAAATTTCAGATGAAGATAAGTGCTTTAGTCTGTTGTGTTCTCTACCAGATTTGTGGGATACTTGGGTTGTTGCTATAGATAGCAATACAACTACCTTGAATTTTGATGAAATATTCTCATCCTTGTTGTTGGAGGAGATGAGATAAAAAAATATGGAGAGCTAGAAAGGAGATGCCTTGTCTGTGAGAGGACGGTCCCAAAATAGAAACAAAAATAAGTCCTCAAGTGGGAGATCTAAATCTATAGGGAGATCTAAATATCTGAGAAAATATCTAAAGGTGTGTTGGAAATACGGAAAAGAAGGGCACTGCAAAAAGGATTATAGATCTAAAGCTCCTGAGAAAGGAAAGCGATCATGCTCCTTTTGCAGTGGAGAAAACCACCTTAGATGAAGGTGGGGATTTTTACTTGGATTCTTCTTCAAGTACACATGTAGATCATGAGGCATGGTTAATTGACTTGGGTGCATCCTTTTAGTTCACTCCCTATAGGAAGTGGTTCTGCGACTATGAGAAATATGATGGTGGTTATGTCTTCTTAGGGGATGACAGGAAGGTCAAAATCATTGGATGTGGAAGTGTCAAGTTGAAGTTGTAAGGTGGAAGGATTAAAACACTTCCTCGTGTTCTTCATATTCCTGCATTGGCCAGAAATTTGATTTCTGTAAGCAAGATGGATGATGTAGGTGTAAAAATAGTGTTTGAGAAAGATACCTGCAAGATGGTTCGGAGAGCACTGGTATTGATGTAGGGAGTTCGAATTGGAACTCTATACTTGCTTTTGGGTAGCACTGTTATTGATGGGTGCAAAAATTATGTGGTTTCTGAAACTGGAGCATAAAATCTAGTGGTCTCTGGAGAAAATACCATGTCATGGCATCAAATATTGGAGAGAAGGACCTTCTAATATTTCAAGGTAATGGTATGGTAGAAGGTATGTCGAATTTATCTCTGGATTTCGATTTCTGTGAACATTGTGTATATGGGAAGCATAGTTGGTTGAGTTTTCCCTCGGGTGCTAAGATGGTGAAAGGGATATTAGAGCTTGTACACAATGATGTGTTTGGACATGTGTTAATTTCATCACTGGGTAAGTCCGTGTACTATGTCTCATGTATAGATGAATTCTTGAGGAATACATGGATATATTTCTTCAGGAAGAAATCAATAATCTTTAACAGGTTTAAATAATTTAAGGCTCTGGAAAATCAGAAAAAGAAGAATATTAAGGTGTTTAGGATAGATAATGGTGGAGAGTTTTGTAAGAAGGAAATTGAAGATTTTTGTAATAAGAGTGGTATAGCATGGCAAAAGCCTACTCCATACACACCTTAGAAAAATGAAGTTTCAAAAAGAATGAATATGACGTTGATGGAAAAGGAAAGAAACATGCTCAGTGGTGCTAGATTTAGGCATGAATTATGGGCATAGGCAATAGATACTACATGTTACCTGGTTAACATATCATATTCATCAACGTTGGAGGATAATACTTCACATGAAGTATGGATTGATAAGAAACCCTCTCTTTCACATCTAAGGGTATTTGGCTATGATGTATATGTACACATTCCAAAGGATAAAAGAACCAAGTTGGATAGTAAATATGAATGGTGCATCTTTATTGGGTATATGGATGGTTTAAAAGGTTATAAAATTTGGAACCAATAAATAAGGAAGGTTGTGTATAACCGAGATGTGGTGTTTAGAGAGGTGAAATATGTTATTAAACATGAATTCCTACCAAAGGAACCTGAGAAGATAAAGTTTGAACTAAAGTATGAGGAATTAGACTATACAATAAAACAAGAATCAAAAGAGGAAGAGCCACAAACTCTAGTTTTGAGAAGACTAGTTTGAGAGAGAAGGCAACTAGAAAGGTATAGTCCATATTCTTTCCGTTCAAAATTTGATTTATCTATTATTGATGATGATCCCGGAACTGTCAGGGAGACAGTGGAGTCAGAGGATGGAAAACTTTGGAAAGAGGCCATGGTTGATGAAATGACATCTTTGGACAGAAATGAGGCTTCGTATCTGGTGGAGTTGTCGGCTGGAAGGAAAGGTAAAAGATAAATGTAGAAGGAAAGGTGGGGAAATACAAAGCTAGAATGGAAGAAAAAGGTTATTCCTAAGTGTTAGGAATTGATTTTGGTGATATTTTTTCTCTTGTTGCCAAGTTAACTTCTATTAGATTAATTTTATTCGTTGTTTCTACTTTCGGTTTTGACGTAGAACAGATGGAATTGAAGACAACATTTCTTCACGGGGATCTATAAGAAGAGATATACATGAAGAAACCAAAAGGCTTTGTGGTGAAGGGTAATAAAGAACTCGTATGCAGGTTAAAACTTCTATGTCTGGGTTAAAATAGTCACCAAGGATGTGGTATCAGAAATTTGATACATATATATTTGGGGACTTGGCTTCACAAGAAACAAAGTGATGTGTATTTTAAATTAATTGGTGACTGTGTTATTTATTTGGCCTTATATGTGGATGATATGTTGTTGATTGGAAATGACAAAGAAATTATCCAAGATTTGAAGATCCAATTGTCCTCAAAATTCGACATGAAGGATCTTGGCACTACAAAATATATTTTGGGCATAGAAATTAAACGAGATTGAGCAAAGAGAAAGCTATGGTTAAACCAGAGGAAGTATGTCAATATAATATTACAGAGGTTTAATATGCAGGGTGATAAACTGATGAAGATTCCTATTCTGTAGGTGTAAAGCTATTCGTTGAACAATGTCCCAAGACACAAGAAGAGGAATAGGACAGGTCCCGTGTTCCATATGCAAGTGAATTCGGTAGCCTGATATGTGCAATGGTTTGTACTAGAGAAAACATTGCACATGGGGTGGGAGTATTGAGCAGGTTTATGTCAAAACCAGGGAAGGAGAATTGGACAACATTTAAGCGGGTTTTTAGGTATTTGTGTGACACTAGTGATTATGGTATATGCTACCAAGGAAAACTAGGATTGGACAATGTTTTGGACATTCGTGGCTTGGTTGATGTTGACTGGGCTAGACGTCTAGATCAAAGAATATCTACAAGTGGGTGTGTGTTTAACCTATTTGGAGGAGTAGTCGTTGTATGAGAAAAAGATAGATTGTAGTGGCTCTTTGAACTACAAAGGCTGAATACATGACAACCACTCATGCAAGCAAGGAAACAATTTGGTTGTAGAGATTGTGTTCAAGTATGGGATTGGTACAACGAGCTATAAAGATAGACTGTGACAGCCAAAGTGCAATTTTATTAGAAAATAACCCTAATTATCATTCAAAGACAAAGCATATTGATGTTCAATATTACTTTGTGAGGGATATGGTTGAGTACAAAAAGGTGTTATTGGTAAAGGTGGACACTTTGAAGAACGTTGCAAATGCATTGAAAAATTTTGTGAGCATTGAGAAGTTTTCTTGGTGTAGGGAAACAATGGGTGTTGCAGGGCTGGACCAATGACTAAGCTCTCATGTGACCCCTTATTTGGAAATAAAACAACAAGTCGAAGAATTTTGGGTGTGTTTTATATTCTTTCCATGAATAGTGGTAGGAATTATACATTACGCTAGGCACAATGGGGGGGTCATAGGGGGAGCGATAGCCCCCCTGTTGGGGGGTTTGTAGTGGGTGGTAGCCCCCCTACACGGGTTCCAATGTAGCACCTTGAGAATTTTTTTTTTATGTGAACCCAATAATAGTTGGGCGAACCCTAGGATGGGGGACAAACCCAAAGATGGTGGGCGTACCTACCCATCGTTTTGTGCATGGGTTTTGCACATGGTTTTTGGCATGATGGTTTTCTGCCCATGGTATTTTGTAGATTCGGTTAAGGGAACTATGATTATGTTTTAATCCAAGGTTAATGGATTGGGGTTTATGAATTCTTTGACATGTATATATATGTGTGTGTGTGTGTGTGTATGTATTATAACATTGAAAGGAATATAATGAAAAATCAATCTTGTAGTCCTAGTTTTGGGATCCAAGGGAAACTCTGTGTATATTTGTTTTATGTTCTTGCCATTATATATTTTTTGCTTTAAGAATTCATTTGCAAGTAATTTATGTACAGGGTTAAAACCTACATCCAAGTCTCATATTTCTTCTATACGAGTACAATTGGGCTCCCACAAGGTGAGGAACTTGGTCAGATGTGCCCTTTTTGTAGCAAATCATGGATTTTCCACTCGATTTTCTCGTTTTCTAGAAGAGAGCAGTTGTATATTGGCCCATTAGGCAAAGATTATCCAGGAGTCATATATATCGAATGCTTGACCTGACAGTGCAAAGGTGCCCTTATGGGTGAGGAGAATATTTCCTTGTACTCTTCCATGACCTTGTCAACTTTCTTCTGCTGCATGAAGGAACTCTTTGTGGGGGCCATGGATGTGGCCACAATATTCCCCTTTCTTTAAGAGTGAATCGGGAAGAAAAAAAGGTTCTCAATCTAAGAGATGATCTTACTACATTACTTAGCAAATATTAGATAAATAGCGGTAGGCAGGACTACCTTTGGTATCCTATATAGTTTTCTTCCCAAAGTAATAATAATAGTACGAGCTCTAGATTCATACACAAAATGATGCTTCCACATGTATGGTTGTCCTAATAAAGCATCACAAAATTTAAGTGGAGCAACATCACACAATACCTCATCCATGGAAGTCTTAATGTTGTAGGGAAGGAAACACTATTGGCTGATGCAGATATCTCGCACTTGGTGGAGCCACTTGTTGGTGTATGGTTGCGGATGTGGTGTTGTCATTCCCACCCACTTAAAGACCTCTGTTGAGATGAGTTTTTTTTTACTCCCACTATCAACAATGAACTACAACTGAGAACCCTTCACCCACATATTTGAGTGGAAGAGAAATTCACCTCCTCTAGATCTCTAGGCTCACTCTTCTTTACCTTTGTGGTGCCAACAATGGCACTAGGTTTTGAATCAATAATTTGTTTCCCCTTATCAAGTTCTGGCTCAAAGTCAAAGCATGCATCTAACTTTGAAGCTTTTATCTCAGCCACTAGTGACTACTTCATGTGACATTCATTTGTGTTGTGAGTGGGGCTCTTGTGGAACTCACACCAACTCCATTTACCTTTCTTCATCTTCCCATTGTTATTATTTTCTTGTGTCTTCGATGGGTTGTCTTGGGTCATTCCACCTTAGATATTTCCATTGTTTTGTGGCTTCAAGGTGCCTTTTCCTTGCTTCAGATTCGCAAATCCAAAGTCTTGCTTCTTCTGTTTAAAATTTTGCTTGATCTTGACAACATATGGGTACGCTGCGCCTAGCGAGGATATGTCTAGAAACTCCATTTGTAACTGGATTGATTTGTGGAGAAAAGCATGGTACTTGAGCACAAGATGTTTCTCAAAGTCCTTCATACCCAACTTCGTGCATAGGATATGAAATATATTCATGAATTCTGACACTTCTTGGTCCCTTTAATGTTGTAGTGTGGTCCATTTATGTACTTGTCTTCATAGGTCCCGATAAGGTAATATTGTTCCTTGAAGGCAGATCGGAAAGAATCCAAATAGGGTGCGGATGAAAATAGTGAGGATTCTTCACTGTCCCTCTGCTCATAGTAAGTTTCCCACCAGTCCTTGACAAGGGGGGCGACCTTGAGGAGTGCAAAAGTAATATTTTATATATCGGAAAAATTATGGAACAAAAAATATCTTTCAACATATTTAACCATCTATTTAGGGTGTCTCTGTCTATCTGGCCTTCAAATATAGGAATGTTGAGGTAAAATTGTACCTTAAAGAGGGTAGTACCTCTAAAGTGACTACTAGATGAAGATGCTTTGCTCACTTGTATTTGCTGAAGGATCTGGGAAAAATTATCCATCATCTCGTTCCTTTGTCACCAAGGGATTCTTTGAGCAACAATTTGAAAGGATATTCTGCTCCCTTGTCTTTCTTTTCTTTCGCCATGGGAGGCTGTTGGGGTTAGCGATGTCGGTATTGCAAGGGCTCAACCAGTTCAAGTCCCAACTCATTATACCCCAACCTCGTTTGGGACATGCACAAAAAACAGAGAAAGAACACACTACATTGATACCATTGATCTATATTTAGGAAGGAATGAAATGAAATACAAATTTAAACAACAACATAGAGATACAATGAAACATAACTTCAATTAAATAACAAATGTTGAAAATTATTTCCATGCAGAATGAAAACAAACTAGCTCAGAGGATGGTAGATTATCTCTAAGAAGATATGTGACAACTACATGCCTTTTGAATTGGGTTATAATGAGGATATGAGACCTTTTTATCATGAAGAAACAATGAGAAACCCTAAACATCCAAAAACCTAACCCTAGGAGATGAAGCGCTAAAAGCTTGTGGGCCCCGATGGGGTTAGTTGGAACGTCAAATTCCCAAGGTCATAACTTTGGCATATGATCTATGTTTGGTGCGCATGATAACCATTTATAAAGGTCTATCCAAGGATGATAATTTTCGACGACAAATTTTCCCATTTCCCCAAAAAACACTGTTTAGAGCCTCAAAATGGCTCCAGAAGTTCAAGACTCGGAAAAACTGCTGAAATAGGAATCTATGTCAGAAAACAGGAAATTGAAAGGAAACAGTGTTAGGGGTCCAAGTGGAATAGGTGGGTGGCCACCAATACCCACCTATATCACCAACTATCAAGCATCCATAATTGAGATAGAAGGTAATATTTGCAACCAAACTATCTCTATTTTAATTGATCCTAGATCTAACAATAGCTGTGTTAGCCCATAAATCATGGAGCAATTCCAATTGCCAATTCACGAAGAAATCGTATGAGGAATCATTGTAGGTCCAACTGACCACATGAGCAAATAAAAGAGTGGATCATATGGTGAGAGTGTTCCCATTAGAGCTGAATGGCATGCCAATTATTACAAATTTGAACGTATTACCACTAGGAGCATACAACACAGTGTTGGTAATGGACTAGATGTATATGCATCACAACAAGTGATCTAGGTGGATATTGGTGGCGACCCGCCTATTCCACTTGGGGCCCCACCATTGTCTCTTTCTGTTTTTCAGTTTCGACACAACTTACTATTTTTAGCAGTTTTTTCAGGTCCTGAACTTTCGAAGCCGTTTTGAGGTCCTAAACGACATTTTGGGAAAAATGGGAGCAACATGAATCCATGGATTGATGTTGCTCGCATAAAAATTTGTAGTCCTTAGATAGATATTTCTAATGAGGTATGGTGCGCGTCAAACGAATATCGTATGCCAAAGTTATGTCCCTGGGAAGTTGAAACACCAGTTTACCCAAACAGGGCCCATAGTTTTAGAGCTTCATCTCCTAGGGTTAGGGATTTTGATGTTTAGGGTTTTCCATTGTTTCTAAATAATAAATAGGCCCTTGAGCCTCATTGTAACACAATTTAGAGACCTGTAGCCACCACATCTCTTCTTAGAGATAAGCTACCAACGTCGTAGCTAGTTTATTCCCATTCTGTCTGTAAGCAAATTTCAGTTCTTTGATATTAATGAAATGAAGTGTTATTTCCGCTGCATCTATGTTTTTATGGTTATATGTGTATTCTATTGCGTTCTAGCATAAATACAGATCAGTGGTATCAGAGCGGTCTGCTTTTTCTCGATCCTTCTTTGCATGTCCCCAACGAGGTTGGGGTATAAGGAGTTAGGGCTCGATCTAGTTGAACCTTTGCAAGATTAGCCTCGCAAAACCCAATGGCCACCCATGGGGGATGAAAAGAAAGATGAGGGAGCACGAGATCCTATCAAAATATTTCTCAAGGAGGCCTTCGAAAAAAAAGGGAACGCGATGATGGATAACTTTGCCCAGATCCTTCAACGACTGCCCACCAGTGGCGCATCTACATCTAGCAGCCACTCTGGAGGCGAGACTCCCTTTAAGGTACAAGTAAAATTTTACATTTCCAAATATGAGGGTCAAATAGATGTAGATGCTGTAGATAAATGGTTGAATATATTAGAAGGATATTTCTCGGTTCATGACTTTTCCGACCGGGAGAAGATTATTTTTGCACTCCTCAAAGTTACCCCCCATGTCAAGGACTGGTGGGAAACCTACTGTGAGAAAAAGGACGAGATAGAACCGTCTCTGTTCTCAGCCGTACCCACTTGGAATTATTTCCGAGATGCCATCAAGGAACAGTATTATCCTGTGGGGAGCTATGAGGATAAGTACATACAATGGAACACACTGCGGCAACAAAGGGATCAAGATGTGCATGAGATGACGAATATGTTCCATACCCTGCGCACAAAGTTGGATATCAAAGATTTAGAGAAAAATTTGGTGCTAAAGTATTGCAGTTGTTTGCACAGATACATTCAGGAGGAAATGGATTTCCTTGACATCTCCTCGCTTGGTACGACATACTGATATGCTGCCAAGATCAAGTAGAAATTCAAACAGAAGAAGCGAGACTTTGGATCTGTGAATCAAAAGCAAGGGAAAGGTGCCCCCAAACTACAGAACAAAGGACAAAGCCAAGGCATGGTAGCCCAAGACACCCTGCCAAATCTAGAAACAAAGAACAACACCGTGAAGCTAAAGAAGGACACGGGAAAGTGGTTTGAGTTCCGTTAGAGCTCCACTCACAACACAAGTGACTGTCGGGCCAAGCAGTCACTGGTGGCCGAGATGAGGGCTTCTGAATCAGATGCATGCTATGACTTTGAATCATAACCTGACAAGGGGAATGACAAAGGGAAACAAATTATTGATGCGGAGCCCAACGCCATTGTTGCCACTGCGAAGGTACAGAAGTAGGAACTGGAAGATCTAGAGGAGGAGGAGCGTCTCTTCCTCTCCTAGATGTGGGTAAAGGGTTCCCCACTATAGTGAATTTTCAACAATGGGAGCCAAAAGAACCTCATTTCAGCAGACGTCGTGAAGTGGTTGGGCTTGTCGACCACAGCACACCCACAACCATACACCATCGTGTGGCTTCATCAAGGATGGGATCTCCACGCTAGCCAACAATGTCGCCTTCCCTACAACATCAAGTCCTTCATGGATGAGGTATTATGTGAAATTGCTCCTCTTGATGTTTCTGATGTATTATTAGGCCGACCATACTTGTGGAAGCGACATGCTGTGTATGAGTCCCGACCTCGTGCTGTTATTGTTACTTTGGGAAATAAGTTGTATAGGATACGAGAGGTACCACTGCTTGTCGCCATCTCTTTGGTTACCACAAAAAAATGCAGTAAGCTCATTTCCCAAACCAGGATTTTTTTTTTCCTAATGATTCGCCCCCAGAGAAATAAGAATATTATGACCACGAACTCCAGACAGGGCTCCTCTCCACGACAACAACAAATGGACAATGTTGTGGAGGAGTATGGGGACATCTTCACTTCACCCACAGGGGCGCCTTTGCACTGTCAGGTCAAGCATCCCATTGATCTGACCCTAGCTGTGCCGCTACCTAATGGATTGATCTATAAACGCTTTGTTCTGGAGAATGATGAAATCAAGAGGCAAATTCAGGAGTTGCTGCAGAAAGGTCACATCCAACCAAGTTCATCACCCTGTGGGAGCCCTATCGTGTTGGTACAGAAGGCTGCAGAAAGGTCACATCCAACCAAGTTCATCATCCTGTGGGAGCCCTATCGTGTTGGTACAGAAGAAGGATGGGACTTGGAGACTCTGTATTGACTATCGGGCGCTGAACATGATCACTCTCCGGAATAGGCACCCGATCCCATGGATTGATGACCTTCTAGACCAACTCAAAGGGGTGAAATATTTCAGCAATATCGACTTGAAGTCTAGGTATCACCAGGTACCAATCGAACCCTCTGATGTGTGGCAGACTACCTTCAAATCCAAGGAGGGCCTCTTTGAATGGTTGGTTATGCCTTTCGGGTTGACGAATGCTCCCGCAACCTTCATGAGCTTGATGGAAAACATCTTGCGGCCATTCACCAACTCATTTGTAGTGGTGTACTTGGATGAAATTCTGATCTCCATCCAGAATTGGGAAGAGCACCTCCACCACATCTGACAAGTTCTCCAAACACTGCGGCAACACAAGTTGTGTGCCAATTTGGAGAAGTGCACTTTTGGCATGACCGAGCTTCAATATCTAGGATAAATTATTGATGAAAGGGGGGTGCATGTGGATCCAACCAAGATGTAAGTCATTTAGGATTGGCTAGCCCCAACCACTCTAGTAGAGCTTCGCAACTTTCTAGGTCTTGATAATTTCTACTGCAGGTTCGTGTTGGGATTCTCTCATATCACTTGCCCCTTGAGTTAAGTCACCAAGGGAGGCGCGAAAGAAAAATTATTTTGGTCGGAACCTCAACAAAAGGCATTCATAGAATTGAAACATCACCTCTGTTCTGCCCCAGTGCTCACATTACCAAACTTGCAACAACCATTTGAGATCGAGACAAATGCCTCTGACTATGCTATTGGGGAAATTATGACTCAAAAGGGGCATCCAGTGGCATATCACAGTGAGACATTTCCCGACACAGTTCACAAGTATCCCACTTATGATAAAGAAATGTATTCCATTGTGCAGGCTTGTCGAAAATGGAAGCATTACATTTTGGGGAAGGAAACAATCATCCACATAGACCACTGACCCCTACAGTTCATACAGACACAAGGGAAGTTGCAGAATGATCGCCATCAGAAGTGGTTCACATATCTGCAACAGTTTCATTTGAACATCAAGTACAAGAAGGGTAGCACCAATAATGTTTCAGACTACCTCAGCCGACCATCGATCATGGCGTTAACCACTGGTCTCAACTCTTGTGGTCAACTCTTATGTCACCTGGGAAACCTTTGTGTTCCTTTAAGTGAGCGTGCTAAGATGATATGGGAAGCCCACTACAGTCGAGTCGCTGGGCATTTTTGGGTCGAGAAAAAATTGGCATTACTACATAAGTATTTCTATTGGCCGAACCTTCGACAGGATGTCGGAAAGTACATCAAATCCTGCACTGCTTGCGCCATTGCCAAATCGACCATCAAGAAGAAAGGCCTATATACTTCGCTACCTACCCCTAGTCGACCTTGGGAATCCATCTCCATGGATTACATGTTGGGTCTTCCTTCTACTAAGCATGGAAATGACTGTTTTTTCGTGGTCGTCGATAGATTCTCGAAGATGGCCATTATGGCGCCCTGCAAGAAGAAGATCACAGCCCAAGCCACTGCTAAAATATTCTTTGAACGAGTGTGGGTGCACTTTTGGATCTCACAGTTTATTATATCAGATCGGGACAACAGGTTCCTCAGCACATTTTTGTCCAGCCTCTGGTCAATGCTAGACACCAAGCTCACCAAGTCCACAACTTTACATCCCCAAACTGATGGCCAGACAAAGGTCATCAACAGGATGATTGTACACATTCTGCACATGTAAAATTCAAAGCATCCATGCACATGGGATGAGAGCCTCCCCTAGGTACAACACAGTTATAAGCGGGCTCTCCACAGCTTAACCATCCACAACCCCTTTCAAGTGGGCTTGGGATTCCAACCACTATGTCGCATTGACGTAGCCATTCCATTTGTAGCTACTCAGGCCGAATTGTCTCATGTCGAGTCTGAAGCTGACAAAGCGAACAAATTCATCGAGAACATTCAGCACATCCACCAACAGGTTCATAACATATTGGATAGAGCCAATGCTAAGTACAAGCAACGGCATGATCAACATTGAGTGCCACACAACTTCCAGGTGGGTGAAAAATTGTGGCTACATTTGCAGAAGGAGCGCCTCACTGGACCCCATCGCAAGCTTCACCCGCTCCGATATGGGTCGTACACCATCACCAAGGCTGTAGGGAATAATTCCTTCGAGCTCAGTATTCCACCATTCCTTGGTCTGCACCCAGTATTCAATGTGGACCACCTTCGTCCCTACTTCCCACCACTACTGGACACCTCTTACATTGCAGAACAAATCACACCAACTGAGTTAAACCCAAAATGCATGGAACATGCCACCACAAATTGTATCATGGACATGAAAATCAAGAACACTTGCCAACAGAAGATCCAACTGTATCGAGTTGTCAAAGTTTGCCAACTCTTGCACTAAGGCAAGTGGTTCACCAGGGACCATGTTGAACAGAAGTTTCCTCATCTCATGGAGGAACTCAACACAATGGGGACCATTGATTCCTAAGGGGGGAGGAATGATCCAGGTGGATATTGGTGGCCACCCACCTATTCCACTTGGGGCCACCCACCTATTCCACTTACTATTTTTAGCAGTTTTTTAGGTCCTGAACTTCTGGAGCCATTTTGAGGCCCTAAACGACGTTTTTTGGGAAAACTGGGAGCAACATGGGTTTATGGACTGATATTTTTCACATCAAAAGTTGTAGTCCTCGGATAAATCTTTCTAATGAGGTATGGTGCACGTCAAACGAAGATCGTATGCCAAAGTTACATCCTTGGGAAGTTGAAACACCAATTTACCCAAACGGGGCCCATAGTTTTGGTGCTTCATCTCCTAGGGTTAGGGTTTTGGATGTTTAGGGTTTTCCATTGTTTCTAAATAATAAATAGGCCCTAGAGCCTCATTGTAACACATTTCAGAGGCCTGTAGCTGCTATATCTCTTCTCAGAGATAAGCTACCAGCGCCCTATCTAGTTTATTTCCATTCTGTCTGTAAGCAAATTTCAGTTCTTTGATATTAATGAAATGAAGTGTTATTTCTGCAACATCTTTGTTTTATGGTTATATGTGTATTCTGTTGCTTTCCTGCATAAATCTATATCACCAAGGTAGATTTCTTTGAGAAAGCTATAAAATTCTTAGATGAGTTTGGGGAGAGAAGAATATTGCAAGGGAAATTAAAACCCACATTTATGAGATTAATGACAACCATGCAAGCCAAAATAATTCACATGAATGGGTGAATCTTATTTTATGTTCAAATTAATAGCACCACTAAAGCTAACAATAGTGTTGAAGGTGATGACAAGACATTCTAATGAAGCATCTCATTTTAAACCAATTCCTAGATGTATTTCTTGAAGAAATACCAAGGTTTCCTCCTCATAGAGAAGTGGACTTTTCCATTGAACTGATGACAGGGGGATCCCCAACATCCAAGGTTTCATATAGAATGAGCACTCCGGACCTAATTGAGCTAAAACTACAACTCAAAGAAATGTTGGACAAAGGCTACATAGGCAAAGTGTTTCTCCATGGGGAGCATCAGTCTTATTTTTGAGAAAGAAAGATGGCACACTAAGGTTGAGCATCAATTATAGAGAGTTGAATAAAGTAACCATTAAGAACATATACCCCCTGCCACAGATTGATGACTTATTTGATCAACCAAGGAGAGTATCAGTCTTCTCCAATATCAATTTAAGATTTGGATACCATCAAGTGCACATTAAAGACGAAGACATCCATAAGACAACATTCCAAACTAGTTATGGGAATTATTAGTTTGTGGTAGTGCCCTTTTGGCTTAAAAATGCACCTGCAACTTTTATGTGCTTAATGAACAACATATTGTGCCCTCACCTGGTTAAATTTTTAGTGTTTTTTGTGGATGACATATTGGTATATTAAAAGACCAAGGAGGAGCATGAGGAACATTTAGTTGTAGTGCTACAATTGTTAAGAGAACAAAAACTATATGAAAATATTAGTAATTGTGACTTCTTCTAGTCGCAAATCCATTATTTGGTATACATTATCTCAAAGGAGGGAGTATTTCATGAGTATTTCTTGACCCAAAGAAGATCAAGACCATCATGGAGTGGCCAATACTAAAGAACGCGACTGAGATTCGATCCTTTATGGGCAAGAGATTCATCAAAAAATTCTCTAAGATTGGTTATCCAAACATTGCGTTGAAAAAGAAGGGGAATAATTTTGAAAGGGCAGTTGAATGTGTTGCAAGTTTCGATCAAATGAAGCAACTTCTCACTAATGCACCAATGCTAAGAATAAAAAACCCAGAAAAATATTTTGTGTTTTGCACGGATGCATGCAAAGAGGGACTCAATGGAGTCTTAATGTAATAATTCCAAGTAGTTTTTTATGAATCCCCAAAGTTAAACGAGCATAAGCAGAACTATGTAACCCACGACTTAGAGTTGGATACCATCATCCATGCATTGAATATGTGGAGGAACTACCTCCTTGGTAGAAGATTCACTCTAATGACTGATCACAAAGGGTTGAAGTATGTGTTTGATCAACCTAAACTAAATGATAGGAAAGCTAGATGGATGGCTATGATCAATGCGTTTGATTTCGAGATTAATTATATTAAGAGAAAGGAGAATCGAGTGGTTGATGCATTCAACAGAAGGGTAAAATTGTGCCATGTATTAGACATAAGTTCTTATGGGACTAATCTCAAGCAAAGGATTGAAGTGGTTGGACAACAAGATGAAAAATATAAAAAATCAAAAGGAAAGCTACAGTCACAACCCTAGGGTGAAAAGGACAAGGAATATTACCTCACAAATTATGGGTTGATTCAATTAAAAAATATAATTTATGTGTCAAATGAAGATAATCCAAAGAATATTATATTAAAATAATTCCATGCAAAGCCATATTCTAGCCACTTAGGTTAACAAAAGCCCCTAACAACCATAAAGAAATTATACTGTTGGCTTGATTTGAAAAGAGAGGTAGCTGATTTTATTTCTAGATGCATAGAATGCCAACAAGCAAAGGTTGAATGAAAGAATTCAGTTGGTTTATTGCAGCCTATTCCCATTCTAGAATGGAAATGGGAGGTGATTTCTATGGAATTTATTATAGGGCTGCCAAGGACTTCCATGAAGCATGATGCAATCATGGTCGTGGTTGACAAGCTGAGAAAGGTGGCTCACTTATAGTTGTTAAGTCTACAAACTTAACCAATGAGGTGGCTCAAGTCTTCATAGAAGAAATTGTAATATTGCATGGAGATCCCAATAAAACGATCTCGGATAAAGATTCCAAGTTAACTTCAAGGTTTTGAAAGGAAATATTTGCAAGCTTGGGGAAAAAATTGGTTTTCAATATAACTTATCATCCACACAAGGATGAGCAAACAGAGAGGACAAATAGGATCTTTGAGGACATTTTGAAGATGTATGTGATACACCAGCCAAAGAAATGAGAATAATACCTTCCAATTGTAGAGTTAACATATACTATGGTACCAGGAATATTTGAAGATGAGCTAACATGAAGCACTATACGGGAGGAATTGAAACACTCATATCCATTGGAGTGATATAGCGAATATGGTCCTCATTGGGCCTGATATGTTAAAATAAATTGAGAAAGAAATGGAAACTATTAGAAGAAATTTAAAAATGGAACAAGATAGACACAAGTGCCACGCAAACCAACATAAGACACATAAAGAGTTCAAAGTTGGAGAGCATATATACTTGTGATTTAGAACCAAGAAAATATCCTTGAAAATTGGGTCATGTGCCAAGCTGGCATTGCGGTTTTGTGGGCCATTTGAAGTACTTGAAAGAATAGGGCTAGTAGCCTATAGGTGGGCCTTGCCTCCATCAGTGAAATCTCATAATGTTCTCCATGTTTCTTTTCTTAAAAGATATGTGCTGAATTTTAATCATGTGATTGAATGGTCTGTGCTATAGGTAGAACCAGAGGGAGAATTCCAACCAAAAATTCTATGCATCCTGGAATGAAGGAAAATCATGCTCCAGAATAGAGTAATAACACAAGTCAATGTGCAGTGGATGCAACTTGGGCCCGAGGAAGCTACATGGGAAATGAATGCCAAATGTGGGAATCATATCCTTTTCTATTTAATGCATGAAGAAAATGTAAATAAATTGTGCAAAGTTGTGTTTATAAAGCTCTAGATAAATTTTTTTGGCCTAAGGCCTATTTTGTTTTGTGTTTGATTATAGAAGACTGAGGAATGTGTTCCTCCAAGGCAGAGGGGTTTTTGAAAACCCTGGAGAATTCCCTCTTATTGTAAATATTATCTCTATTTCTGTTAAAATTAAAATGATTGAGAAATTAAGACACTGATTATAGATTTTGGGGAATGAGATTTGCTTAAGGAGACCATTTTAATATTAATGTCAGATTCCATGCATTAGTGAATTGGTGACACACTAAATGAAGTAGAAAAAGGAATGGTTGGGAACCATATCAGTTGCTTAAAAAAAATTGCAAGAGAGAGAGTGGGAATTAAATGGAAATATGGTTGCACCCAAAGACTTATATGGGAAATGAAGTGGTTATTCCAATGTAATTAGAAATGGAAGTGATAGCCTTTAGTGGGAGAAATTAATGAAAAAGTGAATTACCTATGAGCATAGTGAAGGAAGTAAGCAACTTTGCCCACGACGGAAGAGGCCAACATCTCTACGAACCATAAAAGATCGGTAATAGGATGGGGAGATAATTATTTAAGAGATTGGTAATGGGAGTATGGGGGTTTGATTTTTTGTGCTATGCTACTCAGTTCAGTTATGTGATGATCTATTTGTATTAGAATTGGAAAAAATTTCATTCCTATAGAGAGAGTTCGCAATGTGGCAGTGCAACTAATGAAACCATTGTGTGTGGCTTACTGGCTCAAATGAAAGAATTTATAGAGCAATGGCTTGAATTGAGGTTGATGAAACGACTATAAGTGGCTTTCTAAGATCTGAAGAACCCATTAGGAAATTTGCATATTGATGAACCTACTAGCCATGACATGGAGACACTTAGGTACTTGTGAGGCTGATGAACTGCTACGTATTGTAGAAATTTTAATACAATTATGTATTGCCTAGATTCTCCTGATCTAACAACTATATGCCACTGTTAAATACTGAATCACTTCTACAAAAAATCTTGCGGAAATTTAAAACACAATCACCAATTGCAAACACATGAAGAAATATCATTCACAATAACACAAATGTTTACCAGGAAATCATAAAGCTAAAAAACCCACTATCATATATTATGTATATATCATGGATCATGAAACAATCTCATACAAAACTCTACTCCAAGAGTTCTCAGTACAATATACAATCGTCTCACACTGTCATGCAGAAATTTGCAAATACCTTGCACAATTTACTGCCTCCAGATAGCCTGCCTCCACTGCGCAATCCAAGTTGATTACAAAGACCAATTTGATGCAATCACACCCTCCTTGACTGTTCAATCCTCATGAGCATATCCAATGTGTGTTTGGCTTGCAAGAGTGTAATCTAATATAGCAAAACTGATAGTCAACTGTCCCTTTCACCTATCTCTCAACTGGGTCTCCACTGGATCTACCATGCATGTAGTTAACAATAGTAAATCTTCAGTTGTATGTGAGATCACTTCATGTGAATTAATTAATATTTAATTCAATGCTCTCTTACTAGTGTATCTTTAGTTACAACTAGTTGCAACTAGCAAAGTTGAGTTTAACTCACTTAACTGAGTTAAACAACTTTACAACTCACATAACTACACATCCAAATTGGTTACAACTTCGAATCACTCAGTTACAACTAAGTCCATTTGCATGTCCCACTAACCAACCTTAGAACTCAAAATTCCTTCAGCTAACTGGTTTGCCACTTCAGTTAACTGATTTCAATTGTTTCAAGAGAATAGATTAATATTTATTGTCCAACTATTATTAAGGGATAATAATAGTTGACATGCATCTATAAATAGACATGCGGTTTATAAATAGACTTCGCACATAAATCTAAAAATAAAACATCATCTATAGATAGAATTTGCTCAACTATTCTAAAAATAGAGATACACCTAAAAATAGCCTGTGGGCCCCACCTAGTGTAGGTGCTTAATTTTCACTAGGATCATCATCTTGTTGAATCTCAACAGGTGTTTCCTTGGGGCTGAAGCATTGATGCTTGCCTTCACTAAATAATTACTTGGAAGAGTTATTTCCACACTCCCATGGTAGCTTGTCTGCTGATGAACCTTCCCAAAAGTTGAAAGAAATACCCTCTCGGTATTACACTGTAAGTCTTTATGCTAGGAAGAACCTCCGAGTTGAGGTTGACTAAGTTAGCAATATTTTTTATGCAATAGCTGGAAGTTGTTGATAAAACCTAAGGGAAGTGAATTCTTGCTCCTTGTGTTAATTTCTGATTGGCTGGTGGTTAAAGGTGGGTTACCTTTAAAGGCATTGTTTCAGTTAGAAGTTAGTAAATTTTACAATTTAAGCACTCCTCCTCAAGCTATGGAATCTGGCTCAAGGGTGACTACTGCAGGAAAGGCTTGGCTGGAGTGTCTAAGGTTGGGTGGAGAGTTGAAGTCCCAATATCAGTTTTTGGGATTTATATATAATATAAGTGTTTATTTCATTCATATGTGTAAGTGAATTTCCCATGAATACCTATTGTGTTGATTTTAAATGTTACTCGAATGCATGAAACTTGGTTTCATGAATGATTTCGAGTGTTGATATCTCAAGTATTGGTTATGTTGGGTAAACTGCTTGAATATTAATCATATCTACGAGATTTGGTTCTTGTAGGTTGATGCCCTAGTCAATCTCCTGAGTAAAGATGTATTAAGTGTATGGAATAGTGCTAAATAATGGTATAATTATGATTTGTCTCTGCAATAATTCTCAATATGATTGACCTACCAGTGATTTTATATGTATTAAGTCCCAATGATGAGGATGTGGAACAATTGAGACTTGTGTGAAATTAAAAATATGATTTGAAAAGAAATTCAAGTATCAGAACTCGCAAAACAAGCTGAATTCCATCTATGGGACCCAACAAGTCGGGGTTTGGGCAAGTTAGTTGGAAGGTGAAACTCAGGTGAGTTCGCACCCAACAAGGTAATGTACCGGATAAGGTCGGACTGACCTGCAGGTCGGTGGTCGGGAGGTCTAGAGGTTAGGACAGTCAAGCTAGTTAGGGTTGAAGACTCTGGTGTAAGTAGTTGGTGACTCGCGAAGAAGGGTCGACGACTAACCATGAAGGCTAGCGTGCTTTCCACGTAGACTCGCCAGGTTGCATAGTGGCTATGTGGGTGCCACGTGGTAGGTCAGATGACATGGAAAGGCCTAATAGGCCAGTTTTTAATCGATCATATCTCTTGATATAGGAACATATTGAAGAAAATTTTATATTGTTGGAAAGTTCTCGAAGAGACAAATGCAACAATGTCATCCATTTTAAATTTTGAGGAATTTGAGAAGATAGTAAAATTTGGACCCCATTTCCATAAATAGACCTTGGAGATTAGGTCAACATAATAACTACTTCCTTCTAATCCTTAGTTGGGGTTGGGGTTAGTAAGGGGTATGTTACATATTTGAAGACTCAAATATTTTTCATGATAGTTTATTTGGTGATAGAAATAGTTTATTGTAATTTATTTAATGACTTGCCCCTGAAAAAAAAAATGTTAACCATGAGACAAAACTGATGCAATTATCGTATCCCATTTTATGGAGGCATAAAGCACCATTTCACTTTTTCCTCATCCACAACAAGTTCATTGTGGAATTTAGGCATACGTTAACTGGAGTCAAACCAAAAAGGTTGAATCAACAAGCTCAAAATATCCTTAAGGGAAAAAGGGTATATGTGCAAGAAGACAACCATGCATATATAACACTTTGTGGGTATCAAGGAAGTCCTTATTACTCCCCATGTTAATTTGTGATAAATATTTTTTTGCAAAGGTATGTACACAATGATGCTCTTGGTCAATCTTGTTTGATAGGAAAAAGAAGAAACAATTTATTTCATTGCATTCAAAATATTAGAAGTTGTTGCGAAGAATTATTCACACTTAGCTAAGGTATTCGAGACATTGAAGCCCTTCTATTTGAAAGAGGTCGGATCTGTCCAAGGTTTTAACCTTGAGGGGTTATTCTCTCAACATTTATCATCAGTAAGATATGGCAACTTGTTTACTAAAATCTTGGAAGGAATGAAGAAAATGAAGTGGAAGCATTAAAAGAAAAAGAGATGGAAAAATAATATAGAATGATGATATAGCTACACAAGTTAGTACCAATTCAAGAGAAAAGAGAAAAATTAAACAAATAGGGAAGAAACCTACAAATGTAGAATCTTCATAAACTTAACCAACTCATTGGAATTCCTCCTCGACACACAAATGAGATGAGACAACGACAACCAAAGGAGAAAGAATGAACAACATTCTAGAAAAAATGATGGCAAATAACTCCCACCACTCGATGTTAATTTAGAAAAGTCTCATGTTGTTTTACTTCATCAAAGAGTAACAAAAGCTCTAGTAAAAAGGGATCCTATGAATTAGAAGGGCCCACTAATGTGGAAATGGATAATGCTACAGTCACCAATTAGAAGCATTTGATTTAGCATAAAGTCAAAATATGGTGGAAGAGTTGGCTACGTAGGAGATAACTGTATTTGAGGGACAATCATTAACCATGCATAACACCCGTTATGATAAATTCAAAAAAAAAAAAAATACAAATTTAAAAAGTTCATATTTAGAATAATAAATCGATAAAAAATTTTGAGGTACATGTATTAGGAGTGGGACCTTTCAGGCTTCCGAAATTCCATGTGACCATAGGAGATTCCCTTGCTCTTTTTTTTTTAAACAACAAAATATTTAAAACATACAAATAAAAAGGAAAACCAGTGAGGTTGAAGAAGCCCTAAGTCATAGACATTTATTCACACCCCCTCTGGCCATTGTCACCCTAGAACTGACACCACCAATCACACACGACACACCAAAAAAAATTAAAAAGGTATCCAAACTACTTAATGAAGTCAAGACTTATGTTGCAGAGAACATAAATAAGTAACTAAGTATCATTAAAGAGGCACGAGATATATGTTTGTACTTAATAAATCTCTCTAAAATGATTTCTTGTTTCATTGATTGTTTACAAAAAGAACTGGAACATGATCAACATTTTTTGAAAATTGATTTAATGAATTCCATTACCAAAATTTCTACCCTTAATGATTTTTAGAGAACTCGAGAGGGGCTTGCAATTGGGAAGCACATGAAGAAAATCAGGATGGTTTGTGAGGATCCAAATGTTGAAAGACACTATTGTTGAGTGTACACAAATCAACAAGCATAGGAGTAATGATTTATTTAAAGCAATCAAGGTAGTCCAAGACCTTCAAGGCTCACAAATAGTTAGAGAATCCACATTCATTTCAAAGCACTTATTAGAGGAGGATTTGGAAATCATCAATACATCATGGGGTAATGATTTCAATAGTCTAATTTATTTCCTAGATGGGGAGATAAAGAAATGTTTAGTTATATTTGTCAACAATAATGAATACTAGCTATTGGCTATTGCACAGTTACACTTAGATCCAAAAGAAACCAAAGAATACATATTTGCATTGAGGGGAAATTAAGACATAATTGTCCCACATATGGTGTATGTTGAAGAATTGATTAAAATATTGTTAAATGAAATTATTATCCAGAGTAACTACCCCAACAATTACAATAAGTGGCATACGAAACAATATATACTCTAGTATCTGATGTTTCCAAAAGGAGGGGATTCATTCCACCAATTATCCTTTAGAATTTTTGTGAGTGTTTTATATTTTATTTGAGGTAATTTCCCATTCTTTCTATCTAAGTCTCAGATCATCCAACTTTATGAATTGTGTTATATAGTTATAAATATAATCTCTAACTACAGTCATTTATCCTATTCTAGGTTACTATATTACTTTTTGGTCCATGAGAGCCCAATCCCAATCCAATAGGGACAAATACATTTAATGTTCAAGTATCAAGGATTATGTGGAGTGCAAAAAGCACCAGATTTATTAGAGCTTTAGTTTCAAGTCTGTAATATTATTCTTGAATCTCACAAAGAGTCATTACCAATAGTGCATAACATTTGTGGTTTCATACAATTTAGTTAGGCATGAGATCTTGTGAATGTTCTCCTATGACTCTCATGATATTAAATGAATAAAAACATTTTAAAGCTCTTTGAAATGCTTGGACCATCTCTTTTAATTTCGAGCTATGCATATTTGCTTCAAAATTGCATCTTCTTCATGATTTGTGAATGGATGTATACCATGGAATGAATCATTGGTGAGGTTGTTATTATAATTATTTAATTTCCTTATAAAGAAAAAAATTGCTAGTCCACTCATAGGTAAATGTGATAAATGCTTTTGATTTATTATCTTGAGTCAATGAGAAAACCTAAGTGTAAAAGATGAGTGCCACCTATATGAAAATGTAGATGGAGCTTTATTAGTTCATAGGAGGTTGATTATGGTCCTCAACAGGAAAAGAGATCAACAATATCCCGATGTTTGTGGCACGCTTGAGCTTGTTGAATTCTATAAATCCCTTGAGGTTGAAACTATTTGCATTGCCACTCAACATTTTGATAATGCAAATCCTTGATTTGGTGTCTCTTAGGAGGTGATTTCCACCTTTAATAATTATGGTGGTTTTAATGTTCAAGAATGTGCAATGTAATTGCATGTAATTAAAACACAATTAAATGCAAAATTACTTACAGACATTTTAGACCATTAATTAATAACATGTAAAAAAACTATCAATGATATGTGAGTGAGAGGAATCATTCCTGGGAGTTGACTATCTCGACTTACGTACAACTTGTGAACATTGAGTTGTTGTGATCCCATTGATGGTAAATAACGTGTTAGGGACAACTCTCCACCCAACCATAGGCTTAATTACACTATGTATTTCTATAAATTTACACCTTGAGCCCTCAATCACCCCTTAGGTTTGTTTCTGATGGAAATTTTGATAGCCCACATGTCTGTCTAAGATCCATCCAAAGAAACTTACAATTTATATTTTATATCAACGGAGACAACTTGGAGCTTGGAAAAAATTGATGGTCAACCTCAATTTTCATCTAGATTTTCTATCCATTTACTGGAAATTTAAATTCACTAAAATTAATTAATATATGACTAGAAGATGTATGTGACAACTAGATTGATACGTTTATCACTAGAATTTTATGTAAGTACCTTCTACTCTTACATGTCGAATGCGTGCCTTTACCAATCTTAGTGTTCCCAATTTTACTACTAAAATAACATATCTAGCTTCAAATATAACAAGTGTACACAAGATTTTCCTTATAACTAGGAAAAGTAGTGAGTCAAACCTCCTAAAACTAGTAAATATCATCTATAGTGTTTGAAATGTTTACCTAATATTTAGTTATTTTCTATTATATATTTTTTTATTTGTCAAGTTGTTCGAGTTATCAAAATATTACGTCACACTTGACCTGTGGCATAAGAAACCACAACCCAGGGGCATATAAGCTGTCAAAATCACCTAGGGATCGCACCCGTCTTGGGCCACAACAACCCTTAACATGTTTGGTTTTTGCCCATGGAGTTTCAAACTAGTGACCTTCACATCACCGAGCGACTTAGCAATACACCCCATCACTGTCTATTTTACGCCTTATGGGCTATTTTGTATAATATTTTTATATCATAACCAAATATATTATATTTTCAACATTACACTATATTTTTATTCATATATCCAAATGTGTAATCTCATGTTTTCATATTTTGTTAACCTAGAGTATAAAAGTTTGTAATTATGATTGAGTTTAAACGCATAACGACTTAAACTAATTTTCGTTGGACTTTATGGAGGTAGTTGGAGAGCCTTTTTTTTTTACTTTCGATTTGTGGGTTTGGTATGTAATCACACACAAACATGTTAAATTTATTATTTTATGGGGTAAATTGTATTGCCTTCAAAACTAAAGATTACAAGACAAAACTGAAAATTTTGAGTCGGTCTCTCACTGGGGAGACCAAACCAAAGAAAAAAATTAACTCTCTGGAGAGAGGTAAGAGGTAACTGCATGATAGAAGAAACAAAGTTTGCCATACAAAAACTATGAGTTTGGCCTAATAATCCATATAAATAAACAATAGGAATGAAATACCAATATAAGAGAGACATGATATAAACTAGGCAAAAGGATTAGAGTACATGGTAGTAACTTGGGTGGGCTCTTTGTTGTCTCTGGTGGTGCCTCTCGTCGAGGGGGAGGGATGTTTAGATATTTTTCAATGCACTCTATTTGTCGATCCAATTCCTTTATGTGACAAATATAGATGCTTAAGGGAATGGAGGATATCTGCCCGATTCTCGTGCTAGTCCAATGAGGTGCGGCATGGGAGGAACTTCATGTACCAATAGAGATCAAATGTGTGCATATATTGATTAAATCATTCATGATTGTGCCTCATTTCTAGTATCAAATATTCTTTCTCAAAAAGAACCTTCGTATTTGAGAGGTGCTTCTTATGAGAGGAGGCTTCTCTCTCAACACAAGTTAGCTCTTCCTATATGGGGCTTGGTGTGAGGCCACGTAAGCGAGCGGAAGCTTCCTGCAGATGATGAAGCATATGTGTACTACCCCTATGGCCTCGCTATTACTAGTAGGTAATACCCTTGGGAAATTGAGCATGCTAACAAGGCATGGAGGAGGTGTCAGAGGATTAAAAACCTGAAGAACAAATGGGAAAAAGAAGGAGTTACAAAAATTTGGGGAGAACACCACATCGCGAGTGCATAGGGAGGAGTGTTAATATGACAAGAGTGATAACCAATGATTTTCAATAGCAGTGTTAATAAGAAGGGAAATAAAATATTGCATGAGAACATCAACAAAGGAATAATTAATTGAATCCAAGTTGAATGCCTACATCAGAGGTCCTTGAGTGAAGGAGTAAGCGATGCAATGTAATGGACATTAGATAGAATAAGGGGGAGCACAATGAGGATGAAGAGAGGCTTGAGGATGAGAGAGAGGGAGGGGGTCAAAATATGGAGAAAAACCCAAAATGAAACCAATGAGACTACACCTGGAGACTATGACAAAGAACGAGGAGGAAAGTTCTAACTGTGAGAAGGCCCAAGCACAAGAATGTCTGAAAATATATCAAACCTATAGGAGGAAGGTGAGTGCTTAATGAAATAACATTTGCACAGAAATTGAAATTTATCAACTTCATTGTGGTGTCATGGAGGTGAGGGTGGAGCGGATCCAATAGATTGGAAATTAACCAATTGAGGAGGTTGCTTTGTTATATACTCTGAGCATGGAAGAACAAGGCTATGTATAGAATCATGAAAATCTATTTGCTATTGTTGTTGTCTCAATTTATAGGTTAATTGACCTCCAATTTTTGTAGGATTGAGCTCATAATGAGGTTGGGTTCTTGGATCCAACGATAAAATCCTCCCTAGCGAGAAAACTGCATGAGTGAAGGCCCAAATGACATCCATGATGCATGAGACACAACCATAGAGCCGGACACATGTTAATGAGAATGTGGCTAGAAGGAATGGTTTTCTACATGATGGAGGATTAGAGCATTTAAATTATCACAAGGGCGTGCTACCACATCCCCTAGTCCTTTGGCCAGGTGGGATAATGAAATCCCCCCCTCATTTCTATCTCAATATTCACCCCATATGGGATGATGAAAGCACATTTATATATATTTTGATAAACACAAAAATATATCTTTTAAAACAATAATTAAATTGGTAAAGATAAAATATTGATATAATTATTAATATTTGCACTTTAGCTCAAACAAAAGATTGTATGAGGTTATGAAGGAGATTTTGGAGGCGTTGAAATGTTCTTATAGATCTTATAAGATTAATAACCTTATCATATTTCCAAATCAAATGATTACTTCATCATTATTTCACATCTACATTATAAGGACCCATAGGTTCTAAGAGTTAGAACCACAGCTTTGATATCCTATGTAATGGATCATAATTAAAACATAATTAAATATGAAATTACTTATAGAAATTTGAGACTATTAATTAATAACATGCAAAAATATTGTTAATCACATGTGAGTGAGAGGAATTCTACCTAGGAATTGACAAACCAAACTTACTTACAATTGGCAAAGAATGAGTTGTTTTGATCCCACTGACCGCAACCAATGTGTTGAGGATGACTTGAATAATATAATATGGGGTGAATTTGACTAATATACACTCATTATTTCATGAGTGGATTGATGATATATTGATACTTCATGTAAAAAAACCTATTGAGTTTGTGCCATTAGTATTGAAAGAAGTTATTTCCAAGCACACTAGGGATACAAAACTTTTTGTGGACAATAATGGTAGTAGTGGTTTCAAGTGTTTCAAATTCTAAAATAAAGGATAGTATATTACAAGCCAAAGGTGATAGAGAATATTCCCAAGTCCAACTTGAAGAAAGACACATCTATGATAAATAAAATCATAAAGTGGTATTGAATTAACAATATAATGAGATGAGCCAATCTTTGTGAGGGTGAACAATGATGATTACCATATTAGAGGAATTTTGAGGTCTAAAATGGGCCTCCTAAGAAAAATGTACAACCAAAATAGCTTTATAAGAACCAATAGGATTCAATATGATGATGTCAAACATGGGGGATGATTCACCATTTTTTAAGTAAAAGGGTAAAAATATAAAAAATAATAAAATAATAAAATACTTTTTCAACTCATATTTTGAACTTATCTCCCAAAGCTTTTACTCAAATTTCAAGTCGGAGTAGTCATTGGATGCAAAATCTAATTCCTCATCCAAGGAGTGCCCATGTTGGATACTTTTGATGGACCCTACTACATGAAAAATGAGAAATACATGAAAAAAAGTGATTGCAATCATGTTTTTCATGTATTTATCATTTTTCGTGTAGTGGGATCCATAGAAAGTATGAAACATGGGTACTCTTTGGATGAGGAATTACATTTTGCATCCAACGAGTACTCCCACTCGAAATTTGAGTAAAAAGTTTGGGAGATAAGTTGAAAATATGAGTTGAAAAGGTAGTTTTTTCATTTTTCCCTCTAAAATTTGATGATGTAATGAAATCTTATTTTATTATTTCCACTATTATTTTATAATTTCATTAGGAGGCCCATTTTAGACCTCAAACTTCCCCTAATAGTAGATGATGGAAAAATCATTAAGGATTAACCAATCCTTTGTGCAAGTGGATTAAATATGACATACAAATTAGAAAAAATAAGTAATGACCTAGTGTTTACATGCTATTGTATTAGTAGCTGTGTAAAAGATAAACAAAAAAATTAAAGTGATGGAAGAAAATTAGAGGATTTAATTTAATATTACTGATTTAAGGAATTATGGTAAGGCTAATAATAAATATCTTGATGATTAATTTTACCGAATTTCCCTAGACAAGAAAGAATACATGACTAAAGATTAAGGGTCAAAATGACAAGGGTAGTTTTAAAGTTTAATAGTGTCCTTAATTAAGGAAAATATGTGAAAACTTGAGCATATTGATGAGATGAATATCCCTACCAAGTAATTTTTTAACTTCCTTGTTGAAAGAATAAGAAGCGACGATCTAGACCTAACTGACAGACGTAACCAAATTAGATCATAGATGGATGTTTAATTATATTATTGCAATAAATGAAATAGATGGTATTCATTGTTTATGCATGTTAATGAATATGATTGATTAGTCATGATAAGAATGCTTATGGTTTTTTCTCTCTCAGTGTGATGTCCGTTGAGATGATTATAATATTTATGATATTAAGCTATGTTGTTATATTATAACATGGTTCTATTTATTATGTTGATGTAATGTTATACATATATTTGATAAATATATGATAATATTATGATATTATGAGGGAATTTCATGATTTTATGTCATGTGGTAATTGCATGTAGTTTTAAAGATGAGATGTACAACAATGACATGCATAAGCTTACAATTCCTTGCTATTCAAGATGTTGTGAAAACAATGATGTTGATGGCATGTGGATAATTTTCAATGAGGTGATGATGTTATAACTAATGCATTGGTTACATGTTGTAAGGTGGTGATGAACAAGAAATACATTAGTGGGTTGAGAGGGTTGCTTTATTTGATGATTTCACTGGAGCCCATACCTACGAGGGAGAATATGTAACATCTTATGGGTTGGGGAAAAACTCAACCAACTACTTATGTTAGTGTTTCTTTTGCTCTGTATAAATATCGATGAGATATAGGACTATCTTGAGAAAGTTGAGTGCTCGATATTGGAGTTGGGATGCCAAAGTCCATAAGTGGGATGGATTTGTGTGTGGGACTTTGATGCCTAGGGATATACTTGATAGGAGTTGTGGAGGGAGTTGGGTCAACCTTTCGAGATGTATGGGGTGCATGAGTACCAAATTGGAGAACTGCCTTGGAGAAAATGAGACTTTAGCCTTTGGGCTCTAGTACTGACTAATGGGGCTTTAATATTGGTTTTAAAAATTGGGAAATAAGAGCTTGATAATTCTTGTGCTTTCCACTGGTGTTGTGATATGACTTTCAATGCATGTTGTGGTCACTTGGGTGACCCTTATACTAGTTACAACAAAGGGTGTTGGATAGGAGATAAGAAATAAATAATTAAATAAATTATAAGTTATATGATTAAACTTTATTTCAAGACGAGGTTTCTTGAAGAAGAGGTGTATGTAATGCCCCATATTATCAAATTAATAAATAAAGACAATAATAATAATGACAAAAAATAAGAAGTGAGAATAATAATAAATAATAAAGTGAAGTTGAGAATAAATAAATAAAGGAAACTATAAAAATATTAAGAATATATTTATTGAAAAAAAAGTCAAATTAATAAAAAGTAGAAGAATAAAATAAGAGTAAATTATGGAATGAAGCTAAGTTAAGAAAAACTTAAGACAAACATTAAATTGCACGATGACACATGGATTATACGCATGAAGAATTTCCTTCCATTTTTGGAATAAGTTACTCAATTTAATGGATGAGAAGGAGGATGTGAGGCATTCTTCTTTCCTACAAGAATTATGGATAGGAGGGATTCACTGGAAATAATAATTTATTGAGAGCTCGGGGGTGGCTAGTTGTAGAAAGGCATAATGCAGTTGTGCCTATAGTTGGGTGAAGAGTCATCCTCAACACGTTGGTTGTAGTCAACGATATGACAACAATTTAAGTGTTCACAAGTTGTAAGTGAGTTGGGTTTGTCAACTACGACATACGATTCATCTCGCTCTAATATTATTAACAATTTTTTTGCATGTTATTAATTAATGATCTCGAATTTTTGTAAGTAATTTTGTGATTTTTTTTTAAAATTTTTTTTTAATTACAGGCCATTACGCAAAAACTCTCCTCTTGATGGATGATGTGATAAGTTCATTGTTGGAGTTTTCATCAAACAATTTTTTTCTTGGAAACTTTTGCAAGGTTGCAATGTTAAACATTCCTTGATTCTGATGGTTGAACCCTTGATCTCTGGGTCTATAGTTGCAACTCATCGACACAAAAATGTGTCAAATGGAAGGTTGAGATCCCAAAGTTAGTTTTAGGGGAAGGCATACAACTTCATGAAGTTAAAAATATGTAAGGAATGATTATTATAGGTAGATTTTTTAGTAAAATAGTGGCAATTCCCACCCTAAAAAAATGGACAAAAAATCTCTTTTCCAAGGTCCTAGGATACTCTCTGTAGTGCATGATCTTGGCCATGGTTAAATGATTTGGATAATTAATTCTAGTCAAGATGCAACCAAACTTCTACATGAGAGGTGACTTTGGGCCTCACAAGCCCTCTTTATGAAAAAATATACTATTGATTTTGAAGCTCTAACTTAGTGGCTGGAGGTTATCCCTATGTGGGTTCTGATTCTAGGGATCACCCTTATTTAATGGTTGGAATATGTTTTTCAAGAGATTGGAAATCTCCCTAGTTTCTACTATGATGTGTATTTCTCTATTTGAAGCACAAAATACATGGCGATGGTAGGATTCTTGTTGGCCTAAAAGTTTTCGAGGTTCTTGCCGATATAATTTCAATCTACAGAGGCTCTTCTGTTGACAATTAAGAGGTGGATTATGAAGGAATTCCCTTCAAACATGGGAGGTTATTATTTTTTGTTCTTAATAAAAAATACCCGTAATTTTATTCATCGTGAAAGAAAGAACAAAATTACATTTTGCATATGTTGCAAACATTTTAGAAATGTGCCTCAAAGCTTTGAGCTAAAAGGAAAAAAATGTTAAAAACATACAAATATGAAGAAAAATGAATTTAAGTGTGAAAATAATCACTTAGCTTCTCTCTTTTACCTTTATTTTTTTTGCATTATCTGCCATCATTCAGAGTTTGGTTCAACAAGAACCATTTCCATATCTCATCCTGTATCCTTTGGTGAATATTCTTTGTCTGACTATGAACTCTAAAAAAATTGTGCTCTTTTTATGCCCCTCATCCCATTAGATGCTTGGATCTCACCTGATTTCGTACTCTTCTGAATAAGGGTTACAATTCGAGATTGTTCCACGACATTCTCTTCTGCATAGATACCATGTTGAGCCTGAGCATCCAATTTTTCTTAGAATTGTTGGATATACTGGGTATCTTATTCTTCTTCTTATTTTGAGAGGTGGGGCTCTAACACCTATCATCCTTTTGGCCTATGGACTTGCCTCTTTTTCTTTTTATCCTGTGGACATGTGTTTTGTAAGTGTCTTGTTTGGAAGCATATTCGACATCTGAATGTTGTATTATTTTAATCTAATACTTGGGTCCACTAAAATATTTTGTGTTTCAATATAATATGGTTAGGTAGACCTTTGCTTAGGTCTATCTCTACAAAAATTCTAGAAAAAGTAAATAATCCTTTCTCTATTCAAGGTCCATATTTTTGAATTTACCTACAGTATTTCCAATACTATATATGAAATTATGATGCCAAAAAGGAAGAGGGAGATTTGGAAGTCTCACCCATACCGATATTGTGGAGACCACCTGTAACGTCACATCAAATTCTAGGAACCATGCTGTAATGAAGAGCTAAACTCTACCCCAAAACCATGGCCCCTGATTAAAAACATACTCGAGATCTTTCTGTGTATTAAATTAAACAATGACGAAAGCCTTTGGAACATAATTAAATTTCATAGTTGGGTGTCTAAGAAGAAAAAAACCACTAGTATAATGCTTCAAATTTAGGCCAAAATCAATTAAACCTACAAATAACAACCTTCGAATGGAGGGCAGAAAAGAGAGAATATACCTTAGGATGATTTACTACCTTGGACGATGCTTGATACATTTGTTCTGCAATGTAGGGTCTGGGGTTGTTTTGAATAGGATTTTATGGGACAAAAGTCTTCCATTTTGTTGAACATCTAATCCTATATGGATAGGTGTGGAAGCCAAATGGAAAAAAGGAGTCCAAGTGACCTTGGAATGTGGAATCCAAGAGTCGCACCATTGTATTATAAATATACATCATATTAATGGTAATAGTAACTCACACTTATCTTTCTCCTTGTGTGTTTACTTTCTTGTTTAACATGCATGTGTTTAACATGGTATCAGAGCCATGATGAGTGGCCTTCTTCTTCCTCATTGTGAAACATAGGGCTGCGCTCTTCGTTGCCTTAAATAACACTGGTCCTTCCTAACAAACCGTCAGATTCTTTTCTCCCAGCACCTAATCTGCTGCATTACACGCACTCCATACGCTGCTCTGCCTTTGTGGATTTGTTATTATGGTTTAAGCATTTTTAATGATACCTGATCAAGTGTTTTTGTGTTTTTGAAGTAGTAATATACTATGCTAACTCTCACTGTACCCAAGCTGGCAAAATACCACACCACTCCAACGCCCTCCTCCTGTAGAATCCGAAACACCTCCATACACTCTTCCCATTTAATCTGTTGAATTATTTGCACGTTGAGCCTTAAATTTTGTGAGCAGATTAATATTTGAACGGAGCACTCAGTAACTCTGTTGGAATATTACATGTGCATTTATCTAGCCAATCCTTGACGCATTAAAGGTTCATTGTAGGCTTGTGTTGCGAAGATTTCTGGCAATACGATGAATGGTATTGAGGAACGATATTGAATACTTGAAATATGATGTATGGAGTGTGGGCTTTGATGGTGCAACCGAAATGGTGATGTGCCCTATGGTGGAACTATGTATAGTTGGCATGGCCATGGTATATGTTGGTCAGTTCATCTCTCTGCATTTAAAATTAAATGTTGAATTAAATTGAACTTGAAACCGCTTTCTGCCTCATTCTATTTATCAGAACTACACTTGAGAGTTTTTTGCAGACCTAACAGTGATATTCTCTCTACCCAAATACTGGTCACAGTCGCAGTGGAGGAATTATGAATTAAGAATTGTTTCAAGATAATAATTCATTATTCGCTCCATGCCCATTTTCCACGTTGCAAGAATCAGCAGAAGGATTATCACCCACATGGGAGGCCTCAGAAGTACTTTCATTTAAATCATAGGCATCAGAACAAGGAGCAACGATGGATCCTAATGTTTGAATCTCAAAACCATTCTCAAGTTGTTCTATTGCCTCCAACTCAATCTGGGGCTTCTTCTCATTTTGGGAATTTCTATATTCTAATATCCTGTTACGAGTTTGAGATGGCCATAACAGAGTGTGGGATCATCTGAGTTTTCAAAACCCATGTGTTTATTGAGCTCCCTCTCTGTGTGCTGTAACTCCTCTCCCACAGTCCCAATTAGCTCCTATACACACAGTATTGTTGGTCCATTGGTCGAATTCCTCCACTGCTTCATCTCCCTCACACAGGCTCCACCGACGACCCTCCTCCTACATCGACCTACCTTCCCTCCACCGACCCTCTACACCTCCAACAACTCTCCGTCGTGGCCTCCCTGCCAAGCCTCCCACCCTCGACTCCCTTACCACATGGCCTCATCCATCTACCGGATCCCTCCTCCCTCCATTGACCTCCTCCACACGACTCTTTACACTGCCCACCCCTCTGAATTCCCTCCCCTCACTCCATCTGCCCATGCATACACTGCTCCCCTTATCCCTCACCTTTGCTCTCCACCTCCCACACCCCGGTTTCTCCCAAACCACCCTCCCTCATCTCCCTTTGTTGCACCATCACTCCACTTTATCCTTAAACTGCCCTTCGTGGGCCCAACTCTCGGTTACAAACCCGCCTACCACCAAACTCCCATACGTCGCTACGTACGTATCCCCTCCGCTCATATATCATACATACTCCTTCTTTATATACTTGCTCGATATATAACTCCTCCCTCCTCCTGGTTATATATAACACCATGCCATTCTATTAACTTTGCCATTCTAGTTCTTAACTCCTCCATAGTTAATACCTCCCCCTCAGCCATTTCAGTTAATACCTCCCCCATATACCACCTCCCCATACAACCCTTCCCCAAATAATACCTTTGCTATATATATTACCACCATAAGTGCACTTTTTTACATAATATTGCCAGTAGAGTGCATTTTTTTACACAATACCTAGTGTTGAAGACAAATTTGATAGGATTGGTTTGTTGCTTTCTACAAGTATCATCAAGATATAGTTTATGCTCTAGAGGGAGTAAATTTTTGATTGCAGTGCAGATTGGAAAATATTTGTAATCATTTCTAAATGGCTCTAATTGGTGATTTATTAGAGTTTTTAATTATTCTCACTCACTCAATTGTTGATGAGACGGCGAAAATCAGTAAAGACACTCTCATAGATATTCAAATCTCTCTGCAAGATGCACACGAAAAGATAGAGTTTTTGCAACTTGAATCTCAATTTCAGCAAGAAGAATTACAACAGTGGAGTCATCATTCTGAAACCTATCTCTATTCAGAACGTTGAAAGAGACTCCCATAAGAAACAAGCCAATAATGTTGCAGTTGATTCACATTCAATACCCAGTATAAGAGCAGATCTACATGCAAAAGAAAACATCCAGCCTGCGCCTCCCAAGCCCATCATCAGACCTTGGGAAGAGTTTGTCCATAACAAGCACAAAACAGGTCTTGGATATGACAAGGAGTTGTCCTTTCATATTTCGGACTACTCCAAGCCCATCAAATTTCGGAGTGACGGATTTATTTATGGCAATTCACCTTCAGGTGTTCCAGATCCTACTCCTCTTCCACAACAACAACAACATATTGAAAAATTCCAACAATGTGATTGAGTTGGCCATATGAAAGATCACTATTTCTATCTTCACCCATGCAAGAACTATGGTCGACACACCCATTCTTCACACATATGATTAAAAAACAAGCCTCCTGCAAGAACAAATATTCATCTTGGATGGATTTCTTCTTGGTAATGGGCATCAAAAACCAAGAATATGTTTAAGTCTCATGTCAAAAATTGTCGTGAATATTGAAAAAAATTGAAGTTGAGTTTTACCATCATCTCGCCTTGTAACTGACAGGGGGGAAAATGGTGGTCATCTACAAGCTTCGAAGCCACATCAAGCGAGCCTGAGCCACAACCTGTCATTCTAGATTCATAGTTGTAGCCAGAGACACAATAGTTCAAGCAAGCCTGAGCCATAATCTATCATTCTAGATTCAGAGTTGTAGCCAGGGACACAACAGTTCAAGCGAGCCTACGCCACAACCTGTCATTCTAGATTCAGAGTTGTAGGCAGAGACACGGATGCCCATGAGCATGCCTTTGGTTGGTGGACAACCTTAAACCATATATGCGAGGTTGAGTTTCTTCCTCTTCAAAGAATTCAGGACACCTCCTCTAGCAGAAGACTTCATCTTCTTGCTAGCTTTGGTAGAGTTCCAGGAAATGCATTAAGAATTCTAGTGTTGGTGGTCATCCTTAAACCATCACAGGTTGTAGACCTCCCTTCTTCTAGGTTGAAGGTCTCCCTCTTCAAATATGAGGGACACTTCCACTAGCAGAATCCCTCAGCTTCTTGCCAGATTTGGAAGAGTTCCAGGAATTGCAATAATTGTTCCAGTGTTGGTGGTCATCCTTAAACCACCTCTTTATGCCAACATTTCAGAGATATGATTCAACCTAAGTGCTGCCATGCATACTTTGAAGATTTGTATTACAACTCTCTTCTTGGACTCACACATACTCCTTCAAATTAAGTGGGGGAATGTTGGACACCTAATCCTATATGGGTAGGTGTGGAAGCTGAATGGACAAAAGGAGTCCAAGTGACCTTGGAATGTGGAATCCAAGAGTCACATCATTGTATTATAAATACACATCATATTAATGGTAATAGTAACTCACACTTATCTTTCTCCTTGTGTGGTTAATTTCTTGTTTACCACGCATGTGTTTAACACATTTCACTACATCTTTTCAAGAGACAAAACCATTGGGATTTATTACATCAGATGCTCCAGTACACAACATTAAATTCAAAATAATGGTGGCATCCTTTGAGATACAATAGTCCTTAATTTGGAAAGATTGTTGTAGTAGTTTTCCTTCAAATAATAGGCAATGGGAAGATGTTGGGATGCCCAGACTAAATTAAATGTTTTGTTTCAGGTTTCCCACCATGTTTGAGTTCCCGATCCATAATATGGAGGACTTCCCATTTATTTTTTTAGGAAAATATGAAAAAATCCCTTTGAGACTATGCTTGTCTTCCGTCCAGGACAAAGGGGGAGGAATGGTTGTATTACTTTGGAAACACTGGTCCCTTTTATGCTTAAGAACCATCGAGTCGGTGGCCTTCAAGTATAAAATAATATGGCAATAAAGAGGGCCCACATTGTGAAATACGAACCCCAACCCAAGAGGCCTTCCCATTAGCAGACACACAAAAAAAAAGAACCCCAACTAGAGAAACAATTATTGGGGCATAAGAGCGAACTCTGAATTATGTCTACTTATACATTTTGAACTCAAGCGAAGCTAGAAAACAAAGAAAAGATCCATCTCTTAGTCTTGTAGGTATATTTAAAATTTCTACAAAAATTTAAAGAAAACTCATATAATAGAGCCCCAAGTCGCCAACAACCTTCGTTGAGGAGAAAAAATGCTATTACTTTTTGTTCAAAACCCTCCTCCTCTATGAAACATGAGTTCAAAGCCTATGGCGGTGTCATCTAAATTATGAAAATAAAAGAAAACCTAGCATGTCACCCAACCTCCATTGTTTCCCTCAATCTCTAATCCTCCACCTCAATCATTTGAGGTTCCATTATTATGGGCACCTTGGATCAAAACGCTTTCTAGGAGTTAAGCATCAAAGATGGGCTCAAAAAGGCAGTTTAGAGGACTCTCCCAAGGCTAGGCTAGAAGACCTTTTATCCAAAGTATTGCCTCCACATATATAGGATGAAACCCTTGGTGTTTGTCTATTTGATGTAGGGACCCGTTATCCTCCCATCATTCATTTAGAGGGAATTCCAATTAGGGAAGACCCCCCTTCGAATAAGACATTTTCCCCCCCTCCGTTAGGTCCCTATATTACTAGTATAGTCCCTTATTGCTGTTAGTGTAACCCCATTATTGTTATTATTGTACCATTGTAACCCCCATATTGTTATTATTGTGCCCTTAAATTATTATTTTTAGGTCGGCTAGGATTACATTGTGGCCCCATGGACTCCTATATATAGAAATGAAGTTTTCTAATTTGAATCTTTAAAGAATTGTTCATTCATGTAATGTATTAGAGGTTGCCCCCTTGAAGTGGCTTATTTCTAAGGCGTTGATATCTCTTTTCTTCTATTTTTGGAGCTGGTTTCACAACATTTGGTATCAGAGGTTTGAGATTCTAGGGTTTCGATGCTCCAAACAGGTCATCGTGGAATTTTCGCTATAAATTTTTTTGTACGAAGGTTCAGAATTTGAAATTTTTAGAGTACGAAGCCAAAATCCTGAGGAACATCATCGCAAAATTTCAGAGCTTGGTTTGCAATATTTTCAGAGATATGATCTATGTAAGTTAGGTCATTTTGTAGGCTCCTGAATCTAACCTAAATAGGTCATCGTGGTATTTTCATTATAATTTTTTTTCTACGAAGGTTCAAAAGCTGAAATTTTTAGAGTGCGAAGCTGCAATCCCGAGGAAAATCATCGCAAAATTTCAGATATTGGTTCACAATATTTTCAGAGATATGATCTGTAGAAGTTAGGGATTTTTGAGGCTTTTGAATTTCATCTCAAAGAGGTGATCGTGGGAAAAGCTTCATAGCTCTCTCTCTCTGAGCATTGGATTGGAATGCTTTAAAAAGTGGCTGCAAGTACACGGACTTTAGTTTTTGGTCTATCAATTTCAGAGCCAAAGGAGGAAACAGTGACACGTGGCAAGTCGTACAAGTTCGCTCTACTGAACTAATCCAAAATTGGGTCATTGTTGGAGATTGGACATAAATTTTCCTTGAAGAATCCAAATCAGATCAGACTTGTGGCATTTGAAAGAAGCTTAAGAGGGCTACTACAGTGCTAAATTTCAGATATTGAGGATCCGCAATTATAGAGATAATTCAATTTCAATATCAAGCTCCTCAAAAGCAAGTAAAAGGTGTTTTTTTTTTTTTTTCCCGAATTGCATAAGTCTTGTTTGAAGAATCAAGTTGAATTGATTCCAAGGGCATATTGTAGAATAGATATAAGTATTGGATTCTAAAATGGCCCCTAAAAAGAATTCAACACCCATTAACTTTTGGAAAGCTCTATATGACCTATGAAGACGAAGAATGGCAACATGACATATCAAAATTACAAGATATGAACAATTTTATTTCACAAAGAGCAACAAAAAATGACATGGAAGTTTTGAAGAAAGGCGTGGAAACCAAGATGGATGGTTTGAAGAAAGATGTGGAATATAAGATGGATGGTTTGAATAATGGCATGGAATCTAAGATAGATGGCATGGAATCTAAGATAGATGGCATGGAATCTAAGATGGATGACATGGAAGATAAGATCGATGAGAAAATGGAAAACATGAAGAATGATCTAAAAGTACACATGGAAGGTTTGACAAAGTTGATACAAGAAATGTTTCCTAATGGTGAAAAGATAGTAGAGGAAACTCATGATGAGAACAAAATCAATGTTAATCGTGATTTCATAAAATCTAATGTTGGCGGGAAGAACCACCATATTCCAAAAATGGATATGAGGAAGTTTGATGGAAAGGATCCTGTAACATGGATACTACAGATGGAGCAATATTTTGATCTACATAATGTGCAAAACACACAAAAGGTACGCATTGCAACTTTACATTTAGAACAAAATACATTTGTATGGTATCGATGGCTTTGCTCCCGTAAAAAAATTGTCACTTGGTCAATTTTTACGGAGGAAATGATAGCACATTATGAGGATACAAAGAGCAACACCTTCTTTAGCCAAATGATAAATCTCAAACAAAAGGGTTTAGTGGGGCAGCACATTGAGGACTTCCAAAAATTGAATATAAGGGTAACTGATATTCCAGAGGAACACAGCATTGATCTCTTCATAGGCACTTTAAAGGATAACATCCAACATGAAGTTCGCGTTTTGGAACCTGATTCATTGGAGAAGGCATTCAGGTTGGCAAGAAAAGTTGAATGTAAAATTATGGCGACAAGGAAGCCTACCACTCAATTCTATAAAGAAGGAAGTGTTGCTACACCTAGATTTCCACAACCTATAAGGTTGACACCACAACAATTGGAAGAAAAAAGAGCAAAAGGGCTTTGCTACAGTTGTGATAGCAAATACACTAAAGGTCATAAGTGTGCTGAGAAGAAATTATTTTACATAGATCGTGAAGAGGAAGAAGAAAATGAACAAGAAGAGGATATACATCAGGAACCAACCCAAGAAGAGGAAGAAATGATTCTGACCATATCGTGTAATGCATTGGCAGGAATTACCACTCCTCAAACTCTCAAGATAGAAGGACATATCAAGAAGAAAAAGGTAATAGTGTTGATTGATTCAGGTAGTACCTATAATTTTATTCATTGTAAGGTAGCCAAGGAATTGAATTGTTTCCTATACCCAACACCAAAATGTCAAGTGATGGTTGCAAATGGAGGAACTATAAATTGCTCTAGAAAATGCCATAATATCAAGCTAACCATGGGGGAATATGTATTGACTAGTCCAATGCTTGCCATTCCTATGGGAGGTGCTGATGTTGTACTAGGAGTACAATGGTTACAATCTTTGGGGACGGTAGCTTTTAATTTTCAAGAACTTTTCTTGAAATTTTTTTCAGAAGGAAAGGAAGTCGAATTACGGGGTATTGCAGGGAAGCCGGGAAAGATAATAAGATCTAATGTCATGACAAAGCTTCTAAAGAAAGAACAACGAGGCATAATTGCACAATTATGCTCACTAGAAGTTCCAACATCAAAATCATCTATTTCTGCAGATCTCCAAAAAGTCTTGGATAATCATTCCTAGGTTTTTGAAACTACAAAAGGAATCCCACCTATTCGTGATCATGATCATGCTATTCATTTGATTCCAGGAAGTGTTCCTCCAAACATCAGGCCTTATAGATATCCTTATGTCCAAAAGAGTGAAATTGAACATATGATTGCAAGAATGTTAGAGGCGGGTATAATTCAACCTAGTCAAAGTTCTTTCTCTGCTCCTGTAGTATTGGTACACAAGAAGGATGGATCATGGCGAATGTGTCCGAATTATAGGGAGCTCAATAAGCTCACCATTAAAGAGAAATTTCCTATCTCCCCTCTGATATGAATGATGAATCACTTGGATGAATTATGACATGAAGCAATTGACAACAATTGATCTTTCGTTCAGTGGTATCAAATTAGAATGAAGACTGAAGATATTCCGAAAACAGCATTTTGAACTAATGAGGGTCATTATGAATTTTTGGTCATGCCTTTGGCCTTACCAATGCACCTTATACATTTCAAGGGTTGATGAATTCCATTTTCAAACCTTTCCTTAGAAAATTTGTGCTAGTATTTTTTGATGATATACTAATCTACAGCAGGTCTTGGAAGGATCATGTTCAACATGTTGACAGGGTGCTCAAACTATTGCAGGAGAAACAATTATATGCAAAAACATCCAAATGTTTCTTTGGAGTACAAGAGGTGGAATATCCGGGTCATATTGTATCTCACGAGGGTGTTAAAGTAGACCCTAACAAAATTAAAGCCATTAAGGAATGGAAAGTCCCCACAACCATAAAGAAGTTGCGAGGATTTCTCGGGTTAACAGGGTATTATCGCAAGTTTGTTAAGAATTATGGGAGAATAGCAGCACCTCTAACGACATTATTGAAGAAAGATGCATTTTCATGGACTCCTGAAGCAACTAAGGCCTTTGAACATCTTAAAGAGGCAATGTGCCTAGCACCAGTCTTAGCTACGCTAGACTTCACAAAAACCTTTATTGTGGAATGTGATGCCTCAATAAATGGAATTGATGTTGTTTTAGTGCAAGAAGGAAGACCCATTGCTTTTGAAAGTCTTCCAATCAAAGGAAAGTATTTACAGAAACCTATTTATGAGAAGGAAATGTTAGCAATACTTCATGCACTAAAGAAATGGAGAACTTACCTAATGGGAAGACACTTCAAGGTAAAAACTGATCATGATAGTCTTAAACACTTTTTGGGACAAATACTATCTTTAGAAGAGCAGCAAAAATGGGTCACAAAGTTTTTGGGTTATGACTTTGAAATAATATACAAAAAAAGGAAGCTAAATGTTGTTGCAGATGCACTCTCAAGAAAGAATGAAGAGGTGGAAGCATTTCTTTGTGCTATTTATATTATCCAACCAGATTGGATAATCGAAGCAAGAGATGAATGGAAGAAGGATGAAGATGTGTGGACACTCATTCAAAATTTGCAGCAAGATCCTAGTACATCTGATACATTTAGTTGGAAAAATGATTCCTTATGGTACAAAGATCGATTATATCTTTGTAAGAATTCCCAACTAAAACAAAATATTCTTTTGGAATTGCACACTTCTCCTTTAGGAGGACACTCAGGATTTTTAAAAACTTACCATAGGGTGAAGAAAGATTTTTTTTGGGATGACCTTAAATTTGATATTCAAAATTTTGTGGCGGAATGTTTGGTTTGCCAGCAGAATAAAGTTGAGACAATTAAGACCTCGGGTCTTCTACAACCTTTATCCATTCCAAGTCAACGTGGGGAGGAGATTTCAATGGATTTTATCACAGGTTTACCTAAGTCCGAAGGAAAGAGTGTCATCATTGTGGTAGTTGATAGACTTACCAAGTATGCACACTTTTGTGCATTATCTCATCCATTTAAAGCAAGTACAATTGCTACTACATTTATGGACACAATTCAAAAGCTACATGGAAACCCAAGGGTTATTGTGAGCGACAGAGATCCCATTTTTACCGGAAATTTTTGGACGGAGTTATTTTCTTGTTTGGGTACTCAATTAGCTCATAGCTCATCTTATCATCCTCAATCCGATGGTCAAACTGAGATAGTAAATAAATGTTTGGAAGGATATCTTCATTGTTTTGTATTTGATAAATAAACACAATGGGTCAAGTGGTTACCTCTTGCTAAATGGTGGTATAACACTTCCTTCCATACTGCAACAAAAATGACCCCATTTATGGCACTTTATGGATATCATCCACCATCCATCACATCATCTTTAAGGGAAAATTCGAAGGTTCAAGCAGTGGAAGATCACATCGAGCATCAGCAAGAAGTTCTCCAACTCTTAAAGGATAACCCGAATTTGGCACAAAATCGAATGAAACAACAGGCAGATCAACATCGCAGCGAGAGAAGTTTTGATGTAGGAGATTGGGTATTTTTACGGCTACAACCATACAAACAAATGTCCTTGAAGCAAGCTAAGAAGGATAATAAATTATCGCCAAAGTACTATGGTCCTTACAAGGTGTTGCAAAAGATTGGTACTATGGCATACAAATTGGAGCTTCTCGCTTCTTCACGAGTGCATCTAGTTTTCCATGTTTCATGCTTAAAGAAGGTTATAGGTGAAAATCTTCCAGTTCAAACAATATTGCCAGAACTTGATGAGGAAGGAAAAATCATATTGGAACCTGAAGCGGTCACGGAAACAAGAACTCGATAGATATGGAATCAATCAATTTCAAAGTATCTCATCAAGTGGAAGAACTTATCCACTGAAGATTCTACATGGGAGGATGAGAATTTTATACAGAAGCACCCAGAGCTACTCAAGCGTTGAGGACAACACTTTTTTGAAGGAGAGGGGCATGTTAGGTCCCTATATTACTAGTATAGTCCGTTATTTTTTTTAGTGTAACCCCCTTATTGTTATTATTGTACCCTTGTAACCCCCATATTGTTATTATTGTGCCTTTAAATTATTATTGTTAGGTTGGCTAGGATTACATTGTGGTCCCATTAGGCTTACATTGTGGCCCCATGGACTCCTATATATAGAAAGAAGGTTTTTTTAATTTAAATCATCGAAGAATTGTTCATTCATGTAATGTATTGGAGGTTGCCCCCTCGAAGTGGCTTATTTCTAAGGCGTTGATATCTCTTTTCTTCTCTTTTTGGAGCTGGTTTCACAACACCCTCTTGACAGTCTTATGGTTGGAAATTTGGTTCTTCCTACACACTTGTTCTTCTCCCTTTACATGTGATGATTTTCATTCCATTTTGTTTGGGATTTATAGTCCCTAATCAACCTCCCTTATTCATATCCCTTCCTATAATCCTTCACCCATCCCTCTCATTATGGAATCCATTGAATTGATCCCTCCCTCTGTTCCCCTTTATCCCAACTCAAACAATGTAGTGCCTTCTCCTCCTCCTAATCGTAAATGCTTACTCCAATCAAAGTCCAATAATATTCCACTAGAGGTGGGTCTCAAGGGTGGTATGGGATCCCATGAGGAATTGAATTAAAAACCCTCTTAGAGGGGGACACAATCATTTATGCATATTGCACAAAAGAAAGCAAATTTAAAAACATGTTTTGGGAAACAAAGGTCCCTTTTTAGGGATCTTATAGGATCCATCCCTAGCACAAATGCTCCATGATTTTTCTTTGTCTTAATTTCATAGGTATGCAGGCAAACCTCTCAAAAAACTTGGCCATAAAACGATTTTTGGATATACGTGATCCATCAATACTGCTTATAAAATAAACTATGATGGAAGAAGATCACATAAAACAATCTCTCTCCTCCCTTTTCTTGAGATGAGACTTCTTAGCATTATGTGCTTCAGGTAGATTGGGTAGTATTATCTATGGATGGAAGAATTTGTTTTTCCAAATCACAAATTTATGGGCTATCAAATTGGGTTTGGTTGTTGCACTCCACTCCTTGGAATTGGATTTAGATTCCATTTGTCTAAACCATTATTGTCCTCTATGAACATGGGGAATATTGGAGATTGGTGGTGATATTAATTTCTACCTAGGGGCTATTGAAATATGGATTTTAACAATTTATATTGACCCATTTTTAGACATATTATCGAATAGGCTAGACATTGTTGGTTTAATAGATGTCTAGCCCACAAAATTATCACCTACATAGAGGAAATAGCATGATGGTGAAGTCAGTGTGGCTAAAATATTGGATAGGTTTATCCTTTTAGACACTTTCATGGAGGAAAATTCAAGGATTAGGAAATGGGTTACTTCAGGGAGTGAATTAGATCATTGCTTAATCCTTTTGTAATTGACTTCCTTTATGGCTAATCATCACAACCATTTTAAGTGAAACCCTAAATAGATGAAATAATCCCAATTTATTTATGCCACAAAGGATGTTTGGTGACGTTTAGACCCCACAAGTCTAAAATCACCCAATTCAATTTCAGGAAATATCAAAAAGGAAAAATCCACAACTATGTCGGGGCCAATTCATAAACATGGGAGGGATAACAAGTTTCTCTCTAAAATTGAGCCCCAAATTCATTTTTTCTTGGAAAAAAGAGGCCATGGGTTTTCTTTTTGAGTAGAAAAAGCTTCAAATCAAGGAATTAGAGGATCATCATCATAACATTCATGTAGAAAAGGAGAATGAATGAAGAATAAAATGTAGGGAAATATGGCTACAAGCAAGGGATGACAACACACAATTTTGTCATCATTATCCCAATCATAAGAAGGAAGTCAAATCCATCTAGGCCATCAACAACTTCTATGGAACTCAAGCCACCTCTTGGAGAGACATAAATGATGCACGTATCTCCTATTTCTCAAGAGTTTTCAAACAAGACTTTAGGGCTACTATCAATGCCATTAAGGGTGGCCTCTCTTTTTCCTAGATTTTTTGATTAAGATTAGAACTATCAACTTATGGTAGAAATAACAAAATATGAGTTTCAAGGTATTCTACGTAGTTTTAAGAAGGATAAAAACATGGGCTAGATGGATTCCATGTGGAATTTTACATACATTGTTTTGAATTATGGGGGATAATCTGTATAAAGTAGTAAAGTACTCCAGGACTTTTGGTCAGACAATAGTTTCTTTTAACTCCACTTGAATTACACTTATTCCAAAAATTGAATAGTATGATCACTTTTAAGCATGTTAGACCCATTTATTTGTGCAATTCCATCTACAAAATCATACTTAAAATCATAGCTCATATGCTAAAAATACATTCTCTCTAACAATATTTCCCCTAAACAAGTTGGCTTCATGAGGTGGAGAGAAATACATGATTCATGAAGCCATCGACATTTCTTAAGAAGGGATCCATTTTATACATTTTGATTACCAAAATGTAGTAGTTTTTAAGGTGGATCTTCAAAAGGTCCTTGATGGATTTGGATAGATTTAAATGTGATTTCTTGTGATCCATATGAGCTTTTGTTATCAATATGTTTAATGGATTATGAGTCGCATATCCTATGATTCTTTTTTTGTTCTTATTAATGGATCAACCACCTCATTTTTTTTAATGCTGAGAAATATCTCAGAGAAGGGTGCCCACTCTCTCCCCTTCTCTTATTTTTAGTGGTTGATGAGCTCAACCACCTCAAAAGGGATTCTTTGATCAAACCATTAATGAAATATATAGCCATAAGTCCTACCTCTTATATCTTCCACTTGTATTTTGTTGATGACATCCTAATTTTATAAGGGAATATTCAAAGCACTTATCACTTAGTGGACCTTATCTCCACCTTCTGCAATGTTATGGCATGAAATTTTTTTACATGTTTTCCTAGGGCATGTCTAAAATGGCCACTATGTACATCTCGAGCTTGCTCTCCATTCGTAGCCCTAGATTAATATTTTGTGGTTCTATCTAAAACCAAATAATTATCAAAAGAATGATTGATTGAGTGCAATAACCATAATAAAAATCATGGAAGAAAAATGCATTGTGCATATGTATGTAGCTATATGTATTATGAGAGTTTTAATATTTTCTTACCACAATGAAATACATAATCACCATGTTGTATGTAGTTGTATTTTGTGCTCACTCTAGTAGTATTCTTAATTGATCATTGAAATTAAATGAAGAGAATATTAAATAGAAACAAGTGAATATGGTTAACTTCATTATACATTGGTTTGGGAAAAAAATTATATATATTTATAATAATGATATAGTATCAAATAATCGAATCAGATGTAGCTTGATTGGTTGGGATAAATGTTGTTATCCTCCTCACTTAGGTTAAATTCATGCATGTGACATGTTGAGTCCATAATGATTATATCTTTATAATGGATTCAAGCCTTATTGTCTAAAAGTCCCTCGAGGATTGAAACATGTATATTCATCATATAGAATATAAAGATAATTCTTAAGACAAAAAAATAATAAATATAGTAAAAAATAAATAGAATTACTAATGTGAATATTTTTACATATAGAGATTTGAAATTTACATTTATATAAATAATATCATAAAGAACTAAGTGTTGAGATAGATCAAAGCTCTCGAGGTGCAAATCCCTTTTTGTTTCCAAAACTTGAGGAAAAGTTTGCATCCCAAGAGATTTGATCCCTCTTGGTGCTTGATAAATCTGTGGTCAAGGTGGATCTATGTCGGTTTGTAGATATTTCGAGTGGGTTTGTGATTGATGATTTGTAATGAAGCATTGGTGTGGGTTCAAAGGTACATTTAAATCATTATGTGGGGTTCACATGGATCTATGCTAGTTTATAGAAATTTTGGGGTTGGTTTGTAATTGATGATTTGAAATGTTGAGGTGGGTTTAAAGGTACATTAAGTTCTTATCATTATGTGGGGCTAAGATGAATCTATGCTAGTTTATGAAAAATTTCGGGTGGGTTTGTGATTGATGATTTTTAATGAAGCGTTGAGATGGATTCAAAGGTACATTCAGATCCTTTCATTATGTAGAGGTAAGTTATTATCATATGATTTTGAAATGAAATTTAAAAGTGAGTGGGTTTGAAGACAATTTAGTTCTTGTTATATAGTTTAAAATGATTATTATTTAGATTTGTAATGCCTAGTTTCATTTCAAAAATTTCTTTATGTATTTTTGAGATCATTAATTTTATTGGCGTAACATCAATTAATGATAATGTTCTTTATTAACAATATGAATGCAATAATCATTCGCAGACATTAACATCACCAATAAAATCTTGGTTTTAATTTGAATTTAAACAAGTGCTACATAGTAGCTTGCCCTAGCCGCTTAGTAAAAAATAGTGAAACTACCAATATATTAAAAGAATTAGTTACTATGCTTTGTACATGTATTTTTGGGACTCATACTTGACAATGGAGAGACACACTTATATTGCATTGATTGAAAATTGAATCATAGTTTTTGAAATTATACAACAACCAAATTGTTTTGAAATATGCTCCTATAAAAGATAGACAAAAATTATTTGTTAATTTTCAAACTATGACATTTATTATTTTGATGATTTATATGCTAATTTATAATTATCTTATGTAAATATGAAAAGGTAAAAGTGAATTTAGAAATGAGAATTTACGAATGTTTGAAATTCCATTAATTAACACAAAAGAGATGACTAGAATATGGTAACGAAATCTCTCATTATAGCCATAAAATTAAAATTTGAATTAAAAAAAAATATATGTTGGAAAGTGATGAGTGGGGAAGATTGATTTTTTATTATATTTCATTTGATATTATTGTAAATGAATAATTTAAAAAATATATATTTATAATTATATAAATGAATAATTTAAAAAATATGTATTTATATTTATTTTAGTTGGTGTGAAAAATTAAAATAATTCTAAATTTTAATTAAAATAATTAATTAAAAAATATTTTAAAAATTATAATAATTTGTTTAAATAATTGATAATAATAATATATAATATTATTTTTAATTAAAAACTTATAAATATATGAAAAATTAACCTCTACAGAATTAAAATAAAATATTAAAAAAATAAAATATTAAGTTATTAAAAAATAAACAAATTAATTGTATTTCCAAAAACGTAAAGTGAAATTTATTAAATCCATTCGTTTTGAAACATATCATTTGCTCTTACTTTTTCAGAGAGGAAAAACATTGATTTTGTTAATATTAAACAACAAAAAATACATTTTGTCAAGGATATTCCTTAAAAAATTCACAAATGTCAAAGAGACATGATGCAACTACTATTGTCCATATGATTACAAGAAACACTTCCAAGTTTTCCAAGCAACATCATAGGAATATCCCAAAGAAATATCCCACAGAAATATAGCAATGCAAATCTTTGAAACAAACAAATTTAACATAGATGCATGAAGCCAAAAAATTGGCAAAAAGGAGAGAAGAAATGAGAGCCAAAAACTAGAACCCAGATAAGACAAGCTTATGGAAGCTGGATGGAATTAGACACCATCAACTGTCCATTCCTAAAATGTTGAACTTGAATGTGCCCAAATTGTTCATGTAATCCTGCCTTTGAAAGAGAATCCACCCTAGTGTTTCCCTCCCTGAAGATGTGTTGGATTGGAGGAGCCCGAAGTCGTTGAAGCAAGTAATTAACACGGTTAATCCAAGTCATGAGGGCAGGGGGCTGAAAGTTTGTGGGACCATTCACACCATCTATGACTATTTTAGCATCACCATATATGTGTATAGTGCCAAGATGCAGGTTGTAGGCCACCCATAGCAAACTCCAGAGGGAAAGGATTTCCTCTTTGGTATTAATTCCGTGACCACCATTCTAGAAGATGCGAAATTTCTCCTTATGGTCAAGCTTGATCCAAGCCCCACACCCACAGATTCCCTGTTGTTCAGCTCCATCAAAATAGCCAGCTGGTAAGATCATCGAATGAGGACGGAGGTGATGGGAAAGATCCTTAGGAGGAGGAGGAGTTATAGATTAAGTATCCAACCATAACAAGATTGAAGGATGGATCTGAAGTTAGACAATCTCTTAACCCTAAAAAATGTATCGATTCCTAGCCAGCCAAATTTCCCATAAGAAAAATAAGGGGAGAGATCTAGTTTTATGATTCGTATGCTCCCATGATTCAATGCAATGTTCAATACTGAGGGGTTGCCACTTTGGAACCTGATCAGAAAACAAATGCCAAATGTACAGAACAATAGAACAATTTAAAAAGAGATGAGCAACAGATTTAGAAGCTAATATGCAAAAGGGCCAGTGCCTGGGCCCTTGAAATCCGCACTTAATTAGATTTTCCCAAGTGAGGATCTTATTCCTCATGGCTAGCCAAACAAATAAGATGATCTTGATTGGAATTGATCTCTTCCAGAAATTCCTGAAGCACGTTTATTCCAAGGTTTGTGTTTTATTAGAGATAATGCCACCATATATATCAAAAACCATGATAGAACCTCTATTCATCTTTCCACGCCATACAATCCTATCCCCCGAGGGGTGTAAACAGAAACTGCCCAATTTCAACTTTTTCGAATTTGCTTGATATTCTTTCGAAGCCTGGCCCGACAGTTTCAGTTGAGCTGAAGACTTCCAAATTGGGCAACCTTGTTGCCAGTGGGAGATGACATGGCTTAAGAAAAAAATGCCTTTCTGTACAAGAGCATGCATGAGGTGGATCTCCAAATTTAAATTTGAGGGATATCCCTGGATGCTGTCGACTCCCAAAATTATACGTTGGCGATTCTCGAAATCCCATAAGAGCCTGGTTCAGAGGAGGGCTACCACTCGCCTGAAACCGAGCCAGATGTAGGAACCTCTGTAAATCCCTGTTAATATGGTACTTAGCATGAAAGAGAATTGGTCAGAGTCCCGAACCTATGACTGCCCGCCAGAGGGACTTAATTAGGAGGGCCTGTGTAAAGGAGCGAATATCAAGTAATCCCCAACCACCAAACTGTTTGGGGATTGCGATCGAATCTAGCTTACATACATGGAATTTTTTAGTGCCACAAGCTCCTGAGCAAAGAAAGCTTGAATAATGGCCTTGATCAAGGAAATAATGTGAGCATGCAAGAAAAAGAGGTGTGCCAATAGACAAATAAATGTTGAATAATAACTTGGATGAGGATGAAACGACCCCCCAAAGATAACCAGTTGTGTGTCCAATTGTTCAACATTCTCTTAAACTTTTCCAGGAGCCAAAACCAACCTTTGATGCAATAGCTAAAAGGTTTAAGTCTGTAGCCCAAATATGTGAAACCATCTGAGAGAGGGGCATGTTTCACTTGAAAGAGGCCTACAATTATTTCCAAATCCTTGATGTCTACAGAGGCAAATAATAAGAGACATTTTGTGCTGTTAATTTCCAATCCTAATGCAGCTCCATATTAGAGAAATATGCAATGCAGAGCAGACCACTGAACTCTCTAAATAATTCTGAAAGCCAAGATGTCATCCAAAAAGAAGGAGTGTGTGACCGAGATGCCTTGAGAAATCTATATGCCTTCAAATATTCCCCGCCTGTGTGCCTCTTTGATATGAGTACTGAGCTCCTCCATAATCATAATGAAAATAAGAGGTGAAAGAGAGAAACCTTGGCGAAGACCCCATCCAACATGAAAGAAGTCAGTGGGCAACCCATTTATAATAACTGCAAACCAAACCGGTGCTTTACAGACCATGATCCATTTAACATTTTGATATGATAGTCCTATTTGGTGGATAACCAGTCAGATGTAAGACCAAACCACGTTGTCATATGCTTTGTATAGGCCGATCTTCATGATGAAAACTTCCATATTTTTGGTGGGAATGGAATGCATGCATTCCTGGGCCATGGAAATGGCATCATGAATGAGGCCATCAGAGAGGAATCCATACTGTTCACGAGAAATGTGAACTGAGAGAGCACCAAAAATTATTTGAGAAATAACCTTCGAAATTAGTTTATATATCACGTTGCAAAGTGATATTGGTCTATATTCCCAGATTTTTTTTGGGAGAGAGGAATTTGGTATAAGAGTTATGAAGGTGGTGTTAATGTCGCCCGGAATTTGCCTCAGAATCCGAGACTCTTCAACAACACTGAGGATTTTTTTCTGTCATGAGATCAAAAAAATGTAGATACATCTCCATCGGCCAGCCATCAGGGCCGATACTTTTATCACGAGAAAATGATTTGAGAACCGACTGTATCTCTTCCTTGGTGACAGGCTTGCCTAGAGCCTCGTTATCAACATCATTGAACATGCAGGGATACAAATTAAGAGCCCAGATTTGATAATAAAAGTTGACCCCATCCATGCAACTGTATAATTCTGAAAAAAATTTGAGGGCCTCCCTCTAGATATCCAAAGTAGACTGTACTAGTTTTCCATCCATTGACTCAATTTGCCAAATTTCATTTTGATTTTTCCTATTATTAGCATAGTGATGGAAAAGTTTTGTATTGTGATCACCTTCTTGAAGCCAGAATGCCACTCTCTTCAGTTTCCAAGTTATTTCCTATTCTCTTAGTATTTCATTTTTGCGATTCTCCAATGACGATAGTACCGAGAGGGAATGTGGCTCAAGATTGATACTTTCCATTAATTTGTAAATTTCCTCTATTTGCCTTACAATAGATTGTAAATCTGAAATCATATATTTTTTCTTCAGTCATTCCCATGTCCCAGTCCTGATCTTCAGAGCTCGTAACTTTTGAGTGAAACAGTGGGATGTCGATCTACCTTGCAAATTCTCATCCAATTTCCAGAAATTCATGACCATGGACTAGTAATCAAGATCTTCTAGTCACATTCTATTAAATTTGAAGGGAAGGGCCTTTCGAATCAACTCCAAATTCCATTTGAGACAAATAGTGTGGTGGTTAGATAAGGTTGATTTAATTATAGATGACATCAAATTACCAAGTAGTTCAAGCACACTTTCATGGACCAAAAACCGATCAAGTCTTTTGCCAAAAAAATCATCACTAGTCCTGTGATTGGTCCAGGTCAGAGTAAGAGGTGTGGGTAATATGTCAACAATATGGTGATTAAAAAAAACCTGAGATAATATTTCAATAAGGGGGTCTGGACGGCTGTGGGAGCTCCAACATTCAGAGAGGACAAAGTAGCATTTAAATCACCCAAGAGGATGATGTTGTGAATGTTCAATATTTCAGAGGCACTGATACGGGACCAAAAGGATGATCGATTATGACAGGGGGCGTATATATTGATTAGATGAAAGTGCTCTGAGAAACTCCAAATTCTACCAGAAAAGAGTATGTCCTCCACATTACTATTAGTCCTCCCGATAAACCCTCAGAGTCGACTCCAACAATATGCCAGTTAGGACGAATAGAAAGGAAATGTGGAATGGATTTTGAAGCAGGACACATGGTTTCTTGGAAGACTGCTATAAAATGAGAGGAGACTCATAAGAGACTTTTGAGCTAAGGTACTTGGAGTGATCTCTAAAACCCCGAATGTTCAGAGATATAAGGTGGTTCATGGGTCAAGTGGAGCAAGCATGCATGCTCTAAGTGCCTGAGAGTCAAAAGATGAAATAATGTGAATATCTCACAGTCCCTCCGAAATAGCCGAGAAGTAAGATCTTTATTTTTTTCTGCCTTGAAAATGTTGGCTTTCATTTTTCCCTTTTTTTGAACAATAATATTCTTTGAGGATGAGGGGGAGATAATGGGGTAGGGCTCAGCAAAATGGCCTTCATGTACCGTGAGAGCTGCCATGTCGAAATCCGGATTCATGAAGAGGAATTCACAATCACTACCGACCAAGTTTCTTGGAGAATCTGGGGGCGACCCATTTCCGGGAGTGGGAACGAGGGGAGGGGAAGTCATTTCGAGAGATGGTATGGAAGGAGAAAGAGCAGCTGGGTATGGAGGATGAGGGAGAGTGGATGGAGTTTTGAGGATGAGAATTGGGTTTGACGGGGAGTGGGGGCATAAGATATACCCGGATTCGTATATGAGGAGCGAAATTTAGTATAGTTGGTCATGGTATTCTTGGGAGTCTCCTCAAAGTGATCAGATGAGGCCATGGTTTGAACAATGACCAATGGCTTTGAAGGGATGTGCGGGGTTGACAGAGGCGAAGATGAAACAATGTGATGAGAATTGAGGAAGGGAGATGACAAAGGCATACATTTTATATGCTGAGCCGACAATTTGATGTTCAATGCACAATCATTGGAACCCTGAGCAACTCGGGAGATACCAGAGTGTTTTACCTGCCTTCGACCCCAAGGGAATCTTCTCATTAAATGACATGTTTGATGGCATAAGAGACAACGAAAGGGAATCCCCCAATAATCTACCCTTTGATGATGTCTTGAGCCAGTCCAAGCCATCAATATTTATAGGGATCCCCCCAAAGAAGTTTACCTCCACTAATATCCACGCTATACGTTTGTCGATGGCTCCCATACAACCCGGGTCAATATACCAGGGCCTCCCAATAGAGTTCCCATTCGTTGATAGATCCGACTTCGTCCAGAATTCCAGGGGCAGTCCCGAGAGTTTTACCCAAACAAGATTATTTTTGGGAGTTTCCAAGATCAAGTTGAAGCCAATATACCATTCGTGAAGCTGTAAGAAACTTCGACCATAGACCCAAGTTTTGCCGAGGATTTTGGAAGCATCCTCCATGTACAATAAATGGATATTGAACCAAGAGTTCATGAGTTTGCTGACTTTAGGGGGGTATTTGACCAATGGACCCAAAGTCCTCTTCACCCAATGCTGCATATCTTTCTCAGGCATTTCCACAAACCCCCAACGGCCAACAAGAGCATGTTTCTGCAAAATTGTCACCTGACCCCATAACTCATCATATCCAAAACATAATAGCTTGATATCAGGTGTAGGTAAGAGTATTTTTTTGAAGTCTGAGTGACTCGGCCAGGATTCTTGTGGCATCCAAGTGGGTGCTTGTGAGAACCAACCTGATGAATTTGAGGAGAAAGACAATATGACGCATGGAGGGATTATTGCCCGGAATAGAGAGGTGTTTGACAATGAGCCTTCCACGTGTAAAAAGCCTTATTAACATACAACATTTCCTATATGAATTCCTCGTGGGTTGATGTGTCGGTCTCGAAAGGGTCCTTGCCCAATTCCATATTGTTTTAGTCCCGAGGAGAATAAGGACCAAGACGAGCGATATGATAATTAATTCAACCACCTCTGATTCGGTCGAGTCAGAAAGAATGTGCCAAATTGGAAAAATATAGAGAATAAATTGAATAGTTTGATGACCCTTCTTAGGTGACGACTATTGGAAATTCCAAAACATTGCAATCTCGAGGAAACATTGACCAGGACAAGCAACGTGTTAAATGATGCAACTGCCCGAGATTCATACCGAACAAGGTAGGATATGCCTAAATAGGGTATGTATTGGGGACAAGTAAGAGGGATTAATGCCCCAAAGAGGATGGCGGTTATTAGAACCAGTGGTCCGTTGAAAAGAGGGAATGTCACCGAGAAAAAGTCTCGAGAGTGTGCCACTGGATCCATTGGGGGCTAGATGTACTGCAGTAAAGTAGGGCAACGTCAAAAATTCTGCATGCAACAATACGAATGGGAGAAATCCAAGGCTATCTCAAAGGGTAGCTGAGTTCAAAATTATGTTAGGTAGACAGAATCAGAATTTTGTTTAACGGGTCATCGGAAAATAAGGTGGTACCGGAAAATCCATCTAGATTTGCAAGGGAGGATTGTATGGAGAAATGGAAGTTGTTTAATGCTAGATATGGCAGCGACAACAGTAGCAACATTCCATGCAGCGCCACCAATAGTTACAACAATGAAAACCAAAGTCCTTACATGGTTTGGAAATGATAAAGGAGTCTAGCCATTTATGCCACAAGTAGCAAAGTTTTGACTGTTCCAAAGAGTTTGAGGAGTCTGAGTCCTTATCCAGTCCAAAATTTGGTTTGATGGATGAGTTATTTGACATATGGGCGCCTATTGGGAGGACCAGAATGTATGATCACTATTGAGTATAGAAGGTATATCACAATGAGAAACAATAACAGAATGCGGAGTAACTCCACATTAACTTCCAAGAGTATTGCTTGAATGAAGTTCGCAACCTCGAAAAAACAAACCCTGTGTTTAAAAGAGCCCGAACTTGTTTATATTTCTAAACCCAGCAAGAGTCACAGATTCTCACTCTGTAGACCATGAATAATTACCACCCTCTTTTACTTAATCTTAATCCTTGAAAGAGATTCAAAGGTCATAGGCATTGAGTAATACCAAACCACCATTACTATTTCTGAAAACAATAAGCCATGACACAAATCAAAACAACTAAAGCCTGAAAAGGTTTGAGGCTTACCATAATTAACACGCCACCAGGGGAGCTGAAAATCATTTAGTATGCTTTTGTTATGCGTCATCCATGATTGATGGTAGAGATTGTAGATTCTTAATAGTAGCCATGGGGGTGGTGGCCTTCATGGAAGCAGTAAGCAAGAACCAACGTTGCCCTTGGCCTTCCACTGATAAGATACGTTCAGAATTGCCTCCGTGATGTGCTCTCTTGTGGGTCTGACTACAAAGGATAGTTTTCCTAAGGTGTAGAGACTACCCAATCAACCACAACTGCTCCATAGACAATGCCTCTAATGGGTAAGATGGAGGAAATGGGTAAATGAGCTATAAAGATTAGAGATCCATCTAAAGGAATGATATTATGGCTGGGGACTTTTGATAATGGAGAAGAAGCTTCCCAAGTTTATGATGAAGTAGCTGGGAAGATTAGAGGCCCATTGGCACTGACTAATTTTTTAGCAGAAGATCTGAAATTGTAGATGTTGAGCACCTGGTTTCACCGAAGAAGGCCAGTGAAGAAAGTGATCTATGATAATGGAAAGGAGTACTATTTGATACAAATGAGATCAAAAAACTTTGATGCAAATGTGTACTTGCAGAGGTGACTTGAAATCGAAATTGTCGCACATCTTTGAAACCCTCTAGAGTTTCATTCCATGTATAATGAAAATCAATTAGATCTTTAGTTTGTTATAATGAAATTTCAATATACTTTATTAACATATAATTAAGGTATTGGTTTAAAGCTTATTGCAAAAAAATGAAATATGAAATGTAAAGTTATATATTTAATAAAATTATTATAAAATTAAATATGAAATTAAATATATTAATAATGATTAATTAACATTGAAATGGTATACTCAACTTATAAATAAGAAAATATTCAATCATTTTAAAATTTCATTACCACATCGAAGTTCCTTTTTCCACAAGCTTATTGCAAAATCAAATTTAAAAGGCTCCACATGCTATGGATTATCGTGTTAACAATTCATTTAAGTTGAAGTGTTCATTTTAAACTCATTACATAATCAAATATGAAATGTCAAAGTTATTCATTCAATAAATTTATTGTAAAAATAAATACAACATATATATATATATATATATATATTTATGAGGTTAATAATGATGGTGATTAGATCTGTTCCCTGCCATTGGGATATGTACAAATTCCCTTTTAGTTGTAGACTCCGGTTGGTATCTATGGTTTGAGACGCTCCGATTGTATTAAATTCTTTGGAAGGTTATATTGCACGAACACATCTATGCCATCTATGCTCATTCTGACTGCATGCAAGGATATTAACTTCAAGTATTTTCTTCAATCACAATTTTTTGGCTTTCCCTTTTATATGTGAATTGAATAAGAAAATGATTGAAATACAAAAGTGAAAATAAAGAATTCATAATTTTATAGATTATTTTTAGTTTCGTGAATATTAAAATTTAATTTAATTTAATTTTACATAGTAATTCAAATAAACTTTAATTGATGATTTAGTAGCTTTGTAGGGTGAACCATTTCCATAGTTCGTTCAGACACATATACATCTCAGGTGAGGTTGCCTCCTATTATATTTTCGTATGGTTTGCAGGCTGAACCAATTCCAGAGCATGTTCTGGCATATATACGTGTCAAGTTAGGTTTCTTATAAATGAGGTTAAGTCATATGTATCATTATTATTATAATAATAATATTAAATTGGTATGATTGGACTTTTATGTCTTTGGTTTTTTAATCAATATATAAATTACAAAGCAATAATATGTTTAATTTGATACTCAATTAAATTAAAGATGAATAAATTAAATTATTTTTTAAAAACAATAAATTTTAATTTCCAATGTTAAAATATAGAAATATTGCATTAAGTTTTTGGTGGAGCAAAACTAATATGGTTTGATAAAAAACCCAATGCAATATCTAGTGTCCAACCGTAGGATAATAATAACATCAATAGAAAAAAAATAAAACCAGTATTTCTTATGATTGGTTGAATATAACTTAATATTAGGATAAAGCGATTACATTTCATGGTTGATTGGATATATATCAAATATTGTTTATTATCAAATACCTGAGCTTCATATCAACCAAACATTGCTCCATTTTACAATACTTAATGCAGTGGCACTAGGTGAGTGGACATGCCTACTAAGGATGGGCATATCGTCCCCTTCCCAAGTATCATGTGCCAACTTAAATTTTGTTTAAACATGTTTATTTGTTATCTTATTTTGGTTAACTAATTAAATATTATAAATGTGTATGCAGGTTGGGTCATTTTCCCAGTTGTCCACTATGTCACGAACATATCATTCACCACCACAACTATTCCCCTATCATTTTCCCCTCACTATCATCACATTGCCCTAATTTTTGGTATCAAACTTACCCCCACCAAGGAAATTCCATCATTGCTATAAACCACAAAGGTTAATCATCTCCCACCTCCACCAGATTTTCCATCCCATCCACCCATAGAAATTTTCCATCTGACAATCTCCCCCCCCACCTCCATTTCATCCTTGATGATTTATCCACATAGCGCTAATGGACCCCCCTAATCATCATCCCATTATGGTTTTTCAATGAATATGATAGTAGATGTTGCCTCTGAGCAAGTTCTATAGCCAACTGCTCCACTTGTTAGTGAATCTCTATCATTTCCCGAGACATTCATAATAAGATCGTTCATTGATGAATTTCTTATGTATTAAGAATGGAATTGATTTTATGAATTTTCGTTTAAATTCCATCCTTTGACTGTTGTAAATGTTGTAGTATGTTATAACAGAGCAGTTGGGGCCACAAAGGAGGGAAACACCCTTACAATTGATTGTATCATCTACAATGAGTTTTATTGGCTTGAATTATAAAGTATCATTTTTTAATTGTAATAATTCATTGTAGAAAAAATCATTTGATAATGTTGTTGATCGAGGTGACTCTAGAAATAGAAGTGGCCTTAAAATAGCTCAAAAATCAAAGTCACTAGATTGAAGTGCAACTAGGACCAGATCGTAGTGCTCATCGTCCTGATTCCAACGATGTGAACGACACTCAAATCCGAGTTCGTATGCTCAAGTTATAGGCGGTCAAATTTTTGGTCAAACTAGGCCAAGTGAGAGTCACTAACGAGGAAACAATTTGGCGGAGTCCCGACACACAAAATCCAGCCACCAGAATGGGAAAATTTGTTGCCTCCTTAATTTGTCCAGTAACCCTTAAAATCTGGTGAATGGTTTTTAACTATATAGTTTAAAAAAAATAAAAAAAATATAAATTTTTGGGGTGGCGGGCCACCAACCTTGGCACCCCCCAATGCAACTCACACACACACATACATGATGTAACGTGGTGGGCGGGCCACACACATGTGGACCCCCCCCCACCCAACAACTGTCGATGTATTATATGTATTATGGGGATGGTGGGGTTCGAACCTGCCTGACCCAAGTGGCCCGACCATCCAATCAGGCGGCCCCATATTATATTTAAACCATAATAAAAAACTGTGCACCATTTGATACATATCCAAGCCACGATTGGGTTGTGACGAGTTTTGAACTTGGTCGGCCCCCAACAAACCTACCAAAATTTTCCAACGAGTCAATGACTTGGTTATGTGAACTCCGCCCACTCCATGCTATATAACCCCACTTGTATTCCATTTGGCCCAACCGACGGAGGAGCGGAGCTGCGGAACAAGGAGCGGCCAGGGGCGATGAAACATCGAGCTGGGAATCTTGCTAGATGCTGAAAATATTCGTTTGGGGCACATAGGTGCCAGTGTCAGAATGAGACAAGTTGATAGGAATTTTTGCACGATTTCTCGCCAGGAATCCAACCGTGTAGTCCATTTCTCCAGTAGGGGTATCCATTTTCAGGCCATCATCAGAAGTGGAGGTATAAGGTGTCATTTTGTAATTTCTTGTAATTTGTTTCTGTTTCCATTTAATGAAAGAGGCCTCCCCACATTGAGCAAGGCCCGAAGACGTAGCCCACATTGGGTGAACGCTGTTATCAAATTATCTTGTGCATTTTGATCTCATGGTTGCTTTTGATTTCCGGTTCTTTCATGTGTTTATGTTACTTGTTTACATGTTATTTTAAATGAAATTATGTATGCATCCTTGAAGTAAAATATTTCAAATCAAGTTTGGTATCAGAGTAGGTCTTCTTGATGCGAGTTGCATGAGTGAATGCTAACCGGGAACAAGCTCCAAAGAGAAGGAAAACTCAAATCCTTTGATCTTGAAGCGGGGCATGTAGCATGAAGAAAGAACATGGAAGATGAGGATGCACGAGCAGAAGAAGAGTGAAATTATCGCAAGATCTTCTTCACCGTGGCAGAGAAAGTTGACAAGTTGTTTGCATAATATGAGAAGACAATTAAGCATGAGAAGAAAGATCCTGATGATCGTGCCTCGGTACACCCTGGAGGTGGAGGAGAAGAGCCTCCTCCCTCTCCATCCACCAATGACAATTCTTCTTCTTCCTCTTATCATCATTTTAACATACACCATAGAAATACATCTAAGAATCCATTTTTTTAAGCTAGATGTAAAGTTTGATTTTCCCACATATAATGGACAATGTAGTGCATAGAAATTAAACAATTGGATCAGACAAATTGAGGTCTATTGTCGGATACAACAGATCGAGCAAGATGAGGCCAAGATCCAATTAGCGTCCCTTTGGCTGAGTGGCACTGTTCTCATTTGGTGGGAGAGCAAGTTGTAGAAATGCAACAAAGACTTGGGTAATATCTTTTCTTCTTGGTCCAATTATTATTATTATTATTATTTATTTATTTATTTTATTTTATTTTATTTTTATTTTTATTATTTTTTTCTGCATTAAAAGATCAATTTTATCCTTTGGGCTATCGACAAAAGGATTTAATGGAATGGAAATATTTGAGACAAGGAAAGGGTCAAAATGTACAAAGCTTCATAGAAGAGTTTAGGAAACAAGCTTTGAATTTGAATATTCCACTTGATTCACCTAAAACTCTAACAAAGTACATTGGTGCTTTACATAGTTACATAAGGAATGCTTTGTTATTGTTTGAGCCTACTACTATTGATGCGACCAGTGTGAAAGCCATTCACCTTGAAATCAGGGGTAAGAATGACAAATAAGAGCAGCCAAAGAAATCGTCTTTCAAACCTCATAATGAGAAGTTCAAAGGAAAAGGAAAGGGAAATGACAAGAAGGAAAATACAACCAAGAAGGAGGAACGAACAAAGACATCTTGCACACATTGCAAGAAGGAAGGCCATGATGATGAACACTATTGGAAGTTGCATCTAGAGTTAAAACTAAAGATATTTGTGTAGAAATTATATAACTAATATGTTATATGTCCAAGATTCTCCTGATCACACACTATTTTAACTTCATGCACAATACAGAATCTATTCCACCATTGATCATCACATGTGGAAATTAAATCAATTGCATGCACACATTGAAACCATAAAAATTCACACACATTAACATAGTTGTTTTACGGGAAAGCCTGAAGCTGAAAACCCCAACTATATGTATATAATATATGTCATAGATATCATGTAACAATCCTCATACAAAGCTTATCACAAGCTCTCAGTACAATCCAATCGCTACACACTAATCGAGCCCGATCTTGCAAATCCATGCACCGATCTTTGCCAGCCTTTAGCCTGCCTCTACTGCGCAATCCCTACTAAATAATGGCTCTGGATGAACTCGAATTTCTCCAGCCTTTCTCAAGCAATCCTTAAAGGCATCTCCACTAAATTTGTGGTGCAAACAATGCAACACTGTAGTCACAACTGATAGTCACACTTGCTCTTTCACCTATCTCTCCACTGGTCTCCACTGAAACTGCCATGCACTGTAGTTAACTGATGTATTCTTCAGTTGATTAATGAGTTATTATTTAGTGAATTAATTAACTAATTAATTCACACCACTCTAACTAGTGTATCAATCAGTTAGACTAGATACAACTAGCTCAACTGAGTCTAACTGAGTTAAACTAAATACAACTCCACCAACTACTTCTCCAACTCCACCAAACTCTGTCACATGAGTTCTAACTGAAGTCCTCCATGAAATAGCTCCAGTAAACCCTCAGGAATAGCGTAATTCCTTCTGTCAGCTTCTGTGCCACATCTGTGCACTTAACTAAAGTGCTCCAAGAGAATAAGATAATGTTTAGAGTCCAAATATTATTAAGAGCTAATAATATTTGACATATCTATTTTTAGACTGACAGTCTAAAAATAGATTACGCCCAATATGTCTAAAAATAGAAGTCCATCTATTTTTCCAATTTGACCAACCATCCACAAATAGCATCCTACAACTCATAGAATATGATCGACATGTCTAAAAATAGACATAGTCTAAAAATAGACTTTGCGACAAAAATCACCTATGTGGGCCCCACCTAGTTTAGGTGATTATTTTCCAACTAGGATCAGGAATGATGTTTTAGGATGCCTCCTTCACTGTTTCTTGTTGCAATATTCAACACTTCCTCTCAACAAGAAAGGACTGTCTTTGCATGCGACATGCAACTCCATGCATTCGCCTTGCAACCTTTGCAAGCACCCTGCAACTCCATGCATCTGATCTGCAACTCTTCCGAAACTGAAAGGCTCCAAACAACTCAATCAGTCTAATGCATCTATCATCAAAGTCTTCAACTTTTTATTAGCTACTGCACATGTCTTCAAGAACCACTGCACTGTTGAACTCTGCACCCATGCACTCTGCACTTGCTGTCAACTCTGAACCGCGCTCCAGTATCCGACACTGTCACTTTGATCTGCCTGCATCAATTCAATTGATCATGCTATTGCTGCTCTATGGGCTCCTCGTAGCCAGGTTCAATTCATGAGATCCACACTATCTCCATGAATCCTGCCCATAAATCTCCTCATGGGAATACCCGGCATGCATGTCGCCCCACCTCTCACCTGGTGGTATAGCTGCATGCACTCCCTTTGCCCATCTGGCACGAAATTTCTCTGCATGAGTGGTTGCTCTCACTCCATGATCCTCATCTTATGGCTGCTCCACATCCTGAGGTTCACTCTTACCTGCATGCAAAACTTGCTCCCTCTCAAGCATCAATTGCATGGCTTTCTTGCACTTCCCAACAGTAGGAAGCTCCGTAGAAATCCCATCTACTTCAAGTCTGTAGAGATTCTTCGGTCGAATCCCAACCTTCTTGACTTGTCTTGTTGCTTTGTGCTGAAGGAAAAATTTTCCTTCACTAAAGACAACATCATACCCTTTATCCTCTAACATTGCGACTGAGATTAAATTCTTCTTTAAACCTGGAACATGCACTACATCTTGTAAAAGAATGAGTTTAATTGACTCCCTCTGAAAGGTAATGGTACCAATGCCGGTCGCATTGTATCGTCCATTATCGCCCAACTCAACATGCAACTGGATATCTTTTTCCACCAAGTCACTGAAAAGGTTCACATCTCCCGTCACGTGAAAGGAAGCACCACTATCAAAGTACCACCCCGATCCCAATGCACTAGACACCATGCATGCAATCAATGAGAAGTCCAGCCCAAATTGCGAGGCAAGAGCCTCACCAGCTGAAGCTCCAACAACCTGCTTGTTCTTCTTCTTCTATGGACAATTTGTGGCGAAATGCCCATGTTCGTGACAGTGAAAACACTTCACTTTGGACATGTCATGCTCTTTGCCATCCGTACCGGATTGAGAAGGATTTTTCTTCCCCTTCCCTTTCCTTGCTTTAGCAGCCAAAGCGATATCCTCTTCATCATCATTATTATATGAAGAGCCATCCCTGGTACTCCGCCTTATCTCCTCTTGCACAAGATCCGACCAAAGTCGCTCCCATCCTGGCAGTTTCTCCCGACCATTGACAGAGTCCTCATAGCTATGCCAACTCTTCGGAAGCCCAAGGAGAGCTAAGCTCACCAAGTATTCTTCATCCACACAAACTCCTACACTCCCAATCTCATCCCTGCAGTGGAAAAACTTTGTCAAGTATACCGGAATAGTGTCATTCTTCTCCATTTTTATTTTCCTGAGCTTGTCTTTAAGTGCCAACTTCCTCTAGTCACTTCTGCTTTGGAAAAATTCTGTCAAAGCCTTCCACATCAAGAATGGAGTGGCTTTACCATGAAGGCTAGACACAATGTGATCCTTCACACCTTCCAACAGAATCCTTCGACACCTTGATACCTTCTTTTGCCATGCGTCAAGTGCGGCTGCATCGCTAGAACCCGGTATAGGAATATCAACATCTATGAACTCCTTCAACCCATTATCTTCTAGCACCGCCTCCATCCTGTAATTCCATGCAATATAATTCAAGCTCCCATCAAGGGCATACTCCAATCGCAATCCATTGAAATAAATTTCAATGAATGCTCAACTTCGACACCAAGAAAACACTGCAACAAATTCGAATTCCACCAGCACAAAACTCAATTGTTTCAATAATTGCAGTCTGCTCCAATGATCAATGCTCTGATACCATGTAGAAATTATATAAATAATATGTTATATGTCCAAGATTCTCCTGATCACACACTATTTTAACTTCATGCACAATACATAATCTATTCCACCATTGATCATCACATGCGGAAATTAAATCAATTGCAATGCACACATGAAACCATAAAAATTCACACATATTAACACAATTATTTTACGGGAAATCCTGAAGCTGAAAACCCCAAATATCTGTATATAATATATGTCATAGAGATAATGTAACAATCCTCATACAAAGCTTATCATATCAAGCTCTCAGTACAATACAATCGCTACACACTAATCAGGCCCGATCTAGCAAATCCATGCACCGATATTTTCCACCTGCTAGCCTGCCTCTACTGTGCAATCCCTGCTGAAGAATGGCTCTGGATGAACTCGAATTGCTCCAGCCTTGCTCATGTAATCCTTATAGGCATCTCTACTGAATTTGTGGTGCAAACAATGCAACACTATAGTCACAACTGATAGTCACACTTGCTCTTTCACCTACCTCTCCACTGGTCTCCACTGAACTGTCCATGCACTATAGTTAACTGATGTATTCTTTAGTTGATTAATGAGTTATTATTTAGTGAATTAATTATAGTCTAATTCACACCACTCTCACTAGTGTATCAATCAGTTAGACTAGATACAACTAGCTCAACTGAGTCTAACTGAGTTAAACTAAATACAACTCCACCAACTACTTCTATAACTCCACCAAACTCTGTCACATGAGTTCCAACTGAAGTCCTCATGCATTAGCTCCAGTAAACCCTCACGAATAGCGTAATTCCTTCTGTCAGCTGTTGTGCCACATCTGTGCACTTAACTGAAGTGCTCCAAGAGAATAAGATAATGTTTAGAGTCCAAATATTATTAAGAGCTAATAATATTCGACATATCTATTTTTAGACTGGCAGTCTAAAAATAGATTCTGCCCAATATGTCTAAAAATAGAAGTCCATCTATTTTTCCAACTTGACCAACCATCCAAAAATAGCATCCTGCAACTCATAGAATATGAGCGACATGTCTAAAGATAGACATAGTCTAAAAATAGAATTTGTGACAAAAATCACCTGTGTGGGCCCCACCTAGTTTAGGTGATTATTTTCCAACTAGGATCAAGAATGATGTTTCAGGATGCCTCCTTCACTGTTTATTGTTGCAATCTTCAAAAATTTGGTGGGAAGGACAAGAAAGAGATGGTGTAAACCGTACAACAGGACCTTGGATCCGACTCCGGTGATGAGACATAAAGCACAACAATGGGCATATAAGGTAACCTTTCTCTTCATGCTATTGAAAATTCTGAATTTCATGCAAGTACAAGTTCTTCAAATGAGTCTCTTTTTAATGAACAAAAGATGACTGAATTGTTCCACATTAGAGTTTTAATGAAACAAACTAAAGTGGAAACCTTGTTTGATCTGGGCTCGCAAGTAAATTTGATTTCAGAATCCTTTGTTAAGAAATTAGGATTGGAAACCAAGCCTCATCTGAAACCTTACCCTCTTGGTTGGTTGTGTGATAAAGCCAAATTAATTGTAACCAAACAATGTAAGGCCAAATTTGTGATTGCATCCAAACTAGTAGATGAGGTTGATCTTGATGTTGTACCTTTGGATATCTATGGCATGGTATTGGGGAGTTCATATTTGTATGACAGGAAAGAAGTTTTATTTCGCCATGAAAACAAGTATTATCTCACGAAAGATGAGGTGGAATAAATTGTTATATCTCATTGTACCAAAATCAGTGCCAATCTTGTAAGTGCAGGTCAGATGAATGCTCATGGTTGCGAGAGAAAATATGCGGAGACATATGAAGCTTTCAAGGTTGTGATCCCACTCATAAGAAGGAATTGTAAGAAGCTGTTTCTAACTATGATGGGATTTTTCAGGAACCAAGTGGGTTGCCTCCAAAGAATGAAATTCAACATGATATTGACTTGCAAAAAGATGCTCCTTTTCCTAACATTGGTATGTACATGTTGTCAACCATTGAGATGGAGGAGATAAAGAAATAGGTGCAGGAATTGCTGAACCAAGGGGTCATAATTCCTAGTTCTTCTCCATGCGGTTCACCTATGGCGTTGATGCCAAAGAAGGATGGCTCATGGAGGATGTGTACGGATTATAGAGCACTCAACAAAATAACGGTGAAGAATTGATACCCTCTCCATCACATTGATGATTTATTTGGTAAATTGAAAAATGTTGTCTATTTCACAAAACAGGACTTGCGAAATGGTCATCATTAGGTCAGGATTGTAGAACATGATGTATGGAAGACTGCATTCAAGATGAAACATGGGTTGTTTGAATGGCTGGTGAAGCCATTCATACTATGCAATGCTACAACCAAATTCATGAGGATGATGAATGCTATTTTCAGGCCTTTTCTTGATGATTTTGTAATTTTATATCTTGATGACATTCTTGTTTATAGTAGGACATGGGATGATCATGTGAGTCATGTCAAAAAGGTGCTTGATGTTTTGCAAAAAGAAAAATTGTATGTCAAAATGTCCAAGTGTGAATTCGGTAAGACCTCCTTGTTTTACTTGGGTCACATTATCGGAGGTGGGCAATTAAAGATAGATCCTTCTAAAATTGATGTGATTGTATATTGGCCTAAACCCACCAATGTTATAAAGGTTCGTAGCATTTTGGGTCCAGTGAAACACCGGAGAAGGTTCATTTCCAACTTCTCCGTCATTGCATCCCCCTTACATGCATTGACAAGTGTGAAGAAAACCTTTCAGTGGGGAGGAAAGGAACATAAAGCCTTTGATACACTGAAAGAGATGATCAGTACCACACCAGTTTTAGCCTTACCTGACCTCCAAAAACCTTTTGAGATCGAGACAAATTCCAGTGGATACGCCATGGGAGCAATGTTGATGCAACAAATGAAACCTGTATGTTACCATTCAAAGACATTCTCTCAAACTGTTGTGAAATATCCCACATATGACAAGGATTTTTATGCCTTGGTTCAAAGCATGAAGAAGTGGAAGCACTATTTTATCAACAAGGAGACCATTGTTCACACTGATCACCAGCCCTTGCAGTACCTCCAGTCGCAAACCAAGCTTCAACAAGCACACCATTTCAGATGGATGGGATTCCTCCATTAGTTTCACTTGGTAATAAAATACAAGAAGGGAACCAACAAAAAAGTGGCATGCATGCTTTCTCGCCCTCCTATTTCTGCATCTATAGTTTTGAAAAATGCTTCTTTATCTTTTAAACGTTATGCTGAGAAGTATGTTGATGATGATGATTTTAAGGAGATTTATGCAAAAATGAAGCATGGATCGCATGTGGATAATTATAACTTGCAGAGAAAATTGTTGTACCATCTTGGAAAAATTTGTATTCCTGCCAATGAAAGGATACATGTACATATAGGCACACAACTCTCTTGTGTCAGGACATTTTGGTGTAGAAAATACTTTGTGTAATTTACAGAGGTTTTGTTATTGGCCTCACATGAAAAATATTGTGACTCAATATGTAAAGGGATGTGTGTTGTGTTAAGTTTGCAAGCCTGCTAATAGAAAATTGGGTCTCTACACACCACTCCCTGTTCTGAGTCATCCATGGGAAAGTATGTCCTTGGATTTTGTAGGAAGTTTACATTTTTTTAGGAGAGGTCATGACTATTTATATGTCGTTGTGGATCGAATTAGCAAAATATGTGTCTTAATGCATTGTAAGAAGAAGGTCACTGCAAAGTAGACTTATCATCTCTTCTTCCAATTTGTATGGGTCCATTTTGGGTTGCCCACATCCATTGTGTCTGGTTGAGACTCTCGCTTTCTTAGAGAGTTTTTGATGAGTTTTTGGAGAATGATGGACACCAAGATGAAGAGGAGCACGAAATTTCATCCATAGACCGACGAAAAACATAGGTTATCAACCGCATAATGATACACTTACTCCGAGGCTATTGTGGAAATAATCCCAAGTTGTGGGATGAGAATATTCCTTATGTACAACATTCATACAACCCGACAGTGCATTCATCCACTCAGAGCTCACCATTCGAGACATGCTTTGGATACTTTCCAATGGATCCCTTAGAAATGATATTTTGGAGAGATGAAGATCCCATTGGGAAAGATGACAGTGACAAAGCACAAAAGTTCATTCAGTGAATCCAGATGATTCACTAGGCAGTGCAGGAGCAGTTGGAAAAGAGTCAAGCTTGATACAAAGCTCGACATGACAAGCACAAAGTCGATTACCAATTCCAAGTTGGAGACAAAGTGTGGCCCCACATCATCAAAGACATAATGAAAGGGGAAAGAAAGAAGTTGAGAACCATCTAATATGGCCCATTCACCATACTAGATAAGATTGGAGACAATGATTTTCATTTCGATTTTCCAGCATACATGTAGATGTAGTCAGTGGTGAACATTGAAAATTTGAATCTTTATGAGCCTCATTTGATAATGGACACCAAAGAGGTTGGACAGGTTCCTACAGTGGATGACTTTGCACCTTAATACTTGGAAAATCTACCTGAGGACATCATTCTTGATAGGAAGACTAGGAATTTACGACGGGGAGACGTGGAGTACCTTCGTATTGGTTTCAAGGGAATGCATCCAATTAAATTTCGATGGATGGAAAAGGATCAAGTGAGGGAGCAATTCCCTCACTTTCAAATTGTCTGATAAATATTTTGGCAGTCCAAAAGCTCTTTAGTGGGAAGGAATGATCCTAGTGGTTCCATCAATAGAAGTGGCCTTAAAATAGCTCAAAAATCAAATTAATTGGATTAAAATGAAACCATGACTAAATCATAGTGCTCATATTTCTGATCCCAACGGTGCAAAAGACACTCAAATCCATGTTCGTATGCTCAAGTTATAGCTAGTCAAAGTTATGGTCAAACTAGGCCATGTGGCAGTCACTAATGAGGCAACAATTTGGTAGAGTCCTGATGCACAAAATCCAGCAACCAGAATGGGCAATTTTTTCCCCTCCTTAATTTTTCCAGTAACCCTTAAAATCCGGTGAATGGCTTTTAACTATATAGTTTAAAAATATCAAAAAAATTAATTTTTTGGGGTGGCGAGCCAAAAACCCCACCACCCCCCAACGAAATTCACACAAACACACACACACACACACACACACACACACACACACACACATGATGTAACATGGTGGGCTGGCCATTCGTCGGTGGACCCACCCCCACCCCACAATTTTCGATGTATTATATGTATTATGGGGCCGACGAGGTTTGAACCCACCCGACCCACATGGGTCGACCCGCCAATTGGGCGACCCTACATTTGATCCAGGTGGATATTGGTGGCCACCGGCCTATTCCACTTGTACACCCACCATTGTTTCTTTTAGTTTTTCAGTTTCCTTAATTATAGCAGCATTTACTATTTTTGGCAGTTTTTTGGGTCCTAAGCTTTCGAAGCCGTTTTGAGGGACTAAAAGACGCTTTTAGGGAAAGCGGAGAGAATAAAAAAGTCCTATATTGATTTTCTATTTTTTTTTTTTTTTTAATTTTTCGGCCTCCTCTTTGAGATCTTTGAAATGAGGTATTATGATAGCCAAACGGAGATCATATTTCGAAGTCACGACCTCGGGAAGTTGGCGTTCCAACTTACCCCAACAGGGCCCACAAGCTTTTGGCGCTTTATCTCCTAGTGTTAGGTTTTTTGGATGTTTAGGGTTTCTCATTGTTTCTTAATGATAAAAATACCACCGAGCCTCATTGTAACACAGTGCAAAGGCATGTAGCCGCCACATATCTTCTCATAGATAAGCTACCATCGTCCGAGCTAGTTTATTTCCATTATGTATGTAAGCATATTTTAGTTCTTTGATATTAATGAAATGAAGTTTTATTTATGCTGCACTTATTTACTTATGGTTATACATATATTATATTACATTCATGCATAAGTTCGGATCAATGGTATCAGAGCGGTCTGCTCTTTCTCGGTTTTTCCTTTGCATGTCCCCTATGAGGTCGGGGTATAAGTAGTTAGGGCTCGATCTGGTTTAACCTTTGCAAGATCATCCTTGCAAACCTTGACGACCTCCCATGGCAGACGAAAATCAAGACAAGGGAGAAAGATATCCTTTCAAAATATTTCTCGAGGAGGCACTTGAGAAATAAAGGAACGCGATGATGGACAACTTCGCCCAGATCCTTTGACAGCTACCCACAGGAAACACATCTTCGCCTGACAACCACTCTTGAGGCGCCACTCCTTTTAAGGTACAAGTTAAATTTGACATTCTCATATTTGAAGGCAAAATAGATGTGGACGCTGTAGATAAATGGTTAAATCCGTTAGAAGGATACTTTTCAGTTCATGAATTTTTTGACCGAGAAAATATTGCTTTTACACTCTTCAAAGCTGCCCCCATGTCAAATACTGGTGGGAAACCTACTGTGAGCAAAAGGACAAGAGGGAATCCTCACTGTTTTCAGTCGCACCCACTTGGAATTATTTCCGAGACGCCATCAAGGAACAATATTAACTTGTCGGTAGCTATGAAGATAAATACATAAAGTGGACCACACTGTGATAGGGAAGGGACCAAGATGTGCCAGAGTTCACAAATGGTTTTCGTGCCCTTTGCACAAAGTTGGGTATCAAGGATTCTGAGCAGAATTTGGTACTTAAGTACCATGGTTGTTTGCATAAGTACATCCTGGATGAAATGGAGTTCTTGGACATCTCCTCGCTCGGTGCCGCCTATCGATCTGCTATCAAGATCGAGTAAAAGTTTAAACAGAAGAAGAAAGACTTTGGATCTGTGAATCCGAAATAAGGGAAAGGCACCCCCAAACCGCAGAACAAAGGACAAAGCCAAGGCGGGGTGACCCAAGACAACCTATCGAAGCCGCAAGTAATGAAAAACACCACGAAGACAAAGAAGGACATGGGAAAGTGGGGTGAGTTCCATAAGAGCTCCACTCAAAACACAAGTGAGTGCCGAGCCAAGGAGCCACTGGTGGCGGAGCTGAAGGATTTCAAATTATATGCATGCTCCGACTATGAGTTAGAACCCGATAAGGTGAATGCCAAAGGGAAGCATATTATTGATGCGGAGTCTAGTGCTAGTGTTGCCACCACCAAGATCCAGAAGGATGTGCCCAAAGATCCAGAGGAGGGGGAGCACCTCTTCCACTCACAAATGTGGGAAAAGGGTTCCCCCTTGCAGTTCATTGTCGACATTAGGAGCCAAAAGAACTTCATTTCAGCAGAGGTTGTGAAGCGGCTAGTCCTACCGACCAGAACACACCCAAAGTTGTACACCATCGGGTGGCTTCACCAAGGACGAGATCTCCGCGTTAGCAAACAGTGTCGCCTCCCCTACAAAATTAAACCCTTCACAGATGAGGTATTGTGAGATGTTTCTCCTCTAAAATTTTGTAATGTATTATTAGGCCAACTATACTTGCAGAAGCGACATTTTGTGTATTAATCTAGGCCTCGCACTGTTATTATTATTTTGGGAAATAAGTTTTACAAGATACCAGATGTAGCACTGCCTACTGCCATCTCTTTGATCACTACGAAGCAATGCAATAAGATCATCTCCCAGAATAAGAAATTTGTTTTCCTTATGATTCACCCTTAGGGCCAAAGGAATATTGTGGCCACGGCCTCCAGACACGGATCCTCCATACTTCAGCAATAGATGGATAAGGTCATGGAGGAGTACAAGGACATCTTCACTTCACCCGTAGGGGTACCTCTACACTGTCAGGTCAAGCACTCCATCAATATGAGCCTGGGCGCACCTCTAACCAATGGATTGATCTATCGACACTCTGTTATCAAGAATGATGAAATCAAGGGGTATATTCAGGAGCTATTGTAGAAAGGGCACATTAGGCCAATTTCATCACCTTGTGGGAGCCCGATAATGTTGGTACAGAAGAAGGATGAGACCTGGAGACTCTATATTGACTATCGGGCGCTGAACAAGATCATTGTTTGGAATAGGTATCCAATCCCATATATTGATGACCTAGTGGAACAACTCAAGGGGGCCAAATATTTTAGCAATATTGACTTGAATTCTGGTTATCACTAGGTACCAATGGAACCCTCCAATGTGTGGAAGACTGCCTTCAAATCCAAGGAGGGTCTTTCCGAATGGTTGGTCATGCCTTTCGGGTTGACGAATGCCCCCACAACCTTCATGAGGCTTATGGATAACATCTTGTGACCCTTCACCAACTCATTCGTGGTGGTGTATTTGGATGATATCTTGATCTTAAACTATAGTTGGGAGGACCACCTCCACCACATTCGACAAGTCCTCCAGACACTGCGACAACACAAGTTGCGTGATAATTTGTAGAAATGAACTTTTGGCATGATCCATGTTCAATAACTGGGGTAAATAATTGATGAGCAGGGTGTGCATGTGGACCCAACCAAGATACAGGTTATTCGGGATTGGCCAACCCCAACTACTCTAATAGAGATACACAACTTTCAGGGTCTTTCCAACTTCTACCGCAAGTTCATGTTGGGTTTCTCTCATATCACTTGGCCTTTGAGTCAAGTCACCAAGGGAGGAGCGAAAACAACATTCTTTTGGTCCAAATCCCAACAGAAGAAATTCACCGAGTTGGAGCATCGACTCTGCTCTGCACCAATGCTCACATTACCAGACCTGAAACAACCATTTGAGATCGATACAAATGCCTTTGACTATGCTATTGGTGAAGTTATTACTCAATAGGGGCATCCAATGGCATATATCATAGTGAGACACTTTTAGATACAGTTCAAAAGTATCCCACCTACGACAAAGAGATGTATTCCATTGTGCAGGCCTGCCAACAATGAAAGCATTACATTTTTGGGAAGGAAACAATCATCCACATGGAAAAACGACCCTTGAAGTTCATACAGACACAAGGGATGTTGCAGAACGATTGCCATCAGAAATGGTCCAAATACCTGCAACAATTCTAATTGAACATTAAGTACAAGAAGGGAAGCACCAAAATTATTGCAAACTGCCTCAGTCGATTGTAGATCATGGAACTGACGACTGTGCTCGTCTCTTGTGGGCATGATATTTCGGGGTGGCTGCATCTTTATAAAAGCAATCTATAATTTGGCAACACATACCAGACACTCTTGGAAAGAAAACAGGTTCCCAATTTTCACCTCCAGGATGCACTTTTATGCCACCTGGGACACCTCTGTGTTCCTTTGATCCAGGTGGATATTGGTGGACACCCGATTATTCCACTTAGACCCCCAACATTGTTTCTTTCATTTTTTCAGTTTCCTTCATTGTAGCACATTTTACTATTTTTGGCAGTTTTTCGGGTCCTGAACTTCAAGAGCCGTTTTGAGGTCCTAAACAACGTTTTTTTGGAAAATTACCGATGGCCAATATGAGTCTTAAAATGGTGATTCACTATTGGTAGTTGTAGTCCTCAGATAGATATTTCTAATGATATATCGTGCGCATCAAAAAGAGTTCGTATGCCAAAGTTACGATCCCGAGAAGTTGATGTACCAATCTACCCCAATGGGGCCCATAGTTTGTAATTTCATCTCCTAGGGTTAGGTTTTTGGATGTTTATGGTTTTCCATTGTTTCAAAATAATAAATAGGCCTTTGAGCCTCATTTTAACACAGTTCATAGGCATGTAGCTTCCATATCTCTTCTTAGAGATAAACTACCATCGCCCTAGCTAGTTTATGTCCATTCTGTCTGTAAGCATAATTCAGTTAGTTGATATTAATGAAATGAAGTTTTATTTCTGCTGCATCTCTACATTATTTTTATTTCTATATTTTATTGTGTTCTTGCATAAATCTGGATCACTAGTATCAGAGCGGTCTCCTCTTTCTCAATCCTTTTTTTCATGTCCCCAACAAGGTCGGGGTATAAGGAGTTAGAGCTCAATCTGGTTGAACCTTTGCAAGATCATCCTAACAAACCTCAATGAACACCCATGGGGGAGAAAAGAAAGATGAGAGATTAGGAGATCCTATGAAAATATTTCTCGAGGAGGCCCTCGAGAAACAAAGGAATGGGATGATGGATAACTTTTCCCAGATCCTTTAACGGCTGCCCACCAGCAGCGCATCTACATCCAAAAACCACTCTGGAGGTGCCACTCCTTTCAAGGTACAAGTAAACTTCGAAATTATTGTATTTGAAGGTCAGATAGATGCAGATGTCGTAGATAGATGGTTGAATTTTCCAGAATGGTATTTCTCTGTCTATAATTTCTTCGACCGAGAAAATATTACTTTTTCACTCCTCAAAGCCGCCCCCCATGTCAAAGACTGGCGGGAAACCTACTGTGAGAAAAAGGACGAGAGAGAACCCTTTCTGTTCTCAGCCGCACCCACTTGGAATTCGTTCTGAGACAACATCAAGGAACAATATTACCCCATGGGGAGCTATGAGGACAAGTACATCCAATGGACCACGCTGCGGCAACAAAGGGATCAAGATGTGCACGAGTTGATGAATTTTTTCCATAACCTGCGCACAAAGGTGGGTATTAAAGATTTAGAGAATCATTTGGTGCTCAAGTACCGCAATTGTTTGCATAAATACATTCAGGAGGAAGTGGAGTTCCTCGAAATTACCTTGCTTGGAACGACATATCGATATACCACCAAGACCGAGAAAAAATTTAAGCAGAAGAAGTGAGTCTTTGGATCCACAAATCAGAAGCCAGGGAAAGGCGCCCCCGAACCGTAGAACAAGGAGACAATCGAAAGTAGGGTGACTCAGAACAACAACAAAATGCCAACGAAGGACATGGGGAAGTAGTGTGAATTTCATAACAGCTCCACTCACAACACAAGCGAGTGTCGGGACAAACGGTCGTTGGTGGCTAAATTGAAGGCATCCGAATCAGATGCACGTTCTAATTGTGAGTTAGAACCAAACAAGGGGAATGACAAAGGGAAGCATATCAATGATGCAGAACCCAGTGCCACCGTTGCCACCATCAATATCCAGAGGGAGGAGCCCGAGGATCTAGAGGAGGGGGAGTGCCTCTTCCATTCCCAGATGTGGGTGAAGGGTTCTCCACTGCAATTCCTTTTCAATAGTGAAAGTAAAAAGAACCTCATTTTAGCAGAGGTCATGAAGCGACTCGGCCTACTGACCATCGTACACCCACAACAGTATACCATAGGGTGGCCTCACCAAGCAAGATATCTCCATGTCAGTCAACAGTGCTGCATTCCATACAACATCAAGCCCTTCACGAATGATGTACTATGTGATGTTTCTCCTCTTGACGTGTTTGACGGATTATTAGGAAAACCATACTTGTGGAAGAGACATGATGTGTATGAGTCTAGGACTTGTTCTATTATTATTACTTTGGGAAATAAGTTGTACAGGATACCAGAGGGAGTAACACCTTCTGCCATACTGCAAAACAATGTAGTAAGATTATTTCCAAAACCAGGAAATTTGTTTTCATTATAATTCGCCCACAGGGAAAGAATAATATTGTGGCCGTAGCCTCCAAACATGGCTCCCCTACACGGAAACAACAAATGTACAAAGTCGTGGAGGAATACAAAGACATTTTCTCCTCACCCACATGAGTTCCTCTACACTTTCAGATCAAGCACTCCATTGATCTGACCCCAGGTGCACTGCTGCCTAATGGGTCGATTTATCGATGTTTTGTTTTGGAGAATGATGAAATCAAGAGGCAGATCCAAGAGTTGTTGCGGAAAGGGCACATCAGGCCAAGATCCTCACATGTACTATCTGAGGTTGATAAAACAACCAAATTTATTGAACACATCCAACATGTCCGCTAGCAGGTTCACAATATCTTGGAGAAATCCAATGCCAAGTATAAGCAACGACATGATCAACATAAGGTGCCACACAAGTTCCAGGTGGGCGACAAAGTTTGGTTGCATTTACAAAAATAACACATAACCAGAGCTCATCGGAAGCTCATACCACTCCGATATAGGCCTTACACCATTATCAAGGCCATGGGAGACAATGAATTTGAGCTCAGGATTCTCACATTCCTTGGCCGACACCCAGTGTTCAATATGGATCACCTTTGACCATACTTTCCACCATTACTAGACACATGCGACATTGCAAAAGAACTCACACCAACAGAATTAAACCTAGACTGCATGGAAAAATCCACAACTGATTGAATCATGGACACACAGATCAAGAACACTGAAAACAAAGGATCCAACTATATCGTGTTGTCAAAGCAAGCAACTCCTTCACCAGGGCAAGTGGCTCACCAAGGACCCAGTTAAACAAAAGTTTCCTCATCTCATGGAGGAAATAAACACAATGTGGACCATTGCTTCCTAAGGGGGGAGGAATGATCTAGGTGGATATTGGTGGCCACCCACCTATTCCACTTGGACCTCCACCATTGCTTCTTTCAGTTTCCTTAATTATAGCACAATTTACTCTTTTTGGAATTTTTTCGAGTCTTGAACTTTTAGATCTGTTTTGAGGCCTTAAACGGCATTTTTTTGGAAAATCACCGGCGAAATATGTTACATTTTAACTCAAAATTCATTATTATTATTTCTATTCCTCAGATATATCTTTCTAACGAGGTTTCGTAAACGTCAAACGAATATCGTATGCCAAAGTTACGACCCTGAAAAATTGATGTACCAATTTACCTCGACGAGGACCATAGTTTGGCGTTTCATCTCCTAGGGTTAGGTTTTTGGATGTTTAGGGTTTTACATTGCTTCTAAATAATAAATAGGCCTTCAAGCCTCATTGTAACACAATTTAGAGGCATGTAGTTGCCACATCTCTTCTCAGAGATAAGCTACCATCACCCTAGCTAGTTTATGTGCATTTTGTCTGTAAGCATAATTAAATTATTTGATATTAATGAAATGAAGTTTTATTTCTGTTGCATCTTCGTGTTTATGTTTTGTTCTATATTTTATTGCATTCCTGCATAAATCCAGATCATCCTTCAGGCGAGCATGCTAAGATGATTTGGGAAGCACACTATAGTCAGGTCGCTAGACATTTCAGGGTGGAGAAAACATTGGCAGTACTACATAATTATTTCTATTGGTTGAATCTTCAACATGATGTTGGGAAGTACAACATATCTTGCACTACCTGCACCATTTCCAATCGACCATCAAGAAACATGGCCTATATACTCTGTTTCCTACCCCTAGTTGACCTTGGGAATCCATCTCCATGGATTACATGTCGGGCCTTCCTTCTACCAAGAATGGAAACGATTGTGTTTTTTTGGTCGTCGAAAAATTCTCTAAGATGGCCATTTTGGCGACTTGCAAGAAGAGTATCACAACATAGGCCACTAATAAACTCTTCTTTAAACGAGTGTGGGTGCACTTTGGGATCCCATAGTCCATTATCACAGACCGAGACAATAGGTACATTTTGGTCAAGTCTCTGGTTGATGCTAGATACCGAGCTCACTAAGTCCACAATTTTCCACCCCCAAACTGATGGCCAAACAGAGGTCGTCAACAAGATGATAATTAAAATTCTGCACAGGTACAACTCGAAGCATCCTCACACATGGGATGAACTCCTCCCTTATGTCCAACACAACTACAACCGAGCTCTCCATAGATCAACTGGCCACAACCCATTTCAGGCGGGGTTGGTATTCCAACCACTATGCCCCATTGATGTGGCCATACCATTTGCAACTACTTAGTCAGACTCGACTCATGTCCAATCCAAAGCTAATAGGGAAAACAACTTCATTGAGTGCATTCAACAAGTCTGTCAATAGGTCCATGAAATATTGGAAATATCCAATGCTAAGTACATGCAATGACATGATCAACATTGGGTGCCACACAAGTTCCAGGGGGGCGACAAAGTTTGGCTACATTTGCAGAAGGAGCGCCTTGTTGGACCCCACCGCAAGATTCACCCACTCCGATATGGGCCATACACCATCACCAAGGATGTAGAAGAAAATGCCTCTGAGCTCATCATTCCACCATTCCTTGGTTTGCACCTAATGTTCAATGTAGACTGCCTCCTACCATATTCTCCACCATTATTGGACACATCCGATATTGCAGAACAACTCACACCCACAGAGTTAAACCCATATTGCATGGAACAAGCCAAAACTGATTAGATCATGGAAACACAGATCAATAACACCCATCAATAGAGGATATATCTATATCGAGTTGTCAAAGCAGGCCAACTCCTTCACCAGGGCAAGTGGTTCACGAGGGACCAAGTTCAACCAAAATTTCCTCACCTCATAGAGGCTCTCAACGCAATGGGGACCATTGCTTCCTATGTGGGGAGGATTGATCCAAGTGGATATTGGTGGCCACCCACCTCTTCCACTTGGATCCCCACCATTTTTTCTTTCAATTTCCTTAATTGTATCACAATTTACTATTTTTGGAATTTTTCAGGTCTTAAGCTTCTAGAGCCGTTTTGAGGGACTAAAAGACATTTTTAGGGAAATCAGAGAGACAAGAAAAGCTCATTTTAGCATATGGGTTTATTTTCAGCCTTTTCTTTGAGATCTTCGATACGAGGTATTATGATAGCCAAACGAAGATCGTATGCCAAAGTTATTACCCCAGGAAGTTGACATTTCAACTTACCCCAACAAAGCCCACAAGCTTTTGGCGGTTCATCTCCTAGGGTTATGTTTTTGTATGTTTAGTGTTTCTCAATGATAAAAAGGCGACCGAGTCTCATTTTAACACATTTAGAGGCATCTAACCACCACATATCTTCTTAGAGATAAGCTACCATCGCCCAAGCTAGTTTATTTCAATTCTGTATGTAAGTATATTTAAGTTCTTTGATATTAATGAAACAAAATTTTATTTTTGCTGCACTTATTTCTTTATGGTTATATATTTATTCTATTGCATTCCTGGATCAATTTGTATTAGAATTATATTTAATCCATAACAAAAAACCGCACGCCATTCGATACAGACCAAGCCACGATTAGGGTGCGACGAGTTTTGAACCCGGTCCACCCCCAACAAACTTACCAAAATTTTCCATTGATCTAACGACTTGATTATGTGAACTTCACCCACTCCATGCTATATAACCCCACTTTTATGCCATCCGACCCAATTGGTAGAGGAGAAGAGTGACAGAACCACGAGCAGCCAGGGGCGACAAAACCTTGAGTTGGGAATCTTGCTAGATGTCAAAAAGATTCCTTTGGGGTCTAGAGTTTCCAGTGTCAGAACATGAAAATTTTATAGTAACTTTTGTACAATTTCTCATCAGGAATCCAACCGTGCAGTCCATTTCTCCAGCTGGGGTCTCCATTTTCAGGCCATCATCAGAAGTGGAGGTATAAGGTGTCATTTTTGTAAAGTTGCTTGTAATTCATTTTTGCTGCCAATTTAATGAAATAGGCCTTCCCACATTGAGCCGGGCCTGGAGACGTAGCCCACACTGGGTGAACTCTGTAATCGAATCGTCTTGTGTCTCCGATCTCATGTTTTCTTATGATTTATGCTTCTTTTCAGGTGTTTAAGTTACTTGGTTATAAACACTTTTATATGTAATTCTGTATCCATCCATGAAGTAAAATATCCAGATCAATTATTTATTTATGCAGTCCCTAAAAAGACGAAGCAAACCAATAAATAAATAAATTTAGCTCCTTCTTCTAGTATGAGGAGAAAGATTGACTTTCAGGATGCAAATAATGATAGTGATGGTGGAAGTGGTCAATGAGAGACCAAAGAGAGCCATTTTAGGTATAGGACATAATATGGTATACTTTCATGTTTGGTCATGGGATGTCATTTGTATATTACATCAATTTTATACATAGGTAACCATATACCATACTTCCATGGTTGGGGATGAGGTGTCATTTTGTATATTGGACACTCCATTCCATTTTATTAAAAATGTATAGTTGAGAAAATTTTGAGAATATATATAGATAAATAGATTGATTGATTAATTTCATGGCACATGTTCTACAAGTTGAATTGTTTATTTATTTGATGTTGATTTGTTAGATTGCTACATTGAATTTTCATATATATGGTGGTGATGCAATATCACCTATGGTGAAACGAGTACAAAAAATGTTCAATGGTTGAAGGTACTTAGTTTGGATTTTTCAGGACATGTTAGTTAAGAATATTCCTGGTGATACATGTAGTTGATGGTCATGCAAAAATAGCAAGGTCACACCAATGATGCATGGTGACTATAATTCTTCAGTAGTATGAGACTATCAGTGAAATGAAAAGTCTAACCTTGTGGAATTTCCCTTCCAAACTCATATCATACAAAATAATGAGGTTTGTGTTTAACTTAGGCAATTTATTCTTAATATGAATTAATTTTCCTAAAATCAATCATTTCGATCAAGATTTTCATCAATATTAGAATATCATTGAGAATCATCACAACTAAGCATAGAGTTTTAAAAACAATGAGGTAAAAAGAAAGTGTATGAATTCAAAGACTTAATCCCAATAAGAAATTATTGTTTAAAAGTGGCATGTATGTTTTATTATGGAATTTTTAAAAATATATATTAACACAACTCTTTGTTCATAAATAAGTTGTTTAAAAAAAAATTCACATACATTTCTTTGTTAATCATTTCCACACTTGAAATCAAGTTTCTTGGTCTAGTTTTCATCATAGAAAAACAAATTTACATTCAACATATGATGAAATAACTCTAGCTAGTAATGATGAGATAACTTCAATAATTTCTATAGATGCCAATGATTGACTATTATGTTACATCTTTGTTACTCTATGTAATATTTGATAATTTTTATTTAACCATATTTTATATGTACATATTAACTAAGATATTGGACATGTGACATTTTAGATTGGAATTAATAAAAAATAATATAACAAGGACATCAATGTCTATTCATTTAGTAACACGGTTGATCATATCAATAGTAATTATTGGACAAAAGATAACATAAAGAAAGCTAATGTTGCTTAATGTGTGTTTTAAGCATTCACTCACTTGAGCACTTGATCCTCCATGTAATCAACAATGGTTTTGGGGACGAACCAAATTTGTCCCCCCCTTAAGAATACACCAATTTCATATAAAATGATATTCACTTATTTTTCATTTACTTAATTCAAATTTCTCATGGTTTTCATCAATGCATATGTTACCGGATTATTAGAAGCTCTTTTGGAGTTATAGACATGCAAATATGCTCAATATAAGGGGGAATATGGATTTGAAAATCATTAATGTATTTTTTCTTCAGTTACAGGCTAGCATGAGACTTCAAACTCATGCGCATCAATTAAAATAAAACCCTAATATCTTTAGATAACTCTATGAACTTCTTAATAACGATACCAAACTCACAAAAGTTATCAACGCTTCAAACATTATTCCTCAACTGTAATTTATAGCCCACATATCATTCTCTATTTGTTAAAGAAATTTTGCATAACCCTTATTGAGTGAAACCATAGATTCAAAGGTCCTTAAATTAATCAATTTTTGGCCAATGGAATCATAGGATAGGGATGCCCCCAACTGCAACTCAGTGTCAAGAGTGAAACATAATCTATAGTTCATCCATCCAATTCCCACTTAGAGTTTTATGGTGAGTTGAAAATCACTTCCCGAAGCCATTCAAGTACACATTGTTATTCTGGTTTGGGGGTATAATGTCTCAGGCCATGGTTTTGCAAAATCCACCCCTTTTTGCAAAATTTGCATTATTCTTGACTGAGAGAAATCCTAGATGAAAATATCCTTAAATAAATCAATTTTTGACCAATGGAGTCCTGGGATGGGGTTGTCCCTAGTTGTAACTTGGTGCTAATAATTTGTAACACAACTCATACTGACCCTGGGCCTAACCAAGGGTAGAAGGAGGTAGTTACTAGATTGACTCGACTCCCATATTTACGTCATGGAAATGGGGTATAAATTTTTTGACCTTTTTCAACCATCTCAAAACTTAAAATTTTTAAAATCACTGTGTTCCTCTCATCGAGACCTTTCCCAATAATATAAAATTTATTCCAATCTAATTCCTAGATTATAAGATATGACCACATGAAGACTAGTCATTTGGTTAGCTCCACTTCACCAACTTGCCACGTGGCTATCCTAGTCAACCTCTCACTGCCACATGGTAGCATTTCCTTAGCTTCCGACCCACTCACACCCAAGTCATAGATTGACTTTCCTCAACAGCCTATAAGACCCAATCTATAACTTAACATTGTGTCTACAATAGACATATAGACAGACATACACACATACACATAGATCAACTATATGCCAGTGCACACCCTTCATGGCCACGTCATGCTACTACTCAGAACCTTGGAAGGTTCCCAAAATACTCCCACTGATATATTTCGGGGTCATTCCCTATGGGAAAAGTGGCTGTGCCACCTCCACGTTAGGATTCAACGCCCTTCCTTGACTTAATCACAACACATCTGCACCAAATGATGCTCGTCCCCACCAAATGGGCTCCACACACCACGTCATCCTGAGAAGTGGATACCGAGAGTTACTCCTTTGCACTCCATTCAAAACCTTCAAGGATGAGACCTTCAAGGTCATCTAATGGCCATGTAATCTCATCCACCAATGGCCTAGTTCTCATAGGTTGATGTGCATGGTCACTACACATGGTCACTTGACTTACCAGGCATGAGTTCCCTAACTCTTTCGAGCCCTACAATTTCAACCCATGAATTAAATAGTATATGGATGACTAGGACCATTATGCCCCTTGGAACTAAGTCATGGTGGTTTGATTGCAAGATGTATTATCACAGATTAGTGCCCAAGCCTATATGTTACAGAGACTCTAGCCCCAATTGGTGCCCCTACACATAAATATGCAAGGGCTTGAACCCAGTGGTTTTCAAGGGATTCTTCCCTCAACACCTACTATATACATATACATAAACATTTCTATCCCTCTTTAGCCTGCAAGAACTTGGAATAACCTAGCCTACAAAATGTATATGAGTGAACTTACATAAGTATGTATACCATCCCCCAGAGGCTACAACTTATAAGCCATGACCCACTGGTCTCATACTTTCCATGTGGTTGATTACTTTCTTAACAAATTTTATCTACCTCTTACACACAGGTCATAGAATAATTCCATAGAATCATGACAACTATAGGAATAAACCATTTTAGGAAGAGAACATGCAAGCACATATCTGTACAAGAATCCACATTCCTTAATATTAACACAAGCCATATATTAACACAATAACCACACACACACACACACACATATCAATAAATCAATGTAAGTAATTGATCATTAACAAATATGACCATCTCTTCACGCTCTAGCATTCTTAAGTCATTTCAAGCTCAAAATATCCACGAAGAATAAAATATTTCATAATATATTTACATAAACATTGATGTTCCTCATTTATGAAATACACAATACTTATCTGCATCAACATAACATTACTTTGATGTAAATATACAAGACATAACAATAACCACAAGCGCAAAATATAAGATTGTACTTTTCTTATAAGAGATTTGGCAACTAAGAGTGGGACTCTAACTCTCCACCCAACCATAGACAAGCTACAACCACTATTACTTGTAGCTGTCACCCCTTGTAACCCCCTCTCTCCCATATTTACCCAATTTCACCGGTTTTCCAGGGTAGACATGTGACAAAGAGTTATTATGACATGACCCAACCTCCAAGTTCCAGTTAAGAAAGTGGGGCCTACAAACTGACCACAAACTAACAACTCACAGACATCCCTCAAGACACTAGGTCACCCAGAAGTTAGTTCAAAACCTCTGATGACAAAATACTGAGTTGGAACTGATTTTTCATTGACCTAACCCCTAACCACACCCACAACAAGGCATGCATGTGGTTGTGAGCCTGAAACCGCACTCACAAGCCTAGCTACAAAAAATCGTGACCTAAAATCTTAAGTTTAGAGCATTCGATCCCAAGATCAGTGCCACCTTTTCAGGCCAACCTCCATACCACTGACCAAAACTTACTAAAACTTTCCAGAAGCATAATTTACATGATGAAAATGCCAAAAATTCAAACTTCAACAAGATCTTGACCTAGAGAGGTCTAGTACTTAGCATACATTTCATGAAACACATGGTAAACATGTAAGATACAGGTAATGAATGCATATTTGATCATAAACTGATAGTCTTCACCTGAGAATAACCGAGAAGGCTCTAAACCCTCTCTAGCTAGCTACAATAACACTTTTTAGTCCATGCATTCATTAACCATTCATATATTCATCAAACATGTCAAGACCCATCGATAATATACATCATATAACCACCATATAACCAAAAAATAAACAACATATAAACCAGAAAATAAAAAACATAAAAACCATGGAAACTCAGCTTTAATATGAAAATTCCATATTCCAAGAATGGATGTGGGATCTTATTGAATAAAACAAACAAAACCAAATTAGGGCTTCTAGAGGCCAAACCACCTCAACCCTTAACCAATGATTCCACCTCACGGTTGGACATCACTAACACCAACCATATCGGTCTCTACCCATGCTGTCCAGGGCTCCAGGAACTAGTAACTCAACTCACAACCTTCCAGGGCTTCAGAGTGTTTGTCCAACTCGGCTCTAGGGAATAATAAATCAACCCACCAAGGGATTCAAAGCATTTTTCCCAACCTAGGCTCCAAGACTAGTAACTCAACCCAAGTTGTTCTAGGGCTTCTAGAGTGTTTGTTCCAACCCACAACCACAAGGAACATGAGAACCAATAAAAAAAACAACAAGTGGAAAAACCCACAACATCATTGATATCCCGAAAATGGGAATGCAAGGCTAGAACCACTCTCCATTCATGAAAATATGCATGCCAATAACAACACATAAACAGAAAATCACATGCATATACCATGCATCCATAAATCAACAAGGAAACCACACATGCAACCTATTACCTACAAAGGAATCCAGCTGTATCTATTGATCCACCTGTTCCCTTGAAATTTATTGCTTTCCTATGCCTTCTTGATCCAAATCCAAGTGAATACTAGAGTGTTCCAAGCATGCACCAAGAATACTCTTAACTGTGAAAGAGTATGAGAGAGTGAGATAATATAATAAAGCTCCAAATCTAAACTGAAAAAAGCCTAACAATTGAACCTCATAAGCATTTTTATCATTGAAGCCTCTATTTTCTTCATTTTCCTTCATTTTTACTTCAATTCCCCTCTCATGCAAATATGTGACTCTTCATCTCCCTTTTATTCTATTTTCCTCTATTTCATAAAGAAAATGCCAATTATTTCCACTTTGCCTTTTCCTATTTCCTTAGCTATAAAAAAAAACATTTGACACCTACTAGGATGTTTTTCCCACCATTCAAATTGGAATATGTGTCCCATGACCTTGGTCTTATATTTTTTACATGGAAAATCAACCAGGGGTTGATACATCCCTGAGCCAGATTCCAATGCTTGAGGTGGAGTGCTTATGAGGAATTTCAACTAACAAAACAATTGAAATTGGATTCCACAAGGGCACACTACCTTCATTCACTAACTACACACATTTTTCATTCATTATTTCCAGGTATAATCACATCCATGATAGGATACCACATTATAGAGGGTTTTCATCTCACATTCAGGAGAAGAAAGTCCACATGAAGGAAAGTTCATAAGTGGATAATATACTATTGGTTAAAGATATAACCTCTCCAGGTGGTTCATTAGTGAGTTAAGCACTAGAGCTTCAGCCCCAAGGAAACTCCTAGTGGTTTATAAACTCTCACAAGCACCTCAGTGACTCCTCCCAATCCAACATGTTCACCAATCCACAATATTCCAATGGGTTCCTCATCCTTATAGGCAAGCCACTTCTCTCTGTAATTATTTCACCCAGGAAGCCTTTATAAGTGTTCTTCAACTGGTTTTATCTCTCCAAAGCTTGATTGGTTACCAATTTTGATCGCAACCTTCCCTGTGTCTTTCAATGTTCTTCTCCATTGCCTGTGCACTTTATTCCATAGTATTTGAACGCTCGAGGGTAAGATAATGACATCCTTTTTATTTGGTATGTATGCATATGGGTGATCATGTGGGAATCCTCTCCCAAATAGATTATATGTCTGCCCTTTTTTGTAGCTCTACACTAATCAACCACACTGGACATTGCAACCCGCATGACCTTTTTAATTTTTTTTCCTTTGATGATTATGGTTGGATCTATAGGACACCTGTGCATGTCCTCTTCTTTTCAGTTAAATTTTTTTCTAGTACTCCAATTAAAACCACTCAACCAACCAGGACTGATGATTAGAACACGAGTTACCTTAATCAATCTCCTTCCTCAAGCAATATAGAATATGTGTCCCTTTCTCTTAGCCTTTAATTAATTACAATTTATTTACAATGGGAAAAATATTAACAAGGGGTTGTCATAGAATCTAATATAATCAATAATTTTCCCATCTGAGCCCTAGTTCAAATTTTATGGTCAGTTGCATCTCACTTCCTGGAACGATTCAATGTCATATGGTGATTTTTACTAGGGATATATAGACCAAATTAGGTAGAAAAAAAGAGTTATGTAAGCTCTAAAAAGTGTGTCTGGCCAAGGCCCATGTGATAACACTACCCACAATCACTCGAGCCAATGTTTTGACAAATTCACCCCTTTGTGCAAAATTTGCATTAGTATTTATTAGAAAAAATGCTAGCTCTAAAGATCTCCAGATAGATCATTTTCCATCCTACTGAATTTTAGGAGTAGGGTGTCCCTAGCTATAACATGGTACAAAATTTCAATATAATTGACGGTTTTCCCATCAGAATCCTAGTTTGAATTTTATGGCAAGTTGTAATTTGATTCCAAGAGCCATTTAGTAACAAACTGTGAATTTGGTTCGAGACTATAAAAACTAAATCAAGTAGCATAAATGAGTTTTAGAAGTTCAACATATGTCTTTGGAAAAGGCCCATGTGACCATGCTACCCATACTGACTCAAGCATGGTTTTGCAAAATCCATCCCATTGTGCAAAATTTGCATTGTTTTTTGCTATGTGAAACCTTAGATCCAATTCTCCTCAAATATTTTTTTTTGACCTATGTAGTCCTATGAGGGTGGGTACCGCTAGTTTTAACCTAGTGTAACATAATTAATAGTTTTCCCATCTGAGTCTTGGTTTGAATTTTATGGCGAGTTACAACTCTTTGCTCGGAGCCATTTAAGGATGTATTGTGAATTTTTTCTGGGGGTATAAAAACCAAGTTCAACAGAAAATATGAGTTTCATAAGCTCTAGAAAGTGTTTTTAGCCAAGGAACTTGTGAGCATACTATGCACAATGACTCAATCCAAGGCCTTGGAAAATCCACCCCCTTTTGCAAAATTTGCATGTCATTACTAAGTGAAACACTAGATCCAAATATCCCCAAACAAATATTTTTTCAACCTAGCATAACTTGACTCTAGGAGTCCAAAAATTTGATGATTCAAACATTCAAGTCTTGCTTTGAATTTTATGGCTAGTTGCATCTTGCTTCCTTGAGCCATCAAGGGACATTTGGTGAATATTTTCCAGGGGTATAAAAACCAAACTGGGTAGAAAATATGAGTTTTATAAGCTCTGGAAAGTTTGTTTACCCAAGCCCCATGTGAATTCATTTACCACAACCACTTGAGACAACATTTTTTAAAATCCACCCCCTTGTGCAAAATTTGTATTGGTTTTTACTTAGTGAAACCCTAGATTTGAAGATCCTCAAATAAATCAATTTTTGACCTATGGACTCCTAGGAGGGGGTGTCCCTAGATGTAACCAAGAGCCAAGAGTCCAACATAATAACAAATTCTTCCATATTAGTCATGATTTGAATTTTATGGCCAGTTGTATCTTGCTTCATGGAGCCATCCAAGGACATATTATGAATTTTGTTCCGGGGTATAAAATCCAAAAATGACAATAAAGAGAAATAAATGTAATTTAAGGTCACAAATAACATGATAAAACAACACTAATATTGATGTTAAATTACTTGTGAGTAAACTAATAAATCAAAAAACCATTAGTGAAAATAATGCATAATAAATCTAAAGAATGCCTACTAACTGAAACCAAGATGATTCATTTCTCTTTAAGCCTCTCTTGTTTGTTTGGATTTTAACAAATTATTGTTATTCTTTGATTATATTTTAATATCCATTCCTTGATTCCAAAATAGATAAAATAAAATATTAAAGCAATAAGAAAAAACTCCTATTATGTGTATATGACTTTCAATCAACATTTTGTACTTGTAATTGTGAATTCTGCTTTGCATAGGGCTAGTTTTTGGGATCAAATTTAAAATAAGTGTGGGGATTTTGCATAAAGGTGGAAGGCCTCATTTTTATATGAATTGTATCATGTTATTGGAGAACCTCATATTGTCATAAGAAGTCAACAAATTCTTTCTCTTTATGGATTTTCCTTGGGATGATGTCTTTGTTCAATATATTTATGAGTGTTATGAATTATGAAATGCTATATAAACATATTAAGCACCAATTCACTCAAGTAATTAACAAATTCCATGATACACCATATTAGGTGTCACATATAAGTGATGCACCGACAACACATATGCATCGATGCACATAAGTGATGCACTATAAGTGACACATAATCTAAATTGACCACCACACACTATAATCTATATAGTGTCTACAATATATGAGAAGATATGTAATGAAATTATAACTTCTATTTACCAATCCCCAATTTTGAAGACAGGTTTATGCCTATTTTTATGTAAACATGTGGTATACACATAAAAATGATAATGTGGAGAGAATAGAATGTAGAATGCCAAGAGTTGGGTGCCAAAACTCCAACATAGTGAATTCAATTTTGAGTCATAAGTAGACACTATAAGTAGAAACATCATAATGACATAAAATCACAAGTTGGAAATGTTTTTCAATTTATATTGAATTGGAAAACCTATTTGGTGGGAAACCTAGTTGATGACTAAGGCTGAGTGCATAAAACCTCATTTTTTCTAAAGAAGTGAACAAAAATATATGGAGTCCAATGAGTGTACATTTTAATAAGATGATGCTAGTATCTATGATATGCATGCAAAGCCTAACATCACTAGTTGGGAATGTTTTTTGATCTACATTGAAGTGGAATTTGAAAAACCCTAGTTTTGTGAATTTGAAAAACCCTAGTTTTGTGGAATTTGAAAAATCACTAGTTCTGTGGAAAATGAAAACACTAGTAATGTGGAATTTGAAAACCCTAATGAATGACCAAGGTTTGTTATTTTTATGGATTCCCTATCAAGGGTTTTAAGAGACTCGTTTGTGCTTGATTGTATTAAGCTATGGTGGATAAGGATGATAATAAGAAGGAAAAATACACTAACTTGAAAAATTGAAGAGAGAGGCCATTGTTGTAGACTTCAAGGCTAATGTTAAGTTTGGAAAACCTACCTGATGGCTAAGGATAAGGCTAATCATGCAAAACCTAGTTGATGGCCTAGGCTAAGTGTGGAGAACCTACTTGATAACTAAGGTTAAGGATAAACATGTAAAACCTATTTGATGGCCTAAGTTAAGTGTGGAAAATGATAGTTTTACTAACATAAGAGAAAATAACATGCATATGTGAAGGCATATGCAAATGAAAAAATTGTGTAGAATTAAGATAAGGTGTACAAGGAAAATTTGATAAGCAATGAAGAATAAATTGTAGGCACACTACAAAAGGGTGGGCTTGACATGATTGGGTGTTTGAAAGAGAACATAATAGACAAATAGATGTGCAAGAAGGACTATAAAACTAAATCAAGGGTTTGGGCCTCTTCTCACAATATAGGCGTGAAAATGATGACAAAAGAGATAATTAATTACTTGAACTTATCATAGCCATTCCAAGCACAATTTTAGAAGAACCATTGGAGTGGTGTCAAAAAATACCCTAAGAATATTTTATAAGTTAATTGAATAAAAAACATACCACATACCACATAGAAAATAGAAAATAACATGTTGATTTTTGTAGCATCAGAAAGTGTTCCAAGTCTCAAAATTTGTAAGGAGGCTTGGACATTAGTATTCCAAAGAACCCAGAAACCGTTTATGGAAATTCCACTCGGTTTATGTTTTATTAAAATAATTAATTATTTTAATGTAGCCCTAAGTCTAAACTTAGGGAAATTAAATAATCAATGGGTATTAATAAAACATAGTGTGAATCTTCTAGAGAACGAAGATCAAGTCAAGTTTTAATCTCAACCATTGATTAGACTTCTAATCTGGGTCGTTTCTTCGTCAATGAAAATATTATAAAAAAGGGCTTGAGGGTCATTTGGAAAGAAAGCCGGGAATACACTCAGTAACCCAAAGGAAGTCAATTATGAAGGAATATAATTTGATTTTAGAGGGAGAGTTGCAGGGTAGAGTTGCAGAGGTAGAAGAAGGAGAGGGAGTCAGCAGTAACAAAGGTCGAGGACAGAGGGATGCAAAGAGCCACAGAAGGCAACGCAGAGTAGCAGGGCAGTGAGCCCACACGTAGCCCACCCAGAGTGACATAGTTTGATATAGGGACTGTGCAGAGAAGCACATAGAGTGACGCAGAGGGAGGTAGTGGGTATTCCGGTGTCAGAAAATATCTAGAAGGAACCGAAGAATTTATCTCAGGTGTTTTCTAAAGATGTCTACTAGTCTATTTCTTGTAACGAATTTCATTGTTGAAGAATAATATATAAACCCTCATTTGCTGCACCAGCTTTCCCACATTGGGTTTTTCCGGGGACAATTGTCCAAAAGTAAGTGTGTACATGTGATTGATTCTTATGCTTATATTTATTACTGTTCCTTTCTCTTCATAAAAATAAGTGAATGCTGCAGTAGTATTTATTTCGAAATTTATTGGAATAATTCTGTAAATAACTTATTGAAATAATAAGTTGGAGAAATAAATCTATAACTGTAGAAATATTTTATGGTTTGAAATTTCCACATGGTATCATAGCTAGAGATGAGTAACATGATCAGAGAACCGAAAATTGAACGTAGATCAGACGTTGTTGCAACATCAACCCAAAAGGATTCACATAGTTATCCAGAGAAGAAGGGTAGCATGGAAGAATAGATGGATCACGATGTTTTTGTTATGGAATCTAGATTGGAAGAATAATTTGCTTGTGTGTGAAGCTCTGCTTCTCTTGAGATCTGGTACATTGACAGTGGGGCTTATGCTCACATGATGAGAGTACGAGAATGTTTCTCAAACTACCAAGAAGAGTAGATGAAATTTAAAATCACCATGGGAAATAAGGCAAAATGTACCCCTATGGGAAGAGGTACCATAGTATTTCAAAGGGAAGCTGGTAATAAGATTCATGCCACTAATGTAGTGCATGTTCCTGGATTGGGGATGAACTTACTCTCGGTGTCGCAACTTCAAAACAAAGGCTATGATGTTTACTTCATTGGCAGTAAAGTATACGCCAAACACCCAAGTTGGAAGAAGAAAGCACAAATCAAAGTGAGGAGCAATAAAATCTACACGTTACAACTCGAATCCCTAATGGAATTGATAGGAAACACTGATGAGAAGGACTTGAATGAGCTATGGTACAGACACAATGGGGTACTTGCATCATGGGGCGTTAAGAATTCTCAATAATACTGTCACGGGAGTTCCAGAATTGAGCACCAAGCGAGATGATGTCTGCAGAGGGTGCGTATTGGGAAAGTATGCCAAGGTATCATACCATAGAAACAAAAATAGGGATAAGAGTGTGTTGAGATTAATACACTCAGAAATCTGTGGGCCAATGTCCACTAGATCTCTTAGTGGTGACGAATATTTTGTCACCTTAATTGATGACTATTCCAGGAAGAACTGGATCTACTTTTTGAAGACCAAGGATGAATTCTTTGGCTGATTCAAGGAGTTTAAATCTTTGGTAGAGAATCTGATAGGAAGGTGGATCAAGATATTGTGATCAAACAGTGGTGGAGAGTACACATATAAAAACTTCATAGAGTTCTGCGCGAGGGAAGGCATCAAAAGAGAGTGTACTGCTCCGTATAATCCAGATCATAATGGTATTACAGAGTGGAAGAATAGAACTATTGTCGAAGATGCAAGGGCAATGATGTACGATCAAGAAATGCCCAAATTTATGTGGGGTGAAGCTTGTAATACAAATGTCTACATACAAAACATGATTCCTCACTCCAGAAAGTGTCTTCACTGGCAGCAAGCCTGAAGTGAGCCACTTTAGGATCTTTGGCAGTGTGACATATTGTCATGTGCCCGAAGAGAAGAGGAAGAAGCTAGATAAGACTGCAGAAAAGGGATATCTGGTGGGATATCGTGATAACGCAAAGGATTACCGTATATACATTCCCGAGATTAGGAATATTGTGGTACGGTGGGATGTGAAATTCATTGAGGAAAGGGCCTTTAGAAAATCTCGAGAGATGCCTTCTACTACAGAGTTTGAGGAGGATCCGCTGGTCCAACCACAAAGACCTGCGGAAGGTAATACGAGTGCCTCTCCAAGGCGTGGGGATCTAAGGGATACATCTCCCGAGGACTTTCATGAAGGAGAGTAGGTAGATCCACCCACTACTAGTGGTAAGATGAGCACGAAATTGCGACAGGTTCTGAACAATGCATAAAGAGTTTGTCGGAGCTCCCCAAAATGAGAAGAGGTAGCATAGACAACGTGAAAGGTACTAAGCTTTGGTAGCACAGGTTGGGGAACCATCTAGTTTTCAGGAGGCAGCTAAGAACCAGGTATGGGTCGATGCGAAGGTGGAGGAATAAAACTCCATCATAACGAATGATGTCTAGGAAGTGGTTCCCAGGCCTCAGGAAAAATTAGTTGTAGGTTTCAGATGGATCTACAAGATCAAATGTGTTGCAGATGGCAACATCGAGAAATTTAAAGCCAGGATTGTGGCTAAGGGGTACACTCAGAAGGAAGGGATAGATTATGAAGAGATCTTCGCCTCGGTAGCCCAATATACTTCTATTAGATTCGTGATATCAATTGCTATGCAAATGGGATGGGAGATTCACTAGTTGGATGTCAAGACTGTGTTCCTGAATGTGGTGATAGAAGAAGAAGTATATATTGAACAACCAAAGGACTTTGAGATGCATGAGAAGAAAAATTATGTGTGAAGGCTCAAGAGGGCCTTGTATGGACTGAAGCAAGCCCCTAGAGCTTGGTATGGTCAATTTGACAACTACTTGAAGAAAATGGGACTTTTCAAGAGTGACGTAGATCCCAATCTCTACTATCTGAGAGTAGGGGATGAGCCTCTTATAATGGTGATGTATGTGGATGATATATTTCTAATAGGATCATCTAATCTCATCAAGGATTGTAGAATAATTTAGCTGCATAATTTGACATGAAGGATCTAGGGCTGATGCATTATTTTCTGGTGTTGGAAGTTTTCCAGCAGAAGGGTGAGATCTTCCTTGGTAAAGGAAGATATGCTATAGAAGTTTTGAAAATATTTCAGATGGAAGAATGTAGACCCGTGTCTACTCCAATGATTACCAACTGGAAGAAAATTGACACATCCAAAGATTATGAGGCTGATCCTACATTGTATAGGTAGCTCATATGTTCTTTGATGTATCTGGTAAACACAAGACCAAACATTTGTTATGCTGTCAATACTTTCAATTAGTTCATGGTGGAACCTAGGAGGTCTCATTGGGCAACAAGCTTGTTCTCATATATTTACAAGGAACAATAAACCTTGGGCTGAAATACACCAGAGGCAATGACATCAGGCTGAGTGGGTTCACTAACGCAGATTGGGATGGGAGCCCAGTAGATCGAAAAATTACCACTGGGCATTGTTTCAGTGTTAGATTGGGGATGAAATCTTGGTGCAACAAGAAATGGAAATCCATGGCCCTGAGCTCTGCAGAAGTTGAATATATGGAAGCAAGAACGACTTCGTGTGAGGCCATATGGATTCGGAAATTTCTTTTGAACATACTCAAGGAGAAGATGGAGGTGACCAGTATTCTGTGTGATAACCAGAGTTGCATCAAGCTCTCTGAGAATCTAGTGTTTCATGATCATTCAAAGCACATTGACATCAGGTGTCATTTCATTAAAGACTGTGTTTAAAAGGGAGTAGTACAATTGGAGTACACTCCTATAGGATAACAAGTGGCGGATATCCTCATGAAAGCTCCGGGAAAGACTAAGTTTCTCTATTTCAGAGAGAATATGGGGATGATCAAGAATCCATTTCAGTAGCAGGAATAGATAGGTTAAATATTTAGAGGGAGCTGCAGTACATATGAGGCAGTGACAGTGAAAATTTCATGGGCAGCAGTACAGATGGCAGCAACTCAGCACCCATGCATCAACAACGTAGAGGATGCATGCATGCATTTTTCTAGAACACTTTCCTCACGAAGAGGGAGTGTTGATTTTTGTAGCATTAGAAAGTGTTCCAAGTCTCAAAAATTTTAAGGAGGCTTGGACATTATTATTCCAAATAACCCAGAAACTTTTTGTGGAAATTCCACTCGGTTTATGTTTTATTAAAATAATTAATTATTTTAATGTAGACCCTAAGTCTAAACTTAGGGAAATTAAATAATTAATGGGTGTTAATAAAATAGAGTGTGAATCTTCTAGAGAACGAAGATAAAGTCAAGTTTTAGTCTTGGCCATTGATTAGACTTCTAATATGGGCCATTGATTCTTCAATGAAAAGATTATAAAAGAAGGCCTGAGGGTCATTTGGAAAGCAAGCCGGACATACACTCAGTAACCCGAAGGAAATCAATTATGAAGGAATATAATTTTATTTCAGAGGGAGAGTTGCAAGGGAGAGTTGTGGAGGCAGAAGAAGGAGAGGGAGTCAATAGTGAAAAAGGTCAAGGACATAGGGACGTAGAGGGCCATAGAAGGCAACATAGAGTAGTAGCGCAGTGAGCCCACATAGAGTTACACAGTTTGACGTAGGGACTGCACAAAGAATTAGATAGAGTGACACAGAGGGAGGCAGTGGGTCTTATGGGTGTCAGAAAATCTCCAGAAGGAACCAAAGAATTTATCTCAGGTGTTTTCTAAATAATTCTGCCAATTTGTTCCTTGTAAATAATTTCATTGCTGAAGAATAATATATAAACCCTCATTTGCTGGACTGGTTTTCCCGCATTGGGTTTTTCTGGGGACAATTTTCCAAAAATAAGTGTGTACATGTGATTGATTCTTATGATTACATTTCTTACTGTTCCTTTCTCTGCATATACTTAAGTGAATGCTGCAGTAGTATTCATTTCAAAATTTACTGGAATAATTCTGTAAATAGCTTATTGAAATAATAAATAGGAGAAATAAATCTATCAATGCAGAAATATTTTCTAGTTTGATATTTTCACATAACAAACATGCCACATACATGACCACTTAACTACGGTCATTCAAGTAGACCATCTAGATCATTTCTAATACTAATGGCTTCTATTAACTTCTTGTGTTCATGGTAAGGTATGAAGTACCACGCCTTCGGTGTAATCTTCAAATCACATCTTTTTTATTTTGTGTACTTTAACTTCGCATTCAATATTCTCCTTTGATAAATATTGATCCAATAAAAAATTCAATGCATTTGGAGTCTATCAATGAGATATTGAGGGTCTTCTTTCCCTCTACCCATTTTTCCAAGTAATATTTATTGCCCCATTCATTACCTTTTGGGGCAACCATTGTGTATATGTGCCCTACAAAACTGGAGTGGCAACGTATGAGTCCACTAAATAAACAAATCATACTATAGTAATCCTAGTTAATCAAAATTAATAGAATATTCACTAGAATTGGTTGTACGAGATCTGAGATGTGATCATAATCTAATAAAATACTTGATTAAACGTCCTCCAATTGTGATAATTCTACAAAGAGTGATACATGATCCTAGATATCAACCCAAATTTTGAATTCACAAGTGTCCCATTGACTAATACCATATGCAACATAGAAGAGAGAGATTTTTCTCATCCATATTTCAAGTATAACATTGTTGGATGTTCAAAATAAATGAAATCCATGAGTTCCCTTGATTGTTTTTCATTTATATAAATGTGATTGATCTACATTTACCACCTCCCAAAAATATATACGTACATTTGATTTCTTAGTTGCTTGGTATTCTTGTGTTCATACTCCCTCACCCATAATTGATTAGAACCATTCAACAATGGATGTTGAATCTCGAATGAGGGAAGTGGTAGTGAACTTCATTTCTTGCCTACATAATGCAATTTGATGCATGCATCTACTCCACCATGTTCCCCTTTTCCATGCTCAATCTCAAAATAGTTTCAAATATGTAGTAGTTTGTGATTTTGGTGCAATATACATAACCATTGTATACATGTGAATTTGAACTTGTCAATGCAAACATATGACCAAATTGAATGTTGATTCATCTATATATTATTCTCCTTCAAGTAATTGTAGAACGACTAAAATAATTTCTATACATAAGTTAGGTCATGGCACCTATCATCACTTACGTAACAGTGATACTCCAATATAACCTTGTTGTCTTCACCACTATCTAAACCATGCTTATATGTGATATGTATCATTATAATGACCTACTTTGAGTGATAATATTAGCTTTGAATATCATTTTGTGACTAAAGGGTGTAGTTTTCTACAATATCTGGCATTGATAACACAATACCATGGAAACATACCTTAAAAAATTGAAAATGCTTGTCCCACCATTGAGCCACATTGACATGTTGTGCATATTGTTGGGATTTTTCGAAGAATTCCTTGATGAAGTCACATAATTGTACTTGGTATAATAATGATAAATATTTATATAAATACATTATTGCACATACAAATTGCTAAAATGTTAAAATCTTAGCATCAAACCACTATATGGAAAGAAAATATATTATTTACATACTCATTGCTAACATCGGAAGTGACCAAAAATATATTTTTTCATTCGTTCCCTCCCTCAACATCACATGTGCCATATATGAATCTTTGCAATTTAACCCCTTTCCTCTTAGTAATTCCAATCCACCACACCTAGGTCATGTGACATCTAAGCAATATTTATGATAAAATATACAACCATCTACGTTGTACATAGGGCGATATGAATAAATTTTCCATAGGATGTCAATGGTAATTTAGCTAAGAATTCCTACACAAGGGTGTTATGCAATACAAATTTTACACACACACACACACACACACACACACACACACATGTATGTATGTATGCGTATTCAATGTGGTATCGACAACAACATGTATGACAAGTCGTGTTTATCCTAACATACCAAGGGTTGCATTTCTCAAATGATCGTTGGCCCAAGTTAAGTGAAAACTATGCATTCTTAAATCTCTCATACTATTCTATCTGTGTCATTTCAAGAAAGTGTTTAATATGGGATTCATGGTGCTCAAAACCCATTCTTAATTTTATTACATCTTTTTTGTGGGAAGAAGGTTTGGTGTTCTCATACCAAAATTTACATTAGTCACTTAAATTCTCTAGTTAACTTCATAACAATGGGGCAGCCTACTAGTGAGGTCCACAAATCTATTTGGTCACCTATGTCAAGGCTATCTTGTCAAGTAGAACACTTTTGAAGGGTTTTGACATTGCATTTGATGACATGGGATGTGTGTTTTGGAAAATTATGTTTTCCTGTGATCATGTTAGCAATTGATTATGACAAGAAACAACATGTTGCATTATGGCCTTGGGATAAAGTTGTCTTACCATTTTTTTGAAAAGTATCCATAAGGTTTCTAACTATACAATTACCTATTTATGTAGTTTAAATTGTTTTGATACCTAGAATTCTTCTAACAATAGTTTAATTCCTAGATTTTAACAAAGAGAAAAATACTTGACATTTGGGTGCATTGGATTTTGGTTCAAAGTTTTCTTTGATAATTTTATAGGATTGGTAAAAAATAGTTTGGTCATGTATTTTCGCTTCAAGTGATGACAAACTAATTTCATCTACCTAAAGGAATTTAGGAGTTCTTTGTCACACAATATCCAATGAAGGCAAGGGTGATGGACGCGTATTATAACACGCTTGATGTATTTGTTGTGGATTTACATTCTTGGAAGGGTATTAAACATGCTCATGGGTAGTTTTTGAAATTTTGCATTGTTGAACAAGACATTGCACCACAAGAACCTCTCCATCAAGAGGTTGTGCCCGAATTGCCTCTATAGTTTATTCCATACTAGATCTAAGAAAATCCATCATCATCTAATCATCCACAACAATTTTTTAAATTGTAATATTCATTATATTCATCTATTGTGCTAGAAGTTGGATCCTCCTTTTCTAAAAGTTCACATTTTTCTATACATACCCTCTCGTTTTCTCTTACTTCAATGATTTTTTTTATGGGTTTTTTTACTTAATGATTTATTTTCCAATTCTCTTATACTATATCTAATTTACTTTACTTCAATAATTTATTGAAAACCTTAAAAATATTTATCTCAAATATTTATGAAATTGTCGATAAAATAAACACTCTGGTATATTAACTCATAAAATAAAACGAAGTAAACTAGGGAAATTAATCACCCAACAAAGAAAACTTTGTTCCCAACATAATATTCCTTCATATTAAATTTCTTAGGAAAATTTGGGCCTAGAGCCACAAAGAATGCATAAAAAACTACAATTGTTGGGAACTTGGAACTTGGTCCCATTGGGAAAAATTGGCCTCAAGGAATTTGACTCCTAGAAATCAACACTGTTGAAGCAACTCAATATCTTGAAAACTAGCCTCCCTCACCAACAATTAAACCCCTCTTTTTCCTCGTACAACCCCTATGCACTTGAAAAATTTGTCCTCTGGATGTTTTGACCCTTCTCTTCAGCTAACTCAGACTCTCTCTTTCCTAGATTTGGATTCCCTGAAATATTCTGCTCCCATCTTCTCACTTCTCTTCAGGTTAATTGAGTCTCGCACTCTTCAGAAAACCACTTCCTTAATAATTTTTGTATACTCACCTTTCCTTTAGGCCTATTTTATAATTTCTTTAATCCAAAATACCTAACCCTAATCTCCTCAGTGATCAATGGCTAGGATTAAATCCGAAGCATAACTTGAGATCAATGATTGAGATTATATCTAAGTCACTCAAATAATTTTTTTAGTTATCCTTATAACTTTGGCCTAATAATCCACAATAATTAATTAAATTAGTTATTGTACTTTTCCTAAGTTAACCTTAGGAAAGAAATCATAAAATCACTTACTCCACCAAGTAAGCACCTAAAGAAGTAATCAAATATCTTCTACATGCTAAGACACCAAGCTAATGTAGAAGACGTTTCGAGGCTATGAAATTGACACTCCCTCCTAGCAAGGAAGGGATTCCCCACCACTCCTAGCTTGTCTATGTAAAATACAAACTCCCCTTCACTCTAAGAGGCTTGGTGAAAATATTTTATACTTTATACTCTATGGAGATGTACTACAATCTCACAAAACATCTGTGGAACCTATCTCTGATAAAGTGGTATATGATATCTATATTCTTGGACCTATCATGAAACATTGGGTTCTCAAAGAGATTAATGAAACAAATTGTCATAGTGAATCATAGTGGGCCCCATCTCAAGACTAAATAATCTTGTAAGCATCTTGCGAAGTGATATGGCCTCACAAATTTCCAAACACGCTACCACATACTTAACCTCTATTTAGCTAAGTGACATTGAGTGCTACTTCCTACTATACCATGAGATCATATATGATCCCAACCTAAAAAAGCAACCTAAAGTACTCTTCCTATCCACTACACTCCCTACCCATTTTGAAATTTGTAGCCTTGCAACTCCACTCCACCAACTTTGACATAACTCAGTCCATACTTCACTATACCAGGGAAAGACCTTGACACATGCTTCAATGCCACCAAATGAACCCTCCTCAACTCCACCATGAACTGCTTGAGTGTGTTCATAAAAAAATACATATCAAACCTAGTGTTATCTAGATACATCAAGGAACGATGTCTCTACAATGTGGGATCCACAATATCACCCTCAGAAGAACTTAGCTTCCTCAAGTTGGTATTCATATGTGTAGACATCAACTTGCAAACCTCCATCTTGAATCTCCCCAAAATCACAATTACATACTTTCCCTTCCCAAGGAATATCTCTCTTGGATACTTCCACATCCCTAATCCTAAGAAGTAATGCAACAAATAAATGTCCATCCCAAACTCCAAAGTAAGGACCTACTTGCACATCTCTATGAGCTTCTCTGATCCCGTCAGAGAAATTTTGTCAACCTACAATACAAGGATAAGTGGCTCACCATCAACAAGTATATAGTATAGATTGGAGTTGGCCTCAATATTGGTGAACCCCCATCCAAGTAAGCACCCAAAAATCCTAGAGTACCATGTGTGAGGTGTTTTCTTAAGTCCATATAAGGGCTTATTCAATTTTCATACACGAGACTCTTTCCCATGCACTTTGTAACAAACCTGGTGAAAATTCCATGTAATAAAAGTTAATATAGGAAAAATAATAACGACGGTTATGGGACACGTATTCCACGCTGAACGTTGGGAAAAACATACTATTGCGGGTGTTCATTTGGTTTGTTATGGATAAGGAAATTGGAAATGGAAATGAAAAAGGATTTGGAAAGGGAAAGTGGCATTTATTGGAACTTATTTATGAAAATAAGGGAAATTAGGAGAAAAGGAAGGTGAAAGGTCACAGGTTGGATGTGAGGAGGAAAATGAAGAAAAATAGTGGAAAATTGAAGAAAATAGAGGCTTCATTAATAAAGAGACTTTTGAGGATCAATTGCTCCCATTTTTCAGTTCATTTTTGGAGCTCTTTCTCTATTCTCTCTCTCTTACACTCTTGGACACTTATAAGAGTTTTCTTGTATCACTTCAACATTATATCAAGAAAATAAAAGAAGGCAAAGAGTAATTAAAGATAAATCAAGGAAGAGCAGGATCAAGTGGCTAAAACGGCATTATTTGCAGGGATCGAGTTGCATGTATAATTTCCTTACTAGTTTTGGTATGCATGGTTATGCATGTGTGTTCTTGGTTCTCTTGTTGTCATTTGCATGGGTTTTCCCAGGTGTGAAAATGTTCTTCAACCATGCCTTGCCATTTCCGGATATCCATGGTGTGATTGGGTTCTCATGTTTTGGTTGAGCTGGATTGCTAGATGGATTCGAAACTGAGCCAGGTGGTCTCTGAATGAATGAACACATGGCCTAGTGATCCTTGATCCAAAATATGGATTTTGGTAAAGCCACTAGTCTCGTAACCCCTGAACCAAACTGTGGGTTGCAATAAATCCAAATATTGTGTGCCTTTGTGGGCCTATGAATCCTCGACCATTGAATGGAGGAATATACATTAAATCCTAGAGGTGTGTGCCCTCAGTCAGGCCTAGCGATCCAGTGGGGATTGCAGTAAATCCTGGAGGGTGGAGTCTCAATCCGGCCTTTTGATTTGGTGGGGATTGTTGTAAATCTTGGATACTGGAGTCTCGATTAGGCCTAGGAATCCTGACTAGTGAATGGTGGGATATACGGTAAAGTATAGAGACTAGGATAAATGAAATTTACTCATGGTGTAGGTGGAGAAATCCGGTGGCATCCATGCTTGTTTAGGGCCTAGCGAGCCGGCGGGGATTGTGGTAAAGCCTGGTTCTATTGATGAGGGTGAGGTGGTTTAGCCTCATGAAGCCTTGGTTGATTTTGGTTATGAGTCCCATATTCATGATTGGAATATGGCATGAGGGTGATTGGATGAAAGAAATATTTGGTTCAAACAATATATGATCGAGTTGTACATGGAAGTCCCAAACCTGATTGGATTTGATTTCCTTCGTGTTTTATCTGAAAATGTACTAATTCATATGTGGAATTTATGGCTATTGTGTCCTTGTTATTTCTGTTGTTTATATGCTGGTTATGAGTATGTTTTATAACATATATGATGTATGGATCTCATCATGTTTTTCTTGATAAATGATTGAGAAATGAATATATGACCTAATATATGATAATGAAACTAATGTGATAAGGATTCAATGTTTCTTAGTGATTCTTAGATAAGTATGAGACCCCTATGCCCAGATCTATTATTATGTCCTGTAGAATGTATATTTGTGACATTTTTTACGAAATGCCTGTCATGGCTATTAAGGGTCCAGTCAAGTCATTGATAAAATGTTTGCATTAGTACCTTTGTGTCAGTGTTATTTATCATTAGTGAAGTTTTCATGAGGTTCTGGGAAGTGGCCTGAGTCATGGCCCTAAAAAAGTGGCATAGAATATGGGGTCGTTAGCACAAAAGTAGCTGAAAAAGTCCATAGTCATTGGGATGACCTTGCTATGGGAGCGACTGGAGGGTTCCAGTCACACTGTTGCCTTGTCATAGGAGAAACTAGGTGTTTGGTCAGTAAAAGACAAGTTTAGTTAGAAGTTAAGCACATGTAAATGTTGGTTGGCTCGTTGAGATTCTGTAGGATGTGTGAATGGTCAATTTGATTGTCTTCCATCAGTGCCACTTCCTTAAGGTGACCTAGGAGGTTAAATATCATCATAGTGGCCTCTCGTCACATGCCTACCTTGGTGGACCAATTATGTTGCTTAAATGTGGGAGGAGGGTGTTACACACTTCAAATTCACCAGGATGCAAAATATACACCTCTTCCTCGATTACAAAGGTAGTATTCACATCCATTAGATGAATCCCCCACCACATATATGAGTGAATAGATATAATATTTTGATTGATGCATATTTGGTTACAGGAGAAAATATCTCCTCATGGTCTACTCCCTCCTTTTGGGAGAAACCTCTGGCCAAGATCCTTGCTTTATACTTATGGAAAATATCATTTGTTTCATGCTTGATCTTGAAGAGTGATTAAGAAGTGGCCACTGAATTCCCCTCAGGCCTTGGTATTATCTCCCACACAATGTTCCTCATGACAGAACTATACTCTTCTACCATGGAATTCCTCCAAACCTACTATTCTGCTTCCCCCTAAGGGGTAGAAAGCTAAAAATCACTGTTGTTTCTCTCTAAGGCCAAAGAAATATAAAATTTTTCTGGTGGTCTACCCTCCTTGAAAGTGATACTAGGATCCTCCACATGCTCCTCAACATTTCTTAAGGTATTCTCAGCCTATCACAACCTTCTCTTGGTAGAGCTTGAAGGAAAATATTTCTCCACCTAATTAGAAGGATGTGCCCTTGTTTCTAGTCCATCCTTAGCATCAAAAGCCTCTTTCTACCAATCCTATGCCACTACTATATCTATCCATGACCTCCTAAGGGTACTACCTTCCTCTAATCTGACATCCCTCTTGACCATTATCTTCCTATGTTCTATAATGTATACCCTATAGGCATTTAAAGTCTCATTTCATCCAACAAAAAATCTCCTCTTTGATGGGGGCTCCAGTTTAGTTCTCTCCTCTGAAGAAATGTGGACATACATTGGGCTACATAATATGCATAAATTAATGAACCCTATTTTCACTACTATAAAAGCCTACTCAGGAGTCATGTCCTCCACTACCCTGTGAGTACTCTTGTTCTATATACATTTGTATTACATTCCTTAATCCACAAGAACATAGATAGATCCTAATCATGGATCATGGCCTTGGCTACTATGACTATACTCTTTTTCTTCCTCTCTACCACTCCATTGCAGATTGTAGGGCATTGTTAGTTCTCTCTTGATTCCTACTTCCCTGTAGAAATCCTTAAACTTGTTGGAGATATACTTACTCCCATTGTCTAATCTTAGGACCTTGATCTTCTTCCTAGTTTGTTTCTCCATTAGAGCTTTGAATTATTGAAATAGAATAAAGGCCTAATCCTCGACCTTCAATAAGTAGATACAAGTACTCCTAGAATAATCATCTGTGAATGTCATAAAATAACTTCTCCCTGATGTAGAATCCACTAATATAGGACCACAAATGTAAGAATGCACTGAATCTAACACACCCTTGGACTTGGTCACACTTTTAGGATATGCTACCTTGGATTTATTTCCAAGTGCACATCCCTTACACATACCATTTTTCTCTATAATAAACCTCAAAAAACCAATTACCATCTCCCATAATGGTGGTAGATCCCTACAATGTATATGTCCCATCATCCTATGCCAAATATCAATTTTGTTGTCTACATTAGGTACTGGGGCTTTCATTGGCTATCATCTCAACATATATATGTTATTTTCCATGCTTCCAAAAACTCGCCTCATAGTAGGATCAATCCCTTTCATTCTAAAAACTACCTCACCTCTCGTGAAACTGGCCTCAAGTCCTCTATTTTCCATGATTGAAACAAAGATTAAGTTGTTGTCCAACCCAAGTACATACATTACCTCCTTCACCTCCATAAGACTCCTTGAGTCTAGCTGGAACTATTTTCTACAAATTCCATCCACTACATACCTAGCGTTATCACTATGCTATACATGTAGATCTTTATAATCCTTGGCCATACTATTGAATAAATCATGAGATCCCATCATGTGACAAGATGCTCCACCGTCCACAAGTCGCACTGCTCTTGTAATGGTACCAGGAAGATAAGATACTAGAGGAAATTCCTTCTCGATTTATTTTTCCAAATCATCTATCTATGTTTAACAACCTTGGTTAAAAATCCATGCAAAAAAAATATAAGACCAAGGTCATGGGACACGTATTCCAAGTTGGCTAAATGGTGGGAAAAACATCCTAGTGGGTTTTCATTTTGGTTAATTATGGCTAAAGGAAATTGAGAAAGGAAATAGCAAAGGCTATGGAAAGGCAAAGTGGCATTTATTGGCATTTATTTATGAAAATAATGGAAGTTAGGAGAAAAGGAAGGTGAAAGGTCACATGTTTCATGTGAGGAGGGAACTGAAGGAAAATAATGGAAAACGAAGAAAATAGAAGCCTCATTGATAAAAATGTTTCCGAGGATTAGTTGTTACCTTTTTTCAGTTCATTTCTGGAGCTCTCTCTATTCGATCTCTCTTTGAGTCTTGGAAAATTTTCTTGGAGCGTTTCAGCTTTGGATTAAGAAAGGAAAAGAAGGCAAAGAGAAAGCAAAGATAAAGCAAAGATAAAGCAAGGAAGGGAAATATCAAGAAACTACAACGGGTTTATTTGCATGCATTGATTTGCATGTGTGATTTCCTTTCTATATTTGGAATGCATGGTTATGCATGTGTGTTCTTGGTTCTCTTGTTGTCATTGGCATGGGGTTTTCCAAGTGTGACAATGTTCTTCAACCTTGCCTTTCCATTTTTGGATAGTCATGGCGTGATGGGGTTCTCATGTTTCAGTTGAGATGGATTTCCATATGGATTAAAAACTAAGTGAGGCGAATCTCTGAATGAAAGAAGACATGGCCTAGTGATCCCTGAATAGACTATGGATTGCAGTAAATCCACTAGCCTAGTAACCCCTGAACCAAACTGTGGGTTGCGATAAAGTAAAGTATTGTGTGCCTTAGTGGGCCTAGGAATCCTTGACCAGTGAATGGTGGGATATACGGTAAATCCTAGAGTTGGTTGCCCTTAGGCCTAGGAATCCTTGCCATTGAATGATAGGATATATGGTAAAGCATAGAGGTAGGTGTCTTGATTATGGCCTAGTGATCCTTGGATCAAAATGTGGATTGCGGTAAAGACTAGAGACTAGGAGACATGAAAATTCCTCACGGTGTAGGTGGAGAAATCCGGTGGCATCCATGCTTGTTTATGGCCTAGTGATCTGATGGGGATTGCAGTAAAGCCTAGTTCTATTGATGAGGGTGAGGTGGTTTAGCCTCGCTAAGCCCTGGTTGATTTTGGTTATGAGTCCCATATTCATGATTGGAATATGGCACGGGGGTGATCGGCTGAAAGAGAGTTTTGGTTCAACCAATCTATGGTTGGATGGAAAGTGGAAGTACCAAACTTGGTTGGCTTATGAATTCATTAATAAGAGGTCCTTTCCTTGGTATTTCATGTGTAAATGTACTGTTTCATATGTGGTATATATGGTTGTTGTATCCTTGTTATTTCTGTTGGTTATATACTAGTTATGAGCATGTTTTATGACAACGATGATGTATGGATCTCATCATGTTTTGGTTGATAAATGAATGAACAATGAATATATGACCTAATAGATGATAATGTAGCTAATGTGATAAGGAATAAACGGTTCTTAGCGATTCTCAGATAAGTATGAGACCCATATGCTCAAATTTTTTTTATGACCTGTAGAATGCATATTTATGACATGTTTAACGAAATTCTCGTCATTGCTAGTGTGGGTCTAGTCAAGTATTTTTTTAATAATTTGCATTGACATCATTGTCTTTATGTTATTTTTCATTTTTGTAAATTCCATGAAGTTATGGGTAGTGATTGGGTCCTAACCCTGGAAATTAGTCTTAAATCTCGTAGTCGCTGGCATAACATTGGTAGAAAGAGGCTATAGTCATGCTCAGGCAGGCTCATGGGAGCGACTTTGGCTCTCAGTCACATGCATGCATTTTCAAGGGAGCTAATATGGGTTTAATCCATTGAAATGTTAAGTTGCCTCAGGGGTGGTCATATGGAAGGGTCGGTTAGATCCTAGAGGTTTTGTAAGATGTGTAGAAGGTCATAATTAGTTGTGTTGTGTCCATTCCACTTCCTTAACTCTACATGGGGATTTGAATCAGATAATAGTAGCCTTTCATCACATTTTTACCCCAGTGGACTAGTTAACTTGGGTAAATGTGGGAGGAGGGTGTTACAAAGTGGTATCAGAGCATGGTTCAACACTTGGACTGGATGGGGGGAATGTGTTTGTCATGCATACATGTAAGTTGCATATGCATTATTTATGTTGTGGACTATGTTCTTGTTGTGTATGAATGGTGGTGGTCATTTTTGAGGTTGTGTTGCCATGTGGAAGTTGATGATATTGTTGCTGGATGTGTTTTTCATGAATGCATGTGAGTTGTATATGCATTTGCTATGCATGTCAATGTCTATACCATGTTATGCATGCATTTTTAGGGTTATAGATGTTTTCCATGAGGTCATTGTTGTCCAGGTAAATCCCCTCTGCGGACAGAGGCGATCCCTCTAGCCCTAGGGTGGGTCTAGCAACTACGGGAACATACTAACATCTACCTTCCTAGATTGTAAATGAAATTCAAAGCAAGGAAGATGACCTACCTCGTTCTGATGCTATGTTGTCGTCTTCCATCAAAGCTTCTTGATTTGTCGCTCTTCTCAAGCTCGATACACATTGCTACCAACGTTCGATTATCTATGCAGACAGTCAAGACACCATGACAAGCGTAAAACCATGACAAACATAAAAACAATTACAACCTATCTAATTGTTCAAGGAATGCTATAAATATCACTATAGATGTAAACAAGAGCGGAAGATAAACATCAGATGCATTTTATTATGATAAAGACAAAGGGAGTTTACAACCAAACCTTGATGTTGAGGCTCTCCTTTGGCAGGTCTGTATCCAAGCACGTTTGCAACACCCTCACACACAAAGGTCCAGGATCTCACTATGTTCCCAACACACACAAAGGTCCAGGATCTCATTATGTTCCCAACACACACAAACAATCACACTCTGCACTATTCTCTCGAAGCTATGATTGCTTCTTCTCTATGCTAACCTTTTCAGCCGTCTGTTCAACTATGTAGCCATTCAGCTATTTAGCTATTCAACTATCTCTTCTAACGAGAAAATCAATGGAAGATGGCTAAATTTATAGAGGAGAGGAGGAGGTTGGGATCCCTACAAAGGTGGGAGGGAGTCCTATCCTTTAGGAGAGTTCCAAGGGAGGTGAAAACTACTAACTAAAGGAGGGAGTCCGTGGTTGTTCAGTGGAAATACTCCCTATGACTCATCCATGAAGTTGTTGTGATTGAAACTTCGCCTCTATTTTAAAAATAATTTCGATAAACAGATTGGCGCGGGGGCTTAATTGGGACAGAGCGCCAACTGGCGCGGGCTAAGTGTTAATTTTCCATCTTGGCGCGGGAGTGTAACTGGCTACTCGCGCCAAGGCAAAAACATGTGTTTTTACAGTCCTGCTCAGGGAAATGTCAACAGGAGGAATATTGCCCTCATGGAAAGGGATACAATGATGGTATTTGCAAGGCATGACACTGCTTATTGATCACATAAATGACCCTCCAATGGGCGAGATGGGGATTGCAGGGACAGTGAAAAAATGCTGTGTAACAGATGCCCCGTAAAGTATGAAGTCTTAACATGTGTGAGGGGTGAAATGATTTTCAAGTACTTGCAAGGAACCGGATGCTACTGTCGGGAGGCCTGTAAATCAAGAAAAGATACATATACATAACTGAAATCTCTGTTGAAAATACATGAATCCATGGTATAGGTGCAACTATCCATCAAGAAAAGGATCATGTGAATGTATCCTCGGCATGGACACATCCATCCGAATGAAGGGATCATATGGAATAGATCCACGGCATGGGCACATCCATCCATATAGAGAGGATCAAAACAAGAGGACCCACAGTATGGTCACAACCATCCGTTTAAAGAATCATATATATAATCATGAATGACTCATCCCTCCTCGCAACCTGGACTTTTGTGATCGAAGCCCAGGGTCTTGCGCTCGAACAAAACCTGATCAAAGTAAAAATTCCAACATGCGAATAGACGTGTTGAAGTCGAACATGCTAGAAAATCACTTGATTACTGGTCAATGAAATGAACCGTTAACAAGTGCGAGAGAAACCACCCATAATGTCAATGGCTCTCAAGGTACTACTAGTAAAATCCATTGAATGTGAACAATGATCTGAAGTCGAACACCCGTGAAATCACCCGATCGAAGGCCAATGATGTGAACCTATCGTCGAATGCAAAGAACTTGCCATTAGGGCATGCAAGCTCTAAGGTACCAGAAAGGAGTCTCTAGATCAACTTCCCGGATAATGAGAAGAAGTCGTCAGGAAGTGATCCATCGAAGGAGGGTCATAATGAATCCCACATTATAGAAACGAATTAGGGAAGATAATATGAGTGCAAATCAAGACCGAAACAGAGGATCAGGGAATGTACAAACTACAAAAGGATTTTCTCTTGAACATATCGGGGACACGACTCTGGAATTTGGCAGCATTTGACTCAAATAGGATTAGAGGTCATGTTGAAAATATTGGTAATCGAATGAGAGGCAAACAGATTTCCCAAACCCATGGAGGCAAAGTGACAGAGTGAAGATATATGAACCTGACACAAAATGTAGACAAGTGTCATTTTCAAGAGTGACATACTGCCGACACAATTGAGGAAAAAATTCCATTTCCCCCCACCATTTCTGGTGAGTACCTCTTTATTTTTACACAAGCTTGAAGAGGATACCATATGCTAGTCATATAATTTTGTCCTTCAGAAAAATCCAACCTGTTGAGATTGCAACAAGATGATGAGCTTAGTGGAAAGAAGTCGCCTTCACTAAGTGGGCCCGCAGGCTATTTTTGACGCATAATATATTTTTAGACTATGCCTATTTTTAGACATGTTGATCATATTCTATGAGTTGCACGATGCTATTTGTGGATAGTTGGTCAAGTTGGAAAAATAGACGGACTTATATTTTTAGACATATTGGGCGGAATCTATTTTTATATTGCCAGTCTAAAAATATATATGTTGAATATTATTAGCTCTTAATAATATTTGGACTATAAACATTATCTTATTCTCTTGGAGCACTTCAGTTAAGTGCACAGATGTGGCACAGGAGCTGACAGAAGGAATTATGCTATTCCCGAGGGTTAAGTGGAGCTATTGCATGGATACTTCAGTTAGAACTCATGTGACAGAGTTTGGTGGAGTTATTGAGGTAGTTGATGGAGTTGTGTTCAGTTTAACTGAGTTAAACATAGTTGAGCTAGTTATATCTAGTCTAACTGATTGATACACTAGTGAGAGTGGTGTGAATTAATTATTAATTAATTCACTAATTATTAACTCATTAATCAACTAAATAATACATCAGTTAACTACAGTGCATGGACAGTTTCAATGGAGACCAGTGAAGAGGTAGGTGAAAGAGCAGTGTGACTATATTGTTGCATGATTTGCAACACACAGTGGTTGGATATGCCAATGAGGATTGCGTGAGCAAGGCTGGACCAATTCGAGTTCATTCATAGCCATTCTTCAGCAGTGATTGCGCAGTAGAGGCAGGCTAGCAGGTGGCAGAGATTGGAGCATGTATTTTGCTAGATCGGACCTGATTAGTGTGTAGCAACTGGAGATTGTACTGAGAGCTTGTGAGGAGCTTTGTATAATTATTGTTACATGATATCTATGAAATATAATATACAGATAGTTGGGGGTTTTCAGCTTTAAGCTTTCCCATAAAATACTGTGTTCATATGTGTGTGTTGGAATAACGATTGCCGTTAGACCAAAACCCATAGGCATTAGTCTCCACTACAATCGCCAGAGTTAGGATCCACGAGAGGCAATTAGTCCATGTCGCGAAACACATGGGGAGCGTTGAACCCAATGTCCAGCAATATCCCCCCAAACGCGAGCCGGGTGAGTTTCGAACTCGAGACCTTTCGCTCTGATACCACTTGTTGGAATAACGATTGCCGTTAGACCAAAACCCACAGGAATTAGTCTCCGCTACAATCGCCAGAGTTAGGATCCACGAGAGGCGGTTAGTCCATGTCGCGAAACACACGGGGAGCATTGAACCCAATGTCCAACAATGTGAATGTTTATGGTTTTAATGTGCGCATGCGATTGTTTTTATTTCCGCAATTAATGGTCAATGGTAGAAGAGATTCTGTATTGTGCATGAAGTCAAATAGTGTATGATCAGGAGAATATCGGGTGTATAACATATCAGTTATATAAATTTCTACATGGTATCAGAGCGATATTGATCATTGGAGAAATTGCAAAACATTGAAGCAGTTGAGTTTCGTGCTGGTGGAATTCGAATTTGCAGCAGTCTTTTCTTGGTGTCGAAGTTGAGATGTATTTCAACGGATTGCAATTGGAGTATTCCCTTGAGGGCAGCTCGAATTATATTGCATGGAAGGACAGGATGGAGGCGGTGCTGGATGACAATGGGTTGAAGGAGTTCATAGATGCAGAAATTCCAAAACCTGCTTCTGTGCGATGCCGCCGCATTCTCGACGCATGGAAAAGAAGACAACAAAGTGTCGAAGGGATTATTGGAAGGTGTGAAGGATCACATAGTGTCCAGCCTTCATGGTAAAGCTTCTCCATTCTTGATGTGGAAAGCTTTGACAGACTTGTTTCAAAGCAAGAGCGACCAGAGGAAGTTGGCGCTCAAGGATAAACTCAGGAACATAAAAATGGAGAAAGGCGACAGTATACCCAAGTACCTCACGAAGTTTTTCCAGTGTAGGGATGAGCTAGGAAGTGTGGGGGTTACTTTAGATGACGAGGACTTGGTGAGCTTGGATCTCCTTGGGCTTCTGAAGAGTTGGAATTCCTATCAGGACTCTGTCAATGGTTGGGAGAAATTTCCAGGATGGGAGGGACTTTGGTCGGATCTTGTGCAAGAGGAGATAAGGCGGAATACCAGGGATGGATCTTCATCGAAGAGTGCAGATGAAGAAAATTGTGCTTTGGCTGCCAAAGCAAGGAAGGGGAAGAGCAAGAAGAATGCTTCTTAATCTGGTGTGAAATGCAAGAAGCAAGACATGTCCAAGGTGAAGTGCTTTCACTATCACCAACACGGACATTACACCACTAATTGTCCACAGAAGAAGAAAAATAAGCAGGCTGCTGGAGCTACCTTAGCCTCGCAGTTTGAGCTGGATTTTTCGCTAATTGCATGCTTGGTCTCAAGTGTGATGGGTTCAGTGTGGGTTCTTGATAGTGGTGCGTCTTTTCATATGACCGGAGACAAATATTTGTTTACTGATTTGGATGAGAAATATCTTGGAGTGTACATCGAGATGGGCGATGATGGTAGATATAGTGCGACCGATATCGGTACCATTTCCTTTGAGAGGGAGTCTGGTAAACCCTTCGTATTGAAGGAAGTGATGCATGTTCCAGGATTGAAGAAGAATCTGATCTCGGTGGCCATGTTAGAAGACAAGGGATATGATGTTGTCTTTAGCAAGTGAAAGGATTTCCTGCACAGTAAGGCAACTGGTGAAACCCGGAGGATAGGGGTTCGAGTTAAGAACCTTTATCAATTGCAGGTAGATGGCTGCGCAATAATGGCAGGCAAGGTAGAAGGAGTGGTGAGCCAGGATGAGGGTGAGCTATGGCACAGGATATTAGGCCATCTTCACCATGGTGCTTTGAAAATTTTGCCGCAGATTTCTACCGAGCTTCCCAAAGGTACACTTGTGCAATCAGATCAGTGCAAGGGATGTACTTTGGGAAAATTTGTGAAAGCCACCTTTAACGAGAAGGATAGTCGTGCCACGACGATCCTTGAGAGAATTCACACAGATGTGTGTGGACCTTTCTCAGTAGCTTTGACAGCAAAGCATAGGTACTATGTGATATTTGTTGATGATTTTTCTCGTAAGTGCTGGATCTTCTTCATGCAGAAGAAGAGCAAGACGTACTCAAATTTCTGTGAGTTCAAGGCACTGGTGGAGAAAGAGTCAGGGAAGCAGGTGAAGGCTCTTAGGAGCGACAATGGTGGTGAATTCATCTCTGGAAAATTCAAGGACTTTTGCAGCACAGAAGGAATTCGAAGAGAGCTCATAGCGCCTCATAACCCACAACAGAATGGGGTCGATGAGCGGAAGAACAGAACGCTACACGGCGATGTTGCATGATCAGGGCCTCCCCATACACTTGTGGGATGAGGCATGCAATACTGCGGTTTATGTGAAAAACCGTTGTCCTCATAGGATACTTGGCATGAGTACACCCGAGGAGGCATTTTCTGGTAAGAAGCTTGATATTTCCCATTTGAGGATTTTTGGTTCACCTGTTTACATTCATGTGACTAAGGATGCCAAGAAGAAGCTAGAGCCAACCATAGAGGTTGGGATATTTTTGGGATACACTGATACACCCCACAACTATCGTGTGTATTTTCCAGACAGTCGCAAGACTGTTGTGCGACGGGATATCAAATTTCATGAGGAGAAAGACATGAAGTGTTTGCTTGAGAGGGAGCCACACTTGCATGCAGAGGAGGAGCTATTATTTCCTAAGGATGAGCCTCAAGATGTGGATCAGCCACAAGAGGAGGTTCATGGAGTGGAAGAGACCACTCATGCAGTGCCAACCATCAGAGGGCGGAAGCGCACTACAGAAGCTGAGCGACTGATTCAGGATGCAGAGAAGATTGTAGGAGCACCTACATCACAACGTAGATAGAGATAGTCACCTGACCGGGATACTGGATACATGGCTCTTATGAGCAAGTGTATCGTGATAGAGCCATCCTCTTTCGAGGAAGCTGTGAAGGACCCTGCATGGGTAGATGCCATGGTGGAAGAGTATGATTCGATTTTCGGAAACAGTGCATGGGAGATTGTCCCATGGCCAGAAGGGAAATCAGTGGTAGGTTCAAGATGGATCTACAAAGTGAAGCAAGCAGCTGACGGGAGTGTGGAGAAGTACAAGGCAAGATTTTTTGCCCGAGGCTTCTCACAGATTGAGGGGATCGATTATGAGGAAACCTTTGCACCTGTTGCAAGGTATTATTCCATACAGACGATTCTTTCTCTCTCAGCTCAGATAGGGTGGCACATTCATCAGATGGATGTGAAGACTGCGTTCCTCAATGGAGTGATTGAGGAGGAGGTGTACATAGAGTAGCCCGAAGGTTTCGATATCTTCAACAGTGAGTCGCATGTGTGCAGGCTCAAAAGAGCGCTGTATGGGTTGAAACAAGCACCTCGTGCTTGGTACACACGGATAGACAGTTATTTCACCGGACTTGGATTCTCCAAGAGTGAGGCGGATCCGAACCTATACCAGATTTTGGTGGAGGGTAAGTTGATGATCATTGTACTTTATGTAGATGATTTGATTTTGACGGGTGATGAACAGTTGATACTCTCATGTAAGGCTGATCTTGCAAAAGAGTTTGAGATGAAGGACTTGGGCCTCCTTCATTATTTCCTGGGATTGGAAATTTGGCAGCGCAGTGATGGACTGTTTGTGTCTCAAGGCAAGTATGCCCGGGAGATACTGGAGAAGTTCAACATGCATGGCTGCAAGCCTATCAACACTCCTCTTCTTGGTGGTTAGAGGAAAGAGGATGCTACATCGACAGAGGTAGTGGATGCCACTGTTTATCGACATTTGGTTGGTTCACTCATGTATCTAGTCAATACACGACCGGACATATTCTATGCTGTTAACCATCTTTCACAAGCTATGGTTAAGCCTACCAAGCTCTTTTGGAAGGCGGGGAAGCATGTATTGAGATATCTCAGAGGCACATTGGGATATGGATCTTGGTACAGATAGGAGGATGAGTTGAGGCTGCATGGCTTCACGAATTTTGGCAGTATCATCGTATCGGATGGTAATGATGCAGCGGAAGATCATGTTACTTTCATACATTCCTACGGAGGATCAGGATGCTGATATCTTGACAAAGGCACTCACCAGGAGAAAATTCGAATACCACAGGGGCAGGATAGGGGTTGCAGATAATCCTTATCTTGTTGAGAGGGAGTGTTGAGATTGCAACAAGATGATGAGCTTAGTGGAAAGAAGTCGCCTTCACTAAGTGGGCCCGCAGGCTATTTTTGGCGCATAGTCTATTTTTAGACTATGTCTATTTTTAGACATGTCGATCATATTCTATGAGTTGCAGGATGCTATTTGTGGATGGTTGGTCAAGTTGGAAAAAAATTATGGACTTATATTTTTAGACATATTAGGCGGAATCTATTTTTAGATTGCCAGTCTAAAAATAGATATGTCGAATATTATTAGCTCTTAATAATATTTGGACTATAAACATTATCTTATTCTCTTGGAGCACTTCAGTTAAGTGCACAGATGTGGCACAGGAGTTGACAGAAGGAATTACGCTATTCCTGAGGGTTAAGTGGAGCTATTGCATGGATACTTCAGTTAGAACTCATGTGACAGAGTTTGGTGGAGTTATTGAGGTAGTTGGTGGAGTTGTGTTCAGTTTAACTGAGTTAAACATAGTTGATCTAGTTGTATCTAGTATAAATGATTGATACACTAGTGAGAGTGGTGTGAATTAATTATTAATTAATTCACTAATTATTAACTCATTAATCAACTAAAGAATACATCAGTTAACTACAGTGCATGGACAGTTTCAGTGGAGACCAGTGAAGAGGTAGGTGAAAGAGAAGTGTGACTATCAGTTGTGACTATACTGTTGCATGATTTGCAACACACAGTGGTTGGAGATGACAATGAGGATTGTGTGAGCAAGGCTGGACCAATTTGAGTTCATTCAGAACCATTCTTCAGCAGTGATTGCGCAGTAGAGGCAGGCTAGCAGGTGGCAGAGATTGGAGCATGTGTTTTGCTAGATCAAACTTGATTAGTGTGTAGCAATTGGAGATTGTACAGAGAGATTTTGAGGAGATTTTTATAATTATTGTTACATGATCTCTATGAAATATAATATACAAATATTTGGGGGTTTTCAGCTTTAAGATTTCCCATAAAATATTGTGTTCATATGTGTGAATGTTTATGGTTTTAATGTGCGCATGCAATTGTTTTTATTTCCGCAATTAATGATCAATGGTATAAGAGATTCTGTATTGTGCATGAAGTCAAATAGTGTGTGATCAGGAGAATCTCAGGTGTATAACATATCAGTTATATAAATTTCTACACAACCTATTACATTTTACAAGCCCTAGTAAGGAGGAACTCGAGTAACGTCTTGGTGATGAAATACGATGTAATCAAGGTTTAACGAGTCTTAGAAAGGGAGAAATCGACATCTTTTCATGTTTAGAGAGTTTGAAAAGAAAGCGGAAAAGAAAACTCCAGCAGGTCCCTTTTCATAAATAGTCCCTCAGATCCGAAAAAGGTAGAAAACAATATCTGAAAGAACCTCTTAGTTGTGATAGGCTAAGGTATTCCTTTTTCATAAATAATCCATCCCAACCCGAAAAAGGGGTAAACGTATATTGGGTAGATATCGTTTCGCAACCATTTAATGAGTTCAAAACGAAAAGAGTCTCGACAATATTTTCAATTTTCGAGAGTCAGAAAAGAGCTGAAAGTTTACTCCTCCTAGAGGAACAAGTGGTATTAAGGGTAGCTACTGGTTCCGGTAATGGTGGAACTACTCATAACAAGATAAAGTTCAAGAGGCTGGATAACAAGACCACTCATTACAGCGGTTCCTCAGGAATGGGTGAAACAACCAAGTGAAGGCATATGATTGGCCAAGAAGACAGGGACGATGGAATGAAAAAACCCAGGCTCATATAGCAAAACAGGCTGATAAAATGGAAATCACGAGAGGTAAAATGGGAATGGTTTCATTTTTACACAAGCTTGAAACAAAGATAAACTATGCTTGAAGTTGGTTTCATTTTTACACAAGCTTGAAACAAAGATAAACTATGCTTGAAGTTGGTTTCATTTTTACACAAGCTTGAAACAAAGATAAACTATGCTTGAAACCGGTTTCATTTTTACACAAGCTTGAAACAAAGATAAACTATGCTTGAAACCAGTTTCATTTTTACACAAGCTTGAAACGGAAACAAAATATGCTTGAAAAAGTAAGCATGCACCCAGCATGGTGACTCAATTCGAGGTACATTCCCCCCAAGCTTCAGTCCATATGAGAGGCAGATGGAGTGAAGGTTCAACTTACGAGATCAAGAGAAAGACTCAACTGGGATTTTAAGAGATTTGGCAAAGACTCGAATTGAACGGGAACATGTTTCATTGTTTTAATGAGGTTGACACATTAAAAGAACTATCCTCATGAGCTAATTCATTTTTTAATGAGGTTGACATAGAAGACGAACCATCCTCATGACACCTTGTTTCATTGTTTAGGGAGCTTGACACAATAAAATGAACTCTGCTCCATAGAGTTTGTTTCATTTTTTTAAGGAGCTTGACATAAGAAAACGAACTATGCTCTGACGACCTTTCATTATGACAAATAAGAGGTCATATATTCCAAGAGGTTCGCCTTTGGTGGGAGAAAAATATCTTGAAAATCAGGACCCAATGCCCCCAGCACATGATGCACAATGGCACCATCACCGAATGTGGGCACAGGACATGTAGCCACATAATTAACCTGTGGCAACGATAAAACCGGTGGAGAAAGACCCAGAAGGGATGATGGTGGACAAAATTCCATGTCAGGACAAATGAATGAAAGCTGATCAATGGTCACGATCCGACCTTTGTGTGGAAAATAGATCACACGAAAGAGGGAGGAGACAACTTCCCCCATGACATAAATATAGTCGCGCCCCAAGAGAAAATTGAAATCTAAGGGGCCTGGAACAACCATTACGTTGATATGGATGGTTTTCCTTCCCAAAGTAACAGGAAACTTTGGAAGGATCCCTAATGGTTGACTGGTTCCTTTGTTAAAAGCCAACAGATTATGGGTAACAAGCATAAGCGGTGGAGAACCAAAAGCTTGCCAAGTAGTTGAACACAGAATACTAACATACGTGCCTTCATCTATAATAGTGCTGGGTACGACCAAATCAAAGGTTTGTATCATTATCTCGAAAGGCACATAAGACGGAAGGCGGTATCCAGCAAATCGACTCCAATCAAAGGAAGCGACAAAGATACTTGGAGGGGATACCATCGAACTGAGATGGTTTTCCCCTGGTGTTACCGAAGAAAGAGGAGCATCCTTTAGGACTTCCAGCACGGGAGTAGGAGGAGTAGATTCTTGAACTAAAGGGACGGAAGAATCTTTCTCCAAGTCTGAAGAATCTGAAGAAACAAGAAGAACATGAGGGGGATGAGATCCACTCTCAACGGAAAAGACCTGATGAACCACAGATGGGGTCAGATTGACTGATTCCTTGACCGATAGTTGGTCAGTAACAAATTCCTGAATTTGAATTTCCGAGGGAGCAGGATCGAGCAAGGATAACGCTTGACCGATGATGGAATCGACTAGCGGAGGACTCGAAAAAAGCTTCTAATAACTAGCCGGAAGGCAGGGTGCAGAAATAATAGAGTTTTCCAATACTCTCTTGGCTTCATCCATATACGGACAAAGGTGAATGGGATGATGCCCTTCACACAACTTACAGGGATTGGTAACCTTACCCTGTTTCTTATGAGTCTTATCAGCACTAGTCGAAGATGTGCTACCAATATGACTTCCGGAAGCCAAAGGAAATGACGGAAGACCGTTAGAACATACTTCAAGCACCTTGGGAATACTAGGGCAATCTCGAAGAAAGTGGTCTCCTTTGCACAACATACAAGGGATTTTTAATTTCCATGGAAGGTTGGATGGTTTATCAATGGAAGGTTTCTTAGGCGCAATAGCCGTAGAGCTAGCCTCTCCTTTATCTAACTTCTTCTTCTTCTTCTTCTTAGTCACTTGGTTACTAGAATCCAAACTTTCACCAGGCGAATTAGAAGAGGAGGACGAAGAAACAGGCGAAGAAGGGGAGAGGTCCACTTTAGAATCAACATGTTGTTGTTCAAGTGGAGGAGATGGTTGTACAGTGTACGAAACACTCGAGACCAAAGAGGTCGAGAATAACCAAACATGATACCCAACAGTTAACCCAGACAGGGATAACGTTGCCATATAAGGAGCACCAACATTCCCAAAAGAAGGAAAAGGACCAGGGTTTCCCTCGGAGGGGATTCCTTGGTTGGTAAACTCTGGAAACGTTGCCATCAGAAACAACCTTAAAACAAAATACTAAGGAAGATAACTTTAACCAGGAATATTTCGTGGGCAGTTAATTTTTAAGACACTGAAACAAAACTTTGTCATTTCATATGCTAAGAGTTGAGAAATAGGCAAAAGGTGACTCTATCACTTTCAGGTTGAAACGAGCGTGAAAGAATAAGCGCTCGATGATCTTTTCACTTTTAGAGAGTCACGAAAAGACCAAAATGACTACTTAGGTAATCTAAGAAAGAGAGTGTACCAAGTTTCCGTGAACTGCCATATACACCTTGGTGATCAAATGAAAGAGAAATGACCAAGGACTTAACATATGTGCAGGTAATCTCCCCGAATGCTATGCTTAGTGTATCACGGTGACAAGGCGACAGACTCGGCTTCCTATGGATTAAAATATTGCAACCTAGAGGGGTCTCCCTTTATATACTCGACGGTATGGGAAGCACAAGTCCGTACTAGCGCTGTCCGAAGCCAGAAGGCGAGCGACAACTACTAGGTTCAATGACGTCGTAACACGTCACTAGCCTAGACCTCTAAATGTGAGCGTTAAGTTTCAATGCTTCCTTAGGTTGATTGAATAAATTTTATGGTTGATCTTCAATTATGTCTCAGTTTCAAGGCCCTACCGCATGTCATCTGACAATCTCCTATATGCAGCTATATGAGGAAAGAAAGCTTTTAATTCGATGAATGCTATCTAGTTAAGGGAAGAGTCTCAAACAATGATGCAACAAAAAACAACACTACAATTGAAAATTTTCCAAACTAGATGACTTTCACTATCCAAAATTAATCCAAAACATTCATTCATGCGAATTATGCAATGTAATCTATGCAAAATCCTCTATTTTAAAAACTATGCAATTGTAATCTCTGCACAATTTCCTTTTTCTTTTCAAAGAATAAGAATGCACTCAATGTATTTTTCGACGAAATGAGAATCTACTTAATGCATGCTTTTAATGAAAGAGAATGCACTCAATGCGATTTTTAGCTTTCAATTATTAAACAATGTAATCTAAGTTCAATGATAAATCTCAAAAAATACTCTTCAACGCAACGTGATCTAATGCATTTTAACGAAAAGCAAACTCTAAGATGAAAACTAAATGAACGCAAATTTTCTTATGAAGGATGAATGCAAAAGAGATACAAACAAACACTAAGATTGAAATCGTTGTTTTAAACACTTTGTAATGAAACTCCTCAAAATGCTACAAGACATATGAGGTCAAGCACAAAAAGGACTTCCAAAGCATGAGCTCAAAACAAGGCATTCATTCCCTTTTACATCAATCAATCAAAGAAAGAAGAATTTTCAGCTGAACAATGAGCAATGTAATTTATGCTCACAAGTGAAAAAGTAAAGGGGAGAACGTGTAAATCATAAAGAAAAGGACCGGAAGGGAAAGACACTGGTGAAGGATTTAGGGAAAAATCTTCAATTTTTCACACACCCTGTAATTGGCACGACTTTGGTGGGTGAAACTAGCGCCCACTGGCGCGGCTTGCTCATTGAAAACTAGGACCAATGGCCAATTGGAGCGGGTTGCTAACTGAAAACTTGTGCCAATTGGCACTATTGTCAGAAAAATAAAAGCGCCAATGCCTGAAAAGGAAAAAAAAATAATTTCTCCCAACCAAGACTAGACTCACCACTTCAAGAAAAAACTAAAATATCGTAATTGATGAAAAACATAGGAACAAATAGGGAAATGGTCGTTCGAATAAATCCGTTGAATGACTAAGACCTCAAAGAGTGACAAACTCAAAGGAAACTCCCTAGTGGAGTCGCCAATTTGTTGTCCACGTAAATCCCCTTTGCGGACAGAGGCGATCCCTCTAGCCCTAGGGTGGGTCTAGTAACTACGGGAACATACTAACATCTACCTTCCTAGATTGCAAATGAAATTAAAATCAAGGAAGATGACCTACCTCATTCTGATGCTATGTTGTCGTCTTGCGTCAAAGCTTCTTGACCTGTCGCTCTTCTCAAGCTCGATACACGTTGCTACCAACGTTCGATTACCTGTGTAGACAGTCAAGACATCATGACAAGCGTAAAACCACGACAAACATAAAAACAATTACAACCTATCTAAATGATCAAAGAATGCTAGAAATCTCATTATAGATGTAAACAAGAGTGGAAGATAAACATCAGATGCATTTTATTATGATAAAGACAAGGGGAGTTTACAACCAAGCCTTGATGTTGAGGCTCTCCTTTGGCAAGCCTGTATCCAAGCACGTTTGCAACACCCTCACGCACAAAGGTCCAAGATCTCAATATGTTCCCAACACACACAAACAATCACACTTTGCACTGTTCTCTCAAAGCTATGATTGCTTCTTTTCTATGCTAACTTTTTCAGCTATCTGTTCAACTATGCAGCCATTTAGCTATTCAGCTATTCAACTATCTCTTCTAACTAGCACATCAATGGAAGATGGCTAAATTTATAGAGGATGAGAGGAGGTTGGGATCCCTACAAAGGTGGGAGGGAGTCCTATCCTTTAGGAGAGTTCCAAGGGAGGTGGAAACTACTAACTAAAGGAGGGAGTCCGTGGTTGTTTAGTCGAACCACTCCCTATGACTCATCCACGAAGTTGTTGTGATCGAAACTTCGCCTCTATTTTTAAAAAACTTTCCATAAAAAGATTGGCGTGGGTGCTTAACTTCGACAGAGCGCCAACTGGCGCGGGCTTAGTGTTAATTTTCCAGCTCGACGCGGGAGTGTAACTGGCTACTTGCGCCAAGGAAAAAACAGGTGTTTTTACAGTCCTGCTCAGGGAAATGTCAACAAGAGGAATATTTCCCTCATGGAAAGGGATGAAATGATGGTATTTGCAAGGCATGACACTGCTTATTGATCACATAAATTACCCTCCAATGGGTGAGATGGGGATTGCAGGGACAGTGACAAAATGCTGTGTAACAGTCATTGTAGGAATTTTAGGTCATCATGATGTTGTTGGTATGTTATGATGATGATGTGCTAGTTGAGATAGATCAGGAGAGGCAAATTATCAAAGCGAGGTTGCAACACTAGACCTCGGGGTAGAGCAGATCGTCATACAGGTTTGTATGCTTGGTATGCATGTATGTCGGTTAATGGTTGTTATAAGAATTAGGGTTACTTATATGCTTATCATTCCATTTTTATTGTGGTTACATGTGTGATAAATGCTAGTTGATCAATGTGATAATATGTACATGCATCGGTTAGTTATGAAGGATAGTAACTTTTTGTTATATGCATTATGGTCATATGCATGATGGTTATGGTCATTGTACATCGGATCTTGATGTTATATGTAGCATGCTAATTTGGCTTGGCATATGCAAATGGTTAGGGTTATGAAATTCAAGTATGAGTCGACATGTTTGTGCTATTGTGTTGTACTAATCTAGACTGACTATGTAGATGTGATTCCTATGCATGAATGGGAATTGTTTATGAGTTTATGATGTGAACATGTTAATAAATAGTTATTATTATGGATATCATGACCTTATTTATGTTTTATTTGATATGTTGTGAGGTTATATCATGCTAATATAGATTCATTGTGCAGACAAGATAGCCTCCCATGAGATACATTAAGGTATGAGTTTTCTTATGTCATATAATTGGTGCTTGACTACTTGATAATGTCATTTATTTGGTGTTTGAGTGTTTGATTATGTCATCTATATGATATATCTAACATGGTACCTTTACGGTCCATTTGAATGTTTGATTAATTGCATGACATGCGTATGTGTCTGTAATATTACATGAAGAAATGATCTTGTTTTATGATGGTTGTACTAAGGAACTATGTGCTAAGACAACTGATATGTACTTGAGTTTAAGTAGGTGATAGTTGTAGCATCATATATTATGACTATGAGTTTATTGTAGATTTTGACATGGTTGTTAGACTTGGTAAAGGTAGGTTTCAAATTGATAGATATGTTGTCTTGATCTTTGGAACATGTGGTTGACATGTGTGTTTAGTTACAAGGCAATGTATTTGGCACAATAAGGTAAGATAACTAGTATATTGTTACATTTATTTATGCACATGAAATTACGTGTTTATGGAAGTGTGATGCAAGGGATTGCATGGTAAGATATTTCCATGAAATATTAAAGGAGGCTCGGGTTGAGATTTCCCTTGGAAGCAATGGGAACCATGGGGATCGAGTCATGGTGTTTGTTGCCAGTCTTGTGATTTTGGTCTTTTGTGATTTATTGTGCTTCATTTTTGGATTTGTTTATATTTGGTGCAAGGCCTTGCCACTTTGTTTGTGGTGTCATATTTCTATTGGTTTTATTCTATTTTTTTTCTTGCTCTTTCCTTATATGTTTCAAGAGTCTTGGGAATTGGTTGGCAAGGGGGAAAATTAATGGAGCTTGGGGAGATCTGAATGAAACCCAATAGGTGATGCAAGACTTAGAAAAATCTTGATGCATGAGTAATGACAATTGAAGGAAAGAGTATTATAGTGAATTAGATTGGCTGTGTCCATTGGTGTACATGGATGATGTCATGATAGTCATGAGAAAGGTAATCATGTAACATAAAGTGAATAGACTTGTGGTGTCAAATGCCTCGATTATTTTGGGAAAAAATGTTCTCAATGTTGTGCATACTATGCACGCATAAAGGGAGTTCTCTTAACATTGACCTTATGATATCTGGTAATTATGTTGTAATCATGATTATGATAATGTCTATATATGCATATATGCATGTATGTATGTCACTATCTGACGAGATCATGATTTATTTATGTTGATATATATATATATATATATATATATATATATATATATATATATATATATATATATATATAGATATATATATATATATATATATATATATGTGTTGTTGATTGTAGGGTCATCAGGGATTGTGATTGCTTTATGTTAATGTTTATATATGTGTATGTATGTATGTAAATTTCACTGTATGACAGGGTTGTTAGGGAACATTCTTGTGGAGGAATGATTTCTTACGGATGTGAATGACATGAAGAGGTTATTGGTTATAAGGAATTAATTTGGAAGAGTAACCTTGATAGATTTATGGGGTCAGTATCATGTGGATATGAACTGATATTATATGTTTGTACTATGTCTATGTTTATATTATGGAAATGTAATGCTGAGGGATACATCAATATAATGGAATAAATGTGAACGATGGCATGCTTGAACATGCATGAAAATTGAAAGGACCCTAGAAGAAAGGTTGCTTGGTAGAGTCAGTGTGTGGTTTATGGATGTGCAAAACTACTATTGTGTATATGTTGTACATGTTGTACATGTTGTACTTGTGATGTTGTGTGCATGCGGTTTTGTCTATATATGATACTATTTATATGTTTTATATGCAGTGCTATGTATAGATGGTGTTGCACACATGCAATGCTATGTATAGATGGAATTGTGTACATGTTATTTATGCAATGCTATGTATACATGGCATTGTGTACATGTTTTTTATGCAATGCTTTGTATATATGGTGTTGCGTACATGTTGTTTATGCATTCTTGGGTATAGATGGTGCTATGTACATGTTGGATATGTGATGTTATTTACATATGGTGCTTTTTCATGATGCATATGTGGTGCTGTGTACATATGGCGTGGGGTGAATGTTGTACATATGGTGCTATGTACATGTGGTGTTGTGTGTATGATTATACATGTGGTGCTGTGTGCATGTGGTGTCGTGTACATGTTGTACATGGGGTGTTGTGTGCAGGTGGTATTGTGTACATGTGGTTTTATGTACATGTCGTACATATGGTGTTGTGTACATGTTGCGCATGTGGTGCTGTGTACATGTGGTGTTGTGTACACATTGTGTAGGTGGTGTTGTGTACATCTTGCACATATGGTGTTGTGTACAGGTGGCTCTGTGTGCATGTTGTACATATGGTACTATTATACATGTGGTAGTGTGTGCATGCCGTACATGCTGTATTGTGCACATGTTGTACATTTTGTTTTGTGTACGTGTGGTACTATGTATGTGAATTGTGTAGTCGTTGCATCGTGACATTTGTATTGTGTTGTGTCATACACTGTGTGTAGGTGTATGTATTGTGTTGTCTCGTAATCTGGGTGTAGGTGCATGCATTGTGTCATACACTGTGTGTAGGTGTATGTATTGTGTTGTCCCGTACTCTGGGTGTAGGTGCATGCATTGTGTCATACACCATATTTAGGTGTATATTTTGTGTTTTACGCCGAATGTATGTGTATGTGTTGTATGTCAGGTGTAGGCGCATGTATTGTATGGTGTTGTATGTCATGTGTGGATGTATGCATGTGATGTACATTATATGTATGTGTACGCGGTTGAAGAGAAGGAACTGGTTTTTTTTTGGGTGTGGTAACCAATTTAATGTGCATACAGAAAGGATCAATTAAAGGATAAGCATCAGTATTTTATTTAAGTTTTAATTATGCATGTGATCTATGATTCTAGTTTATATGATTACATGTGATATATAATTTTGATTACAATGGTTGTGTTTCAAGCTAACCAAATGTGATATGTTTATACATTGTGAATTGATCAGACAACTAGTTTGACTTATTGTGAAAGGAAGTGAACATAATTGCAAGTGTACCTTGTTGATGAACTACCAATGAGGTATGATGTGAATTTATTTCAATTTATTTTGAATATAATGCCTGTTATGTGCTTGGTATAGGAAAACATGGAATGCTTGGTTGGATGGTTGGAGCTGGAAGAAAGAATTAGCAGTAGCAGTGAAAAATAATTGAAAAACGCAACAGTATGCTGGTGAAGCACTTCAGGAGCAGGGCCATTGTGGGACACTGATACCCAACAGAGTCCATTTATTTACATGATTATGCTATGAATAGTATGATAGTTTTGAGGTAGGTATATTCCTTGGTTGTTTGACCGTCCGATGCGAGGAAGCTTTTCCAAGGGATGGATCACACGGGATAAGGGCTTCTAGGGAACTTGGAAGGTGAGTGAATGCTTGAAAGGGGAAGATCGGATTTCTCGAGGGATGATGTAGCAAAGAAGGGAAGGTTAGGAATGGATTTTTTTTTGTCATTATCATTTCCAGATGGAATCAAATGCACACTGGGAGTGTGCCCTAGAGAAATGAGCCGGTAACTGTTCACTGAGAGGAAAAGTGGCACAAGATTGTAGCGTTGGACATTGGATGCAGGTTTGAATATGGCAGTGGATTATGGAATTCTTGGTAAGGAGGTGAATCCTGGTATTAATTTTGAGGATGGAGGTATGAGCCTCTATATTCCCTTATTGCAGATGTAGGAATTGCATCCTTTTATTTGCTGGTTGAGAAAATGTGCTTATGTGTATATTATTGTAAACAATATATCGAGCTAGATTTATAAAGCTCCATAAAAAATATGGTTATTTGATGGTTGAAGAAAATGCACATAATTATATGTGGTTTTCATTGTAAATACTGTAATGAGCTGTGTTATAAATCTACAGTAAACAATATGTTTGTCATGTTTCAGTAGTGATCACTGTAAATACTGCAACTAGTTGTGTTATAAAGCTCCATGGGCAGTATGTTTTTCTTTTCTGCGATCTTTCTAGTTGTAGTTGTCATTGAACATCGAGGATGGTGTTCCCCCAAGGGGGAGGGTTTTGTACCATCCATGGTTGAAAATCCATGTAAAAAAATATAAGACTAAGACCAAGGTCACAGGACACTGTATTCCAAGCTGAATGGTGGGAAAAACATCCGAGTGGGTGTTCATTTCTGTTTATTATGGCTAAAGGAAATTGGAAAAGAAAATGACAAAGGCTTTGGAAAGGCAAAGTGGCATTTATTGGCATTTATTTATGAAAATAATGGAAATGAGGAGAAAAGGAAGGTGAAAGGTCACAGGTTGCATGTAAGGAGGAAAATGAAGGAAAATAATGGAAAATGAAGAAAATAAAGGCCTCATTGATAAAAAGGCTTATGAGGATCAGTTGGTACCTTTTGGCAGTTTAGTTTTGGAGCTCTCTCTCTATTATATCTCTCTCACACTCTTAGAAACTTAGATTTTTCTTGGAGCATTTCAGCTTTGGAGTGAGAAAGGAAAAGGAGGAAAAGAGGAAGCAAATATCAAGCAAGGAAGGGTAGGATCAAGCAACTACAATGGGTTTACTTGCAGGTATCGATTTGTATATGTGATTTCCTTGTTGGATTTGACATGCATGATTATGCATGTGTGTTCTTGGTTATCTTGCTACCATTGGCATGGGTTTTTCCATGTGTGACAATGTTCTTTAGCCTTGACTTTCCATTTTTGGATAGCCATGGTGTGATGGGGTTCTCATGTTTTGGTTGAGTTTGATTTCTAGATGGATTTGAAACTAAGTGAGGTAGATATCTGAATGAAATAAAACATGACCTATTGATCCCTTAACCGAATTGTGGATTGATGTAAAGCCACTAGCGTAGTAACCCCTGAACCAGACTGTGGGTTGCGGTAAATCCATGTATTGTGTGCCTCGATGGGCCTAGGAATCCTCGACTGGTGAATGGAAGGATATACGGTAAATCCTAGAGGTGATTTCCTTGATCAGGCCTAGGAATATCCTGCCTCATCAAGCCTAGAAAATATAAGGATCATACTATGGATTGTGGTAAATCCTAGAGACTAGGAGACAAGAAAATTCCTCACGGTGTAGGTGGAGAAATTCGATGGCATCCATGCTTGTTTATGGCCTAGTAATCCAGTGGGGATTGTGGTAAAGCCTCGTTCTATTAATGAGGGTGAGGTGGTTTAGCCACGGGAAGCCCTAGTTGATTTTGGTTATCAGTCCCACATTAATGCTTGAAATATGGCATGGGGGTGATTGACTGAAAGATATAATTGGTTCAACTACTCTATGGTCGGGTGGAACGTGGAAGTCCCAAACCTGGTTGGCTTATGCATTCATTAATACGAGTTAATTTCCTTGGTATTTCATGTGTAAATGTACTATTTCATAAGTGGTATTTATGGCTATTGTATCCTTGTTATTTGTGTTGGTCATATGTTGGTTATGAGCATGTTTATGAAAATGATGATGTATGGCTCTCATCATGTTTTGGTTTATAAATGAATGAAAAATGGATATATGAACTAATAGATGATAATGCAGCTAATGTGGTAAGGAATTAATGTTTCTTAGTGATTCTTAGATAAGTATGAGACCCCTATGCTCAGATCTGTTATTATGACTTGTATAATGCACATGTATGACATGTTTGATGAAATCCCTGTCATAGCTAGTGGGGGTCCAATCAATTATTTGTTCAAGAATTTTCATTCGAATAATTTTCACTACGTTATTTTTCATTCTATAAATTACATGAAGTTCTGGGTAGTGATTGAGTCCTAGCCCTGAAAATTAGCCTTAAATCTCACATTCGTTGGCATAACACTGGTAGAAAGAGCCTATAGTCACACTTAGGAAGGATATTAGTCACATACAAGCCTTGGAAAGGGAGAAACTGGGGGTTTAATCCCTTGAAATGTTAAGTTTCCATATGGGTTGGTCACTTGGAAGGGTGGGTTAACTCCTGGAGGTTTTGTAGAATGTGTAGAAGGTCATAATTGGTTGTGTTGTGTTGGTTCTTCCTTAACTGTACATGGGGATACATTCTCATCTTGTCCTGAAGATGGATCCCCATTGGGATTTGAAACGTCGACCAATGTTTTTCGATACTGTGGATAATCCGGATAATTTTACAATGTACATGGGGAGTTGAATCAGATCATAGTAGCCTCTTGTCACATGTTTACCCCAACAAACCGGTTAACTTGGGTAAATGTGGGAGGATGATGTTACATATGTAGGTGAATTGTTTCCATCTTCCCCTTTCTTTTATTTTTGTTTAGGAACTAACAAGCATAATGACTAGACTGATGACATGTAAAGCACTTGACTTTTCTGATGTCTTTCTTCCCTTGTGAAGGTGATCCTCCACTTTGATTCTTCTTGGATTTATCCTTCTCCTTCTTTTCATTCCAAATAATATCAAGGTTTTCCTCATCTCGACCTTTGTGTTGTCCACTAGTTATGGATTCCTCATAAATATCCTTTTGGGTGAAATTATCCCATAATCTAGCATAATAAGGAAGTTTATCTCTGGCTAGGATCCCTATCACAAATGTAGCCCACTACTTTGTACACCCTTTCAGTGCTAATTTTACAAGATCCATATCATCCTCCTCTTCCCCAACATATGAAGGTTCATCACAGACCTACTTAATTCTTGTGAAGTATGAGGTCACAATCTTAGATATGTTAATATTAATCCTATTTAGCTTCTCCCTTAACAACATCTTTCTATTCTGGTTGTCACTCTGGCACAACTTTTTCAAGGCCATCTAGATTTGATAGGATGAATTTTCTTCATTATGTGAGGGATTACAGGAACATTTACATCATCCAAAACGATGCCCTTGGCTCTTATATATTTTATCTTATGTTTAAATACTTGGGTAGCATCTTGACGAACTCAAATCTCTTGGCTTACAATTTTCCACGAACCGTTTTCCATTAAAACAAGGGTGATTCACTCCTTTCATTGAATAAAGTTTACATCCCTCTCCAACCTATTTTCATATCTCAAAATTTATGATGCCATTACTAGATAAACTTTAACCACTAAACCCTCATTGAAAAATCATATTTTGCTTCAAAAAAATAATTCAGTACTGTAAAACCCTTATGATGTCTTAATCTACCCCACAAAGTTTCTATTTCTTTGGTACCATGTTAAATTATTTTATACCGGATATGATTACTTTACTTCAAAAATTTATTAAAAACCCTAGAAAATATTTATCTAAAATATTTTTGAAGTAACTGATAAAATAAACTCACCGATATATTAACTCAAAAAATAAAAATGTAGCGGAATTATACTAGGAAAATCATTCACACTACAACAAAAAATTTGTGCCCAACAAAATATTCCTTCATATTAAATTTCTGAAGAAAATATGGGCCTAGAGCCACAAATAATACACAAAAAAATTCAATTGTTGGGAACCTGGAACTCACTCCCACTAGGAAAAATCAACCTCAAGGAATTTGGCACTACTAAAGCAACTTGGCCTTTGGAAAATTTGGCCTCCCCCACCAGTAATTTCAACACTCTATTTTTCCTCATAAAACGCTTGCGCACTTGAGAAATTTGGACTCTATATATTTCATCCCTCCTCTTCAATTGATTCAACCTCTCCCTTTCCTAGCTTCGAATTACGAAAAATATTCTCCCCAAATTCCTTGTTGCAATTATTCTCACTTCTCTTTAGTGTAATTGATCCTCTCACTCTTGAGAAAATTTCTTCCTCAATAATTTTGTATCTTCACCTCTCAGTTAGGCTGATTTTATAATTTCATTAAGTCAAAATCCCTAACCCTAATCTCCTAAGTGATCAATGGCTAGAATTAAATCCTAAGCTTCACTTGAGATCAACTATTGAGATTATATATATGTCACATAAATAATTTTATTATATATGTTTAAAAATTTGGCCTAATAGTCCATAATAAATAATTAAATTAATTATTTTACTTTTCCTATGCTAACCTTAGGAAAGAAATTATAAAACCACTTATTCCACCAAGCAAGCAGCTAAAGAGGCAATGAAACATCTTCTACATTCTAAGACACGAACCCAATTTAGAAGACCTTCCAAGATACAAAATCAACAAAATGGATTTCCATTACAAGGAGACAATAATTGTATTCCAATCACAAATAAAGATATAAATTGTGATTCAATTACAAAAAAATTCCTCCAATTACACAAGAAGACAATGACTGTCCGGACCAATCTTACAAAAAGGGACAAAAATTGTCTTCCAATTTTTTCAACAAGATAAATATTACCTTCCAATAACAACAAAAGACAAAAATTATCTTCCATTTGATGAATAAGTCAATAATTGTCTTCAAGTTGCTCAAATTACCTTGCAATTACAAAAAAAATGTCTTTCAGTTACATAATAAGACAAAAAATTGATTTCCAATAACAAAAATGAACAAAAATATTCTTTCTACCAACACAAAAACTCATAAGAAGTGTTTCTTTCCAAGGATATTCTATTCTTGTTTACTAGATTGTTGTTTGGATTTTAAATGAGTGGAATATATGACTTTTGGTTGGAAAATTATTGGCAAAAATGTGCATGTGTTCTTGAGACTAATGTCCACACCCATTGATTCCTTACCTACCTTCCTCCCTCGTCCTTTCACATTCGGTGAATGTTACTAGGACCTCACATGGATTATATAATGCATGTGTTACTTTTTAATATTACTTCACCCCACTCTCTCTAATCCATTCTCTCATCACTCCTCTCTCTAACCTCCCATCTCCTCCCTCCCTCCCTCTCCCCCTCACTCCATCTCTCTCTCTCTCTCTCTCTCTCTCTCTCCCCCCCTCTAACTACATCTCGATTTCGCTCCATTTTTTCTTCTTTGTCTCTCTATCTCACCAAAACACACAATCTCTCTATCCATATATATCTATCGCTACCTCCCTCCCTCTTCCTCTCACTCTATGTATCCCTCTCCCCCATCTCTCTCTCCCTCTCTCTTTACACACACACACACACACACAGATATATATATATATATATATATATATATATATTTATCTCTCCCTCTCTTCACCCTCTAACTCTATCTCTATCTCCCCTCCCTCCACAATTACCCTCCCACCTCTCTCTACACCTTCCTCTCTTTCTCTATCCTCCCTCTCTCTACGCCCTCGATCCATCCTTATAACAACCACCTTCAAAATTTATCTCTCTCTCCCTCTCTCCCCCCTCACTGCCTTCTCTCCGCCATATCTAGCCTTCCCTCATTCTATCTCTCGTCTCTATCTCATTCCCTCCCTCATTCTCTCTCCACCATTCTCTATCTCTCCTTCCCTTGCTCTCTCCCCCCTCTAGCTCCATATTTATCTCCCTCCCTCACTCCTTCCCTGTGTGTGTGTGTGTGTGTGTGTGCGCGTGCGCATCTTCTGTCACTCTCCCTCACTACCCCCCCACTTTCATTCTCTATCCTCTCCCTGCCATCACTCTCTCTATATCTTAATCTTCCTCTCCCTTTTCCCTCCTTTCTCTCCCTCCCACCCTCACTACCATGGACTTAAATTTATACAAAGCCCTTAACTGATCCCATAGAGCCTTTGCTATAGCTTCTTCTAAAATGTTTAGTAATATTAAATTGAAGAGACACAACTAGATTATAATCTTTGCTTATGTTCCAACTTTATCTAGTATTTTATTGACATTCCCATAGGTGTAGTATTTGGATCCACAATGGCCCACTAATATGTGTTTACCAAAATATCTTCCGTCTTGAGTTTCTACAACTCAAAAATTTTCCCATTATATTTATCGATCTTTATTTTTGAATTGATTTCCATTATTTTCAAACACAATAATCATTATTGTAGAGTTCCCTACTAAACTAGGTTTATCATATACCTAAGATAGCTAAACCTTCAACCACAAAGGTATCCCCTTGAAGCTAATAACTTCTCTAATTCCAAACATAAGTTTCAAAACTTTAAGTAAAAAATGCATATGCAATTTATTTATTAACAAAAAAATAGATAATGGAAATCATATATAATACTTAGGGATTTACCCTATAAATCCTTAACTGGGAAAACTAAAAAAATGTGTAGAGTTGCACATACAATTTTATCACTATCAAATTCATCATTTAAAATACAATATATAGGATCCTGCTACATCTAAAACCCCTAATCTAGTAACCTTAATTAGATTACAACCTTAATTACTTAAATGAAATTAGAAAACAGTGGGTTGGAAAACCATGCACCACAAAACTACCAAGACTAAAAACCATGTGTTGAAAATCACCAAAATTAGATGCAAAAAACCTACCCATTTTCTCTCTACAACCCTTTGTGATTCTCCTATTAAGCTTGATGCACATGACTTGTGCAAAGAATACAACACATATAAAACACTTATTATAATATTTCATGATATGATGGCACAATGTAATTGCATGTAATTTTTCTGATCAAATGTTTAATGGTGGCATGCATAATCATGTTGTGATTTGTTATTTAAGATGATGTGATAATAATAATGTTATGTTCTTATGACAACATGTGAAAGTTAGCATGCAAATGATTTTTTTTAATGTAATGATGTCACGATATAACTAATGCAATGGTTGCATGTTGTGACATGGTGATTGATAGAAAATCCATTAGTGGGTTGACAGGGCTAGTATATTTGATGATCTTGTGGAAGCCCATACCTAAGAGGGAGAATACTTTATGGGTCAAGGACAAATTTAATTAACTACTTATGCCAATGTTTCTTTTTCCTTGTGTAATTATAAATGGAACACGAAACCATATTGAGTGCTTAGTATTAGAATTGCAATGTTGAAGTTTAGAAAAAGGTGGGAGTGTTTCTCATTAGTGGAGTGGAGGGATTGGAATTTTATGTCTATGAATATTTACCTGAGTGAATTTTGGTGGGAGTTTAGCTTAGCATTTCGACATGCCCATGAGTATGTGAGTACTAGACTAGATGCATGTTTGGGAAAATGAGATCTAGAGCTTTGGAGTCTTAATAGATTGAGATAGTTCTAGAGCCTTGGGGTCCTGATAGATCAAGAATATTTAAGCATAGTTCCATAATTTGTGAAGAAATGAAAAAATATCTCACATTTACCTAGATTTGGGATGTGAAATTTTGATGCTTGCTGTAACAAAGGACCCTTATACTAGTTTAGCAGAGGATGATGTAGAAGATACAAAGAATACAAACTATAAGTAACATAATCCACTACAAGGAAAATACCCTCTAGAAGAGGCTATAAAGGAGGTTTTTAGTGTTATAAATTGTCCAAATTTTTCAAAAAAACATTTGCTACAACATATGTTTTCGGTAACAGAGGTTTTGACGAAGCTATTAACGGAACTTCCACACAACTGAAAAAAATTGGGCGGTCGGAGGTTTTTACGGGTGTTTTTCTTATCGGTGCGCGCTTCATGTGTAAACAAACCAGTGAATTTTAAATGGTACGTACCGATGCTGTAAAAATATTAAGCACTAGGATGGAAAACAATTTTCTGAAGCCCCGGTGCATTTACATACGTAATGTCCCGGTGCGTCTCACAAATAGATACACACCAAACTGATAGAAGGTGCATGCACCGGTGTTATCCAAATTATAGTTGTAAAGCACCGAGGCATTTAATGTAAATAGAAACGATGCATTAAAAATACGAATGCACCGGTGCATGCACTTTCTATCCTCCTGATGCATATGGGTTGTGTACACGCCCCGGGCCGTTAAGGTGTAAAAACGCATCAACGCATTAAAGGCAAGCCATACTGGTGCATGCATCCGCTTGGGTCGTAGTTGTCGATAAAGCACAATGAGAGTTATAATTGGTATTGGTATTTGGTGTGGTGCTCATAGGTCGTAGCAATGCAACGGTGTGTAGTATCATACACACGCACCAATGTTCATTTTCTATTTTTTAGAAACATCGACCTATGACCGTGCAATTATTGTGATTATTGTTACATTCATTATTCATCAAAAGTCGACACATATCTTATAACAATATTCATATCAATTAAATATTTATTAGTGAATTTGAATTTGATGTTTGTATGAATTTGTTATATCATCATATTTCACATCTCTTCATTATAATATTTAACCATCCATATATTTATTCAGTGCTGTAAGATTTCACAATGACAATGGAGAACACAATAGAGTAAATTAAAATGTATTTTCTTATATATATATATATATATGAATAAGAAACTCTTTTTCATAAAAAATGGGACAATTATTGGTAACCCTTTGACTTTCAATTGGGACACTATGTCCATTACATTAAAAAAATTTCATAGACAAATATTTCAAAAAATAAAACACCTTGCTTTGATATTCAAACATATTGATCATCATTCTTCGCTGGAACTGCTGTCACTCCTCTAGCTACTTCCATGACTTGGGTTATTCGGAGGAATGTTTTGTTCATTGTGTTTATTGTTTTCTTCTTCTTCAAGTTCCATCTACAAACATAAAAATAAATTGTAATGAGTGTATCTACATTGGAGAGAATAATGAAAATTGCAATATTAAATAATATACATCAATGTAAATCGAAAGGAAATGTACCATAGCAAGAATTGACTCGTGAACTATACACATTCTTTCAAAACCAAATTTGATGCCTTCTTTCAACAATTCTTTTGTTGGCACAGTTCCATACTTTGTTTCCTGCAAGTTTCATACCCCATAAAAAATCATATATTTAATATAAAATATTTTTTTGTTCTATTAATGATAGACAAAGCTAAGTAAAACAAGATAGATACTTACATATTCCAAAATTAATTTATGATGATATGCCAAAATATACCGACAACCCATATTTAACCCAATGTCAATCAATTCTTTTGATGGTTCTTCTTTGTATGTTATCACCTGTTTGAAGACATTCAATGATGATTGCTGTAAAAAAAATTAAAATATACAAAAATGAAATCTAGTTAAGTTGTTATAAGGAAGTAACAATTACTCACAAATTTAGATATCAACCCTTTTCTTCCTTGTCGTCCTGTTTTATGTGCTGACTGGGTTCCATTTTTTGTTTGCAAGAAAATACTTGAAAATTAATATTTAATGCTAAATTATTTATTTATTGTACCTAATCAAAAAATTCAATGATTACATATTAAATTTTAAGCACGTTGTTGTTGATATGGCTCCTCGTGCGATGCATTTATGTCCATTTCTTTGACCATCTCCTTGTACACCTTTTTGGACATTCCTATTGGCATATTTATGATATCATCTTGTTCATCCTTTGAGATTTTCACAATCTTCCTCAAAATGTAACATGAAAATAAACTATTTAATTTTTATATTGATATACTAAATATAATAAAAGTGATATTTATAAATGATTGCTTTGTAGTAATATATACATATAATTCTAGAAATTTTTTTAAAGGAATATTACTTTTTAAATCAATCTTTTTTGTTGTTGTACGTTTTTTCTATTAAAAGTATGACATGTCTCATTGAAAAATTCTCTGGAAACTCTTCCTGTAGCTTAAATAAAAATTGGTTCTTGGAATCATTAGATTGATTTTTGTATTATAAGTGGAAATAACGTCTATACATTTGTTCCTCTAGATCCCTCAAAGTTTTGTGAAAGTTTTTCCTCCTTTCGTTAACCTTCAACACCACTCCAGATGAGCTAAGGAGCAATTCATTTTCATTTGCATGTTCTATTTTTTCTTTTCTTAGAACAACATTCCTTTCCTTCCCTGTTGGTCCATATAGAACGTTAAAAATATCTGAATTAATAGATTGTTTGAAACATGTTATCTAATATTTTTAATTATATTATTAATGAAAATTACAAAAGGAAACTCATATTGGATCGATAGTATTTTTTCATTCACCTAATTCATCCTTCTGCAATTTTTCCATCAAGATTTTATGCTCTTCTGGTCTTAGATTAGAAAGAATCTTATCGAGCTTCATCATTTTGTGGTTCCACATGACACACACTAAAAAACACATATTAGTTAAACTTATCTATAGTTCAAAAATAGTAATTTTTGTAAAGAATCTACGAAGAACTTGCCTTTTGTGATTTTCTGGATGTGCTATCAGCATTTTTGTTACTTGAATTCTTTTCAATCATTGTTTTATCAATATAAAACCTGAACCTTTCATTAATATACTTTATAAATAAATCACATACTTTTCAGGTAAAATAATAATCAAGAAAACAATGCGTCTATATAAATTAAACGCCAGATGTGTTTATAGTTTTAATCGCATTGGTGCGACTTTCGCCTCTTAAGAACTGACACCGGGAACAAAATTTAAACGATAACAATGCGATATATTATTTTAAATGCATCGCCACTACATTACAGACATTGTACGTTTCTATTTGTCAATAGGAGACCTGGTGCATTTTATTAATACAGGAGCATCGATTAACATAAACATAAATGAATGGAAAACTATTTTTATCAAACAATGTTTTTTATCAATACACTCCCAGTGCATTATACTAAAATCATGCATCAGTGTGCTATATTAAACAGGGTGCACCGATTGAAAAAATATGTTTTTAAAAAAATCGTGAAAGGGCCGTATGGGATTGGGATCCGACTCTGCAAGTGGTCCCATAGGTTAGATGTCAAACACCTATGTATATTGTAATACACACCCTATAAATCTAAAATTAAAAGCCCTAATTGTGAATTTTTGTAGTCACATAAACAAGAAGAAGCAAGGGTTTAACGTAAGAATGGATTTTGTTATTGTTGTTGTTGTTGTTTTTTTTTTCCTTGAAGATTAATTAAGTCTAAATAGGAATAGAGATTGTAAATGATTTTATTAGTAAAATGCACAGTAAAATTTAAATTTTTTACTATGCATGTAATAAATCAAACAGAAACTGTAAAAAAAAAATTATTATAGTAAAATTTCACATTTTTACTATACTACAGGGTTTTTGTGTGAATCATCAGATGTTTCAAATTCTAATTGTATGAATAGTGCTGCTGTTCGAAAGTATTTTGCTACTCTACAGTGCTCTCTTGCTCCAGGTATGTCTCTCATGCAAATCTCTCCCTGAAAAATTTGTCAAATATAATGAAATAATGAATAGATTTTACTATTTAAATAAATTTTTATGAAATTAGATTTCCAAAAATCATTTGTCGCTCATTTTTTATTTTACCGTTTTTTTTTTTCACTTCAAAAAATGAAGTTGCGTTTTTTTTTCCGATATTCAGTGTGTTTGTTAACTGACCGCACCAGTGGATCTGGTAATAAAACCGCACCGGTGCATTTAACAATACATTAGCACCGATAAAAATAACTCCTTTTTTAATGCACCAAAATTACTTTTAGGTATGTACACAAAAATTTGTTGTTGATTTTGCTCAAATGCAGGGAGAAAATCTCATAATTATATCAAATGGATAATTCTTCAAAATCTAGCTTATTCCATAATATTTCTCAAAGTCCATCATAGAGTTCTCCCTATCCATCTACAAACGTAATTACTTAAGATTTTATTTATATTTTCATTATCTAATTGAATTTATTTATTTTATCCATGTCAATCAGTAGAATAAAATTAATGTATACAAATTTTCAAGTTCATGCAGATTCATAATCGAGTTCAGATGCACAAAATATTCAAATAGTTCCAAAATGTCGGAAGCTCTTATCAGGAGTAGCATACCGCAAGGCGCGGTTGGTAGATGAAAATGGACAACAACTTCACCCTACCAATTGTAACATGCCATCTTCTAGCCAAAATCATGGGACAATGATGGTAATAATTGTTTGGTATAATGTAATTATTTCAACATGAAACCAATTAATCATGCATTGACGTTCTTACTAATTGATATCATCGATATTGTATTAATAATGTTCAAATATATTTTTTGAAATTATTAGGATTCTAGTGATGGTGAGTGACCTACCGACTATATTCCGTTGCACCCCACGACAATGTCAAACCGAGAGAAGGATGAATTAAGAGAAAAATTCAGAGAGGAATGATACCAAGAATGGTTGAATCAACCACCTATTCAATTCCCACTACGTCCATATTCACCAATTAGGAATGACTACAAAAATAGTATTTCTTCATAAGCTGGCAATGGAGGCAATCAAATAGAGGTTGGTATGGATGATTACTTAAGGGATATGACTGCCATGGAGAAAATGTTGTTAGATGCATTCCATAACGATGATCAGCTAGGGGATGACGCTCATATTGCCGATACCTTTTTTGAAAGCCTTAAATTTGCTTCCAACACTCCTCTCTTTGGACCTATCAATCATTTAAATTATATCCAGTTGGGGAAAACGATATTACTGTACAACTTGAAAGGGAAGTTTGGCTTGTTGAATGCATGTTTCTCAGAAATTTTGAGGTAATTGACCATCAAGTCCCTTATATTTTGAGAAATCTTGTCACACAATCAACACTACAAATGGTCAATTTTATGAACGTTAATAATTATTGGCATTGTACATTTAATATTTTCCACCAACTACAAGTTATTCAAAGATAAAGGTTCTTCCAAGTGATAATCTCTTGCCTAGTAGCTGCACAGAGGAAAAGTATTTGTTTAAAATATTGGGTGTTGAGTACATATCATATCATGCATGTCCAAATGATTGTATTCTATATAGAGAAGAATATGTAGAAAAATATATATGTTCGAAATGTGGGCATGACAGGTATGATAAATAAAAAAATAAGGGTAAATCACGTGGTCCTCTTCTTAAGATATTGAGGCACATGCATATAATCCCAAGGATTCAAAGGCTCTTTCGTTGCGAAGAATGAACTATGTTAAAGGGATGGCATGCCTCACACATAAGTGAGTTGGGAGTTATGCGAATCCCAACAGATTCAATAGCCATGAAGCATATAGAGGATACATGGCCCGAAAAATTCAAGGATGAAGTACGAAGTCTACGACTCAGCTTAACCATGGATGGTGTCAACCCATATTCCCTCCAGAACATGAAATATTCTATTTGGCCTATAGTAGTGATCAATAACAATACCCCCCCATGGTTTTCCGTGAAGAATGAACATCTTATGTTGGCTCTCATAGTCCTTGGTAGAAGACAAGTGAATAATATGGATGTATACTTACAACCATTGGTAGATGAATTGAAGGAATAATGGGATGGGATAAATGTATACGATGTATCAAGACCTATCGCAATAGAGAGGAGTTTTACGTTGTATGGCATATGTGCTTACACCACACATGATTATCCAGGCTTATGAGTTTTCTCTGGTAAATTACATGTTTATTGATTTGTTTATATACATAACAATATTATTTCGCATATTAATTTAATTCGTTGTAATTGTTATGATCTTCATGACATTCTTTAACATGCCATGCATATTGTATACAATAATTTCGCAGGTCTTTTAACAAAAGGGTATTATGGATGTAAATTTTGTGAAAATTTTATGAAATATAGATGGTCCAACGAGCTATGAAATCTAGTGTATGACTGCTCCAGGGTATTCCTCCTAGAAGAACACCCTTAAAAAGAGAAACATCTAATTTCAATGGTAAACGAGAGAGAAACCAAAGGCTTGCAATAATGATACTAGCTGAATGGCTTAGAGCATATGAGAGAGAGAAGGAGAAGGAGTTCATAGAAATGTTCGATTCAAATGGGGAGCCTATGTTCGATGATCCATAATTCTTCGACACCTATGTTGAGAAATTTCCCATTGCGATGAAAAGGAAATCTATATTTTATAACTTCCCATATTGGGAGCATCTTAAGATTACCCACTTACTAGATCCCATGCATATATTTAAAAATGTTTCGTCTTGTTTATGGAGGCACATATCATAAAAAAAAGTGACACATTGGCTGTTAGGAAAGATATTATTACTTCAAAAACTAAAAATAAACATTGGCCAAGATAATTAGAAAGTACAAGAGAGGTTTTTCCCTCTAATTGGTATTTCAAAGAAGTTGATGTCCCATGGATTTAAAAAAAAGATGTTATTTCTTTGGCAAAGGAAGTTATAATGGGTGTGAGTGTGCCATCTTCATATGGGTCTTCACTACGACACTGCTTCACCGTGGAAGACCATTTTTCGGGTTGAAATCACATGACCATTTGACTCTTTTAAGAGTACGTATAATGTCAAAATAATGATTTTATTATTTGTTATATTAATAATTTTTATCCCATGGGATCATAAAACATAACTAATTTTGTATGCATGTCTTTATAACTTTGCAGTGTCATTAGCCTTTGTTCGTGCGTGGGTGTGTGAAACATGAATTCCCCCAAGTCCTAGGGTGTGCCATATCTAAATTATCTGCATTTGTACGTTGGATCATGCCAAAGGAGATTCATGTGGCTAGCATTCCACATTGGCGTCAAGAGATAGTTGAGATTGTTTGTATGTTTGAGAAGGAGCTGCCGATGAGTTTCATGGAGTTGCAGGTTCATCTTCTAATCCACCTAGTAGATGAAGTTGAATTAGTTGGGGTGGTTTATTGTCATTGAATGTTCTTCTTAGAGAGGTACATGAAGAAATTGAAAGGTTTTGTTTGACAAAGGGAAAAATCGAGGGGTTTATGGCAGAGGGGTATATATCATATGATTATTTCTATTGCGATAGTGAGTACATCAAGCATATAACCAACACACCAGGTGCGGTGATTTGGGGTGATGAAAGGGATGAAGAAAAAAGAGAAGGGGAGCTTCTCCAAACGAATAGAAAAATGTGCTTAATAAAGAGTAAGCGACTTATAATTTTTCAAATTTACAGAAAATAAATATTCATATTGAACTTCGTTATAATGTATATTTTGATCTGATATGTACTATATGTTGGTATTATTTCATCAGCGAATGCATAAATTGAAGCAACCAATAATTTTGTTCTTTACAATTCCAAAGTGACACAACCGTGGGTTAGATTGTACGAACAAAAGAGGATGAAATGGGACAGTGAAAAAAAATAATTTAGATGATTAAATGCTAGAATCATGCCTTATCTTTATCATTTAAAAGAAAATATGCCAATTATATGCCCCAACAGTTGGGTTGCTGACCAAGTCAGAGAGAAATAAGGTGCAGCCGATTGTTACCGGCGTGCTGAAGAGGATGCGCTAAATGTAGGGATTGGGTGCATAAAATAGGTAATAATATATTTATGTACATTTTAAAATTAATAATGCACCTTTGAAATGCAACATATATATTTTATATTTTAAAAATTGGGTTATTAGACACATAGCACTATGATTTTTTAACTTTTTTATAGGTGCATTTGTTCCCATCTATGTGCGCATATGGACACCATTTTCACACAAAAAATGTCGATGATGGACACATGACAAAAGATTGTGGAGTGGAACTCGAGTTCGATCAATCTAGTCGAGCTAGCCATCCTGATCAAAACCTAGTACGAGGGATGTTAGGTTACGTTGGAAAGATATAAGAGATCATTGAAGTGGACTTCTCTTCTTTCCAATGTGTTATTTTTAGGTGTAAGTGGTGGGACAAATTTTATTGGAATAATGTAAAGGAGGATCGCGATAGTAGGCTGATATGTATCAACTCTAGAAATATGTGGGGTGAAGCTAAGGAGCCTTATGTTTTCCCCAAACACTACAACCAGGTTTTTTTGTACCCAGATGTATTGGATAAGGATTGGTGGTTCGTATTGAGACATGACCCTAGATCAAAACATATTTTTGAGAACAATAGTGTTACCATGCCAAGTGAACTGAAAGATAATGAGGGTGATCAGAACAAAGAGTGGTATGATACATGTGTTATACCATCATTTTTACTATTTATGATGGGTTTTTATAAAGAAGAGGACATAAACTTATAACTAAGACTCTTTTTTTTCCAAACATTATAATATGCATTTTGAATTAATTAGTTTGCATTGTGTTAATGTTAAAATCATTTCACTTGATAATTTGAAATTAAAGAAATGCATTGTATCAAGTTTTTTTTTTTAATGTCAATTCCTAAATTAATACAACTACTTGATTTCTTTAAATGGTTTTTCACAATATCATTACTTAAATAAGTGCACCCTATTATATATATATGAATGATATCTTCAAAATAAAAAAAAAAGTATATATTAATGTATACAATTATTTTTGGTATGTAAGATCATAATAAAATAATGATAATTCTAAACATGAATTTATTTGCATTATTTTCTAAACTTTATTATGTTACAAAAATTCATATTATTCTAGATTTATTATTTTACAATTATTTATATTCTTATAAATTTACAATTTTAAAATTATGGTAATTTAACAATATGTACGGTATACATTTTAGAATTTTACGATGATTCAATTTTTCAGTAATTATGGTTCAAATTTGACAATTAATTTACAATTTTACAATTTTATAAATTTACAAATTTTAATAAAATTAGATCATGAAAATACATACAATAACAATTACAATTTTACAATTTTACAAGTTCACAATACAATTAAAAATACAATTTTACATACAATTACAATTAAAATTACAATTACAATCACGATACATATAATTACAATTAAAATTTTACAATTTTACAATTACCAATACATAATATTTAATAAATATCATGATTTAATAGTAAAAATAAACATCACGATCATGATAACCATCGTACAAACATAATATTATAAAATACACATTCAAATTCACTAACATCATCTAATCATCGTGATCATGATCATCTAACAAAACACAAACATTGTATAACATCATCACAATACAAACATCAAATATGCATCTCATGTCAAACAATTTCTATAACATACACATCTATCTGCAAGCATATTAAATGAACATATCTCACATGACCTAACAATATACAAATCATGATGAACACCAACATGAACATAAAATACATGCACCATCTATATATATATATATATATATATATATATGTATAATGTCAAAAATATACAACTATAATAGAACTGCATATAAATGTCAAATATCTGGTGGTACATAAATACTATAACTAGTCAAGGCCTGCTCAGTTGATGGTGCCAGCTTAGGAGGTGCCTGATCATGACTAGATGTTGGCTACTCATCTTCGTGAGGTGAAGGAGGAGGAGGTGGAGTACTAGAATGATTACTCCCCTCATGATCATCATTCGAGCTGCTGTGTCACACATCTCCATGGCGCCTATCCCTCCTTGCTTCCAGTAGCTTCGAAGCTCCGAAGATATGACGCATAAGGCTCATCATATCGCGCGACATGTACTCCAGAGTTCCGTGAGCTTATGATCTACTTGGATGTCTCTGATTGTCGCAGGGCAGACTCCCTCATCAACCAGGAGTTTAGATATACGGTCTCCAAAATCCATCTTGAATCGAATGTAAGCCCTATGGCACATGCCTGCAGGTATTTGCACCTAAGGAGGTCTCTCACCCTCCACAGTCTCTGTCATCTTCTCGTCATCTACAAGATCATCCAGTGGGGGTGGAGGCATGTCCCCAATGAACATGCCAATATCTACAAAATATATAGTACACAAAAATAATTAGACAATTTCATTAAACAATTTAATAAAACAAGTTAAATAACGTGTTAGAATAAATTTTATTCTAATTAATTAAGACAATAAAATGAAACTATATTAATTTAAAGAAAACACTAATATTGCCTCTATAATCTGGTGGCTCATCCTTTATGAAGAGGATGCTGGTACACCTTCGCCAATCCAACCCCGCGTAAGGAAACGATACCATCATGAATTGGTCATCCTTATTGGATGGTAACTCCAGTGCATCACTAGAAATCTTGTTCGGATACTCCGACTTGTTGCTCTTGGGCATCATCTCGCCCCACATGTGCATTCATACCTCTATCATCAGCCTACGAGGCTGATGAACAAAAGTAGGCGTCATCTCCGGAAACCTCTCAAAAAATAAACAAAACAACTCTGAAGGAAAAGGGAAGGTCAACCTCCCACGTGCCTGAGAATGACATCTATCTAAGGCTATAAAAAATTTCTGCAAAATAATGGCAGACCATCTAACAAGTCGTGGCCTCCAGAATAAAGAATCAACATAAAATAAAAGAGGGGAAATAATGTGCTGCCTATCACTGGTATAATGTGCAATGGAGGTCAGTAGTAGTGAGAGGCACCTAACCTCCTCTGGACCAAACGAAGCAATATGTAGCTCTCCACTAGACACTTGAAAATATGTTGGAGAACGTATGTCATCCCTAATGTATCTTTGAGAGTACACCAATTGACTCATTGTTGCATAACCGAAGGGGAAATCAGGGAACTCGGGAAAATCCTCCCCTCCTCTAAATAGGCCAGTGATAAAATACATGTCCTCCTCAGTGGGCTGGTACCACTGGTCAGGACCAACATGGAAAGCCTGTCGGTGGGCATCCCACCTATAGATCAACTGTACTAATAAGCCACTATGCCCCTTCAGGGCTGTAGCCCCCTCATATAACTTAAAGAGGCCTACCTCCCTTAAGAGAAACTGGGTGGATGGCATAATAGGGAGAGGGTTAAAAAGTCTCTCCCTCTCCCTTGCCTCCCAATTTTGTATCATGTTATAATTGTCATCCCTCTACTCTTGTTGTTGTCTCTCCTCTCTCCATTGACGTTGTTGAATGATTCACATATTAAATACATCAATCTCCCTTATACATAAAACACAATTTTTTTTATTAAATGACAAATGTATTTACAAATATATAAATATAAATTTTATCAAAAAAACCAAAAAAAAAAACATTCAATGCACCTCAAAAAACAGTGACGCACTGCCAACAGTGCATACATGTATATCACACACCGTTCACGGTGTGCATAAAAAATAGCCAGGCTCCACGAGAACAATTTTTTTTACTTAAATAAATGTTATAGGCGGTCCATTGAAAAACCATATCCGCCTCGGGGCATTTTTTATAGCTCAATGCACTGACCGTTTGCAATATTTTACCACTGGAAGTGCGGTACCAAACACAAAAAGCTCCGATGCGGTATGTTTGACCGATGCACCGCACATTAGGTGTGTTCCCATAATATAGACACACTAGGTCGTTATGTTTATTTTTACATAATGCCCGGTGCGTTCCTGTAAACTAATGCATCGCCGAAAATAAATTGTTATTTTTAAAATATTATAAATTGTCGGTGTGGGCGGAAACCGACACGCACCACACTTTTATTATTATTGCGATGCGTTTTTGTTAGTAGCGCACCGGGTTATCAAATTAACCACCCGGTGTGGTTTCCATTAACACTGTTCATGCCGCGACCTGTAAATTTACAGGGAGCACTAGGAATGGTGCGAGCTGAACGACTCGAACGCACTGCGAAATTTTTTTTTTCTTTCAAAAAAACAATGAATTCTAAGTCAATTTTCAAAATTAATCTGCTAAAATCTTAAGTTGGTGAGAAAAATATACATTACATGCACATTTGCGCTTCGAGGAGGCATGTTTCCAAGAGAGTACTAAAAACCAAATTTGCCCACCGTTTTGCAAAATTCGAAGTCTATGCACTGAGCAATAGACGGAAGCAATGCAGACAATGGGAGCATAGATGGTAGGGTGTCTCAGAGAAGCAAAGGTCACATCGGTTCTTGAGAGCTCTACAACACTGTAAAAAGTAAAAATGAATTTTTACGACCGGTAATTTTTTTGTTTAAATTAACCCTTTTTCGGTGCGCTCCAGTATGAGACGTACCGAGCGATTGTATCAACGACGCACCACACCTCTTTAAATTAAAAAATATATGGGTCGGTGCATTAGGGAACAATAATTGCACCAGGGCTTCGTCGTTAGAGTATAGCACCGAACTTGGTGGAAATAATGTTTTTAATGGGAGTGTCTGCTGGATTACTAAGACACACCAAGCTTGTTTGTATGAAGTGCACATTGATTCCTTCAAATAAAAACCATATTTCAGTGTGTCGATATACCTAAACTACACCGGGCTGTCGTCGTTAGTAAATAACACTGAAATGCTGGAAATAGTTTTTTAGGTAAAACCCTCGTGCTGTGCTTTCAATTAATGAAACACAGCGGGCTGGTGATATACAACCACCATCGGGTGTGTTATATAAAAACACCATATATTTTCATTAAATAAACACCCTATGCCGAGGCGTCATATTACCATAAACACACCGAGGCATCATTGTTAGAGTATAGCACCGCAATGGTGAAAACATTTTTTTTGATTAACCAATTTGTCAGTGCGCTCTATTAATTCGAGGCATCAGGAAGGTTATATAGTGAGTGTCTCGGTGTGCCATTTGATATTACACATTGGTGCATTGTATGTATGAAGTGAACCGTTGTTTTTGTAGTACTTAAAAGTAATTCTGCGACGCTTCTTTAGCCTCTACTATGCACCAGTGCATCACATATGTATTAAGTGCACCGGTGCGTGTTATGATTATAAACGCACTGCGAAAAAAAATTCGCAAAAACACCCACCCACCAACCTCATCCAGTCACCTCTGCTACAAATGGATATCTAGGCTATTTTTATAAGGTTTTCCTCAAAAACATCCGCTAGAGGGTCTTTTCCTTGTAGTGATCAATGAATATTTCAGGACGAAGTTTCTTAAAGGGGGGAGTGTGTAATGCTCCATATTATTATTAAATATTAAATAATAATAATAATAAAGGATCAAAAAAGTGGTTTCCACAATGGGATTTTATCCCCTCTTGATTTCAAATCCCACATGGTGAAATATTTATCCCACTGTGATAAGGCTCAAGGAATAGACTCCCCACCCTCATGGAGTCTCGACTCTTGCTAAATCATAAATTCATAGTATATCTAGCTTATGGGCCATTGGATATACTCTTTGTCAACCACTAGGTTTGATCTTGGGCCTCACCCAGATTACTCCAATGAGTTATTGATTTTCCATGGTGGTAATTATAATAATGCTAAAGGATCATGATAAATAAATAAAAATAACCATTTTATTTATAAATGAAAAAGTGTAAAATAAGTAAAGATAAATTTATGAAAACAACTAAAGTAAGAAAAGGTTAAGATAAAAATAAAATTGCATGAAGAGAAGAAAATCCTGTGCATGGATTTTTTCCTTGCGTTGCTGTATAGAGAAAATCTATTTAATGAGTGAGGAGAAGGATGTAATGCATATTTTTCATATTTTTCATCGAGAATTTTTGGAAGCAACAATTAGACATAGCGAGAGGTAGTTGATTGGGAGATTGAGGGCTCTTAGTTGTGATGATTTAGGAGTTGGTTAGGTGGAGAGTTGTCCCCTATATATTGATTTTGGTCAACAATATTAAAGATGAATGCATGGAAATTCAAAAAATGGAATACAAATGAATTTATTTTTTTATATTTATATTTTTTTTAATATCAATTAAATTTGTTGCCTTGATATTTCTAATAAAATTAGAGACATCCAATGAATTTGAAACAATACAAAGAATATTAACATGATATTACTGCAAGAATAACACACATAAATAAAAAATGTCCAAATAATTAACAAAGAAAAAATTAACATAGTCTTAGCGCAAAAATAACATATATAAATAAAAAAATGGTCCAAATAATCAATGAGAAAAATAATACCTTTTTTTGAGCATAAAAATATACTTTTTTACTATTGAAAATGAAAAAAAAGGCATAGGCAGAGCTTTACAAGACTATATTTTTCCAAACATATAGTGAGGTTGCTAATGCGAGCAATAATGAGCTTAAAGCTGGCTAGAAAAATTTCAGATTTGCTGATATATTTGTTGGAATAATTTAGTCTAAAATATAGAAGACCTGACCCTTATAGTGATTACAAAATTTTCTGGAAACTATAAGTTGGCTAGAAATTAGGAACAATGGACAAGTTAAAGGATATAGAGATCCATCCTTCAACTGTTTAAAACTGGAAAAATATAATAGAAAATATACAACCTACATAGTTGCTTGTGATATGAAATTTAAATCATCAACCTATTGTAATTGTGTGAAAACTTTGAATGGTGGATCCATTGAGTTCTTCATAATAAATGAGTCTAGCATCCAATGAGAGAGATTGTTGAAAGACTATTAGTAATTGAATTAAGCTCTTTGAAAATGTGTTAAAAAATGATATCCTGAAAAGATTTCTTCTTTTCAAATTTTCTTTTCCATGCTATAAGGTTTAGAACCTCTAGTTGTGCTTTACCTACCAGACAATCAATTACACTCTTGGAATTTCCCAGAAATTATATGCATTTAATTTTATTTAATGAGGCTAATAACATAAGAGCCTAAAAATAATTTAGTTTCACTTTAGTTTCTCTTCCAATTCATAAACCAACTCTTAAAAGCACAAATTTATTCCATGCTAGTTTAATCATCCCCCCCTCCATAATAATTTCCTGGTGTTGCACCATCAAAGAAACCGATCGAAAGTTTCTGGGAAAAATAAGGGAAGTGGATTATTCTCATATTGTTCCGGAGTTGGGCCGAGGATTATTCTCGAAAAAGAGATACAATCTTGGTTTCATGATGTATAATGATAATAGTTTCATTTTTTAAGGTTACCCTATTCCTGATAAGCCAAATCCACTAGGAAACAATTATAAGGAGAGGTCGAATATTTTTACATTTCCCCACATAATGTTGTAGAAATGCCTCAAAAGAGGTATGTACAAAATGTTCTTTAATGCCCAATGCCATCAGGACTACATACCAACTTTTCTTAGAAATGTGACAACCAATAAAAATATGATCAACAATTTCCTCCCGATTTCTACAAAGGAAACATAGGTCTGGCCCTTCAAACCCTCTTTTCTACAAAATTTTCCACGTCAAAATTTTATTTTGTAGCACTAGCCATGCAAAACATTTAAGCTTATTAGGAATGTTCCATTTCCAAATGATTTTAGTCCACCATCCAATGTCACGATCCACAGTTGAATGGAAAATTGCTTTATATTCCAAATTAGCTTTCATCCTGCTTGCAGTGTTGTCCCAACTCCAAACCAGATGATCCTCAGATTTATTTAGACAAAGTCCATTGATATTTAACTCCTTAGTGAAGGGGTTCCACTCTTTAGCCAAGGATTATACCATATCCAAATCTAAATAAGACAACCATTTTCCTTGATAATAGACATAATTTAAGTAGATAAATCCTTTGCAGGCCAGTCAAAGTAACAAATCTATATAAAAATTAAATATATGGGCAACCCTATAAAGGGGTCCTTACCCAATATTTTTTTTTTTTCTAGGCTCAACCTTCCAAGCTATCTACTTGTAGAGAAAAGGAAAATATTCCATAAGGGCCTTCTAGATAATGAATCCACCATTGTCAGGTTTTTTGGTGGCTCCTCTAACCTAATCCACCACCTACAATTTCTTTACATACTTCCCCTTGTTCACTCGGATCCAAAGTCCCCCACCAAACAAACCTCTCCACAAAATTTTCAAGGCTAATGCTTTTCCAACTAGGTCAGGTTATTAAAAACCCTTCCTCCAAAATATTTTCATTTAGACAGGGAGCGCCAGCTAGAAGGGTGAATTCCTTCTTTGCTTCTTTTACTAGTCCACATGAAGTGTATAAATGTGGTGTAGAATTGCAACTGTTCAAGAAATTTTAATCTATATCAAGAGACATAATTCTACTCTGCTGCTATGTGGAAATTAATTCACAATTTAAAACAACAACCTTAGACATGCAATGATAAATAAAACACATGCACATTAATTTTCTAGGGGAAAGAAAATTATAAAAAACCCTTAATCTTTCTTGCATTAATCAGATGAATAATGAATGTCTTACAATTTCTTTCTCGCTATGATCACAACTTGCAATTGAATAACCTATCTCTCTACTCAATGAGAAGCTCTGACCTAGGAATAGTCAATTTATTCCTCTTCTTAAGTCCCTATTTCCTTGCACAATTCCTGAGGAATTAGGCCCCTATTATTTAGGATTTTTCCTCCAATTGATTGCGCAATTCCTAAGGTTGTTCATCTGACTGCATGCAACTCCTGTACACTCAAATTAGTCAGCAACTGATGTTACACTTCCTTGGAATATCCACCGCAACTGGGGAACTCAAATTCTCTGCATGCACTAGCTATTTTGGGCTGATTGATCAATTAATAGATGATCACTGAGTTAGACTATTGTCCCATTTCACAACTGGCCTTCCACTAGTTCCATGAACAATTAGAACTAATTTAACTTAAAACAACTTGAAATAACTGACCTTGATTGATACAAATTAGTAATCACACATTCTTAACTGAAATCCAAGCCCTCTAACTCAAATTTACTAAGCCAACTAAGTGACAAGAGCCATGTCACACAAGTTAACTTCCTCCAAGTTGTCTGTTGATGTGAAAATTCAAATTTTCTCAATTTGACTAAGGAAAAATCAAATTGAGACTTTCTTGCTGCATTTTTGAACATGAAGCTGAACATTATTTGTCTAATATTTCTTAGGATTGATTTAGGAATTTTGGATATAGCAAGCCAGAAGACTAGGATATTTTCCAGCACATATTTAACTAATATCATTCCTCCCCCCCCCAAAGATAACCAATTGTAGCACCAAAAACTAATTTTCTATTCAATTTCTTTGGGAAGCCACGTCTAATCTTCTTTAAGATAACCATTTGGGTTCAGGAAGAAACCAAGGTACATAAAACCAAAATCTATGGCATCCATATGAAAAAGCATAAAATATTGAATGGACAGGAGGAGACCAATACTAGCCACATTATGATAAAAGGAATATTTTTGAACACTAATCTCCATTCTAGTAGCCTCACATAATAAGTTAATGACCTTATGGAAAACTTGCCATTCCGAAACTGTTCCAACTCCCATTAAAAAAAATCATCCACAAACAATAATTGAGGGATAAAATGATTATAAGATATTTTTAGGCCTTTGATGTTTCCTTCCTTCTTTTTTTTCAACAATAATAGACTCAAACCTTCCATCAATAGGAGAAACCATAAGGGAGGTAGAGGACACCCTTGTCTGAGTCCTCTAGAGCTAGAAAAGTTACTTGAGGGATAGCCATTGATTAATATAGAGAAATTTGTTGAAGAGACGCAACCCATAATCCAATTGGTAGCCTCCAATCCTAGACCAGTATGAAGAAGGAATAACCAAATAAAAGTTTGGTTTAATTTGTCAAAGGCCTTTTTTAGGCCCATCTTAAGAACCAAGGCTTGTAGCTTTTTTGACTTTGAATGGAGGACTTCTTGTGCAATTCAATAGCATAATGATTCTGCCTTTCGGTTAGGAAACAAAACTTTAATATCAATGTCATTACATTTTTATGTTCCAAACTTTAGTTTAAATATCATTGTTCATTTATTTAATTTTTTTAAAAATCCTACTCTGAACTTTATTTTTATTTTTATGCAAGTTGTCTGTGATCCTCCAGGCTTGACTTGTGCCTTAGGAGCTACAACCTAGGGGAATATAAGCTATAAAAGTCACTTGGGGATCAAGATGACTAAATTTTTTAGTATGTCTCCTCCCCCTAGCACATGACACAACCACCCCCCATGAGGTTTGATCCTGGGTTGCCTTGCTGACGAGGTCCATCCTCAATTGGTTGTGCTAGTGAGACTTGACAATTATACTCTATTTTTTTTTTTTTTGGTAGGTCAACAAACATGCATTATGTTATGAAAAGGAAATTAAGTACAAAAATCGTCTCCCAAGACCCTTCCTTCTCATGTCAAAAATATTTAGAGAGCATAGGGCTTGGAGGAAAACAATTACACCCAGTATCAGAGTTTATTTCCACTAGGCCTACTGGCCAACCATACATTTACCAAAATTGAACCACATCTACAATAAGAAAATCCTCTCAAGGAGGTGGATTGGGTGGAAATACAGGAGGGGCAACAAATAGAGCTTCATGATCATGCATATGGAAGCCAATGTGTTCAATCCTCGCCTCCAAAGTGCAAAGGTCATTGTTGGTGCGCCAGTGGTGTCATCTAAGGCTTTATAGATTGTCTATAATTTCATTTGGGACGTGATGGACATCATTAATATAATATAACAATTCATTATGATCCTCGTAGTGCTATTTCCTCATGCTATTTATATTCAATTGTAAATTGTGCAACTGGTCTTCTATCATGTCCAGGGTGACTGGAACTACAACTTTCCCATGAGAGCAAACAAGAGAAATGGGCACATCTTCCTCCGTGTCCCAACTGGTGGCATCATCAGAGGATGAGTGATTGCCCTGATTTTGTGGCTGATTGACTTCAGGACAATGAGAAACATCCCCTCGGCATGGCTGACCCCTTTGGTGAGGCATTAAGGTGAGCCAAGTGTAGTTGCAGATGAAAAAAGACATACTAATAGAACCGCAATGCTTCCCACAGGTCCTACAGTATAACCTCCTATATAATAGAGAAAAAAAAATAGAACAGAACAAGAAATCATAGAACCAAATACCAAACTCCATCGGCCAAAGATTGGAGGCTCGAGACCACAGTTTCCAAAAATCCTCCATGCCACCCGAGAGAAAATTTGCATGAATTGTTCCCCTCCCATCGATAGAAGTGAAACCCACCAAGCCAGAGGGGCAACCATAGAAAATTGACATGAAATCTCCCATTACAATGCCGAAATAACTGACCTGAAGCTTCTCTAGACATGACATCGAACTAGAGACTAGCCACACACGTAGGAACTAGCGACGTGGCCCAGATCCCAATTTGACCTCCGTGGTCAGAGCTGGGAACAAAAACGACAAACACAAAAGACCCTGGCCGAGCCATAGAGTCACAATCACCCACTATGTGCCATGATCCCATGGGCCTCCACAGGATGAGAGCTCACCTTGTTCCAGATTATTCCATGTCGCACATCCCTCGCCTGCCCAGAGCCATGAATGCTGCTGGGAAAAATACAATTCGAAACCCAAGTGCTCTACAAACCCCCACCTCATCTCCCAACACAATACATGAAGAACCGTTCTAGAATTCCAAGAGAATTTAACAACATACCGAGCGAAAGAAGTACCTACCTACTGGGTATTAATGATGCCCAAAACCATTATGATGAATGCAGTGGGTGCGTGAAAGCCAGAAATCCTTTATACACCACTCGATTGCCACACATACTAACAGTTTCGTCACCCCATCAAATAATTTTACTTTAAACTTTAATTTAAATATAAATTTTCATTTATTTCAATATATTAATTTAAATAATAAAAATTAAATTACAATAACGACTAAGATACTTAAAATCTTTATATCAATTCCTTAAAAAAAATATAACTATATATTTTATAAAGAATTTAAAGCAATGTTTCATAGTTAAAACCTATTTACTGCTATTGGTGCTCACTTAAGTTCATTAATGATTATATATGTGACGATCTACAAAGAAATTAAATAAAGTTAGAAAAAAGAAAAAGAAAGAGTCAAATAAGTTTTGATTTTTAAAAATAAAATAAAATAAAATTTATAAATAGCAACTCCAAACACTTACCCCATTAAAAAAGTGGAAACAAGTAAATTCTTTACACACCTCAACTATAGTTTTAGCAACTTAGTAACTCACTTTTAAGTTAATAGAAAAATATATATATATTTTTTCAATTATAAATCTTCTGGGAAATCACATTGCACTCTCAAATTTTTTTTTTTTTTTAATATGTATTATATATTGTAACTAATTTGGTCAAAATGTTTTTATTTTTAATTTATTTGCAAATTTTTATAAACTATTTTGAAAGTTTATTAAAGTTTTTGTAAAATTAAATATTAAACTTATTATTTTAAAATTTTAAAACTATTTTTTGAACTTTTAAAATTTGAATTTTTATTTTTTGATTGGTGGATGACTAATTTTATGTGGTTTAAAATCAAGATTTCAAAATAAAAAATTGTTTAAAAAATTAAAAATTAAAAAAAAAACCTCCCCAAATGTCCTCATAAATCAATTATCAATTTTTTTGTTTTCTAAATATATGGATTTTTTCATATTTAATACTTTCTTTTCCAAAAGAAATGGTTTTCATTACGTTTTGGGCTTTTACTACGGAAGCTTTAAAAAACAAAAACAACAACACTACATATTACACTAATTTTTCCCTTACTTTTTATTATTATTGAATGAACTGGTTCAATAATTTTCGTCAATAAATCTTACCTATATTATATATTTTCACAATTCAATTTTAAATCATGTTGCAATATAAAAAATAAATTTAACCCAACACTAAAATAAATAAATTTTTCTCTTTTGTCTTCACAATTTTAATTATAATTTAAAAATATAAAATAAAAAAAGCTCTGGGAATATTTTGAACTCACACTTAAACCTTTGTGTAACTAAATTTTTTATATTAGATTTTTTATTATATCCAAAATTATGGACGCACTTATCTCTATTTTGCTCCAAAGTTATCTAGCCCATTAATTACTAAGCAATAAATTTGCATATTACACTTGTTTTAAAATAAAGTAGAGTTTTTTTTTTGTAAGTCAATATTCTATTCAAGTAGGAAAAAGTACATATAGTCTTTTACAAAACAAGTGGTCTCACCTCGACCGAGTTTGTTGACCAAAAATTGCACCAGATGACAAAAATACAGAAGGATAACTAGGGACATTGTCCATAACCGATAGGGCCAGAGGCACCAGAACATAGATAAAACATAAAAGACATGAGAGCGCTGATCCGAATTTATGCAGGAACACAAAAAAATACACATATAACCATAAATACAAAGATGCAGTGGAAATAACACTTCATTTCATTAATATCAAAGAACTGAAATTTGCTTACAGACATAATGGAAATAAACTAGCTAGGGTGCTGGTAGCTTATCTCTGAGAAGAGATGTGGCAGCTACAGGCCTCTAAAATGTCTTACAATGAGGCTCGAGGGCCTATTTATTATTTATAAACAATGGGAAACCATAAACATCCAAAAACCTAACCCTAGGAAATGAAGCAAAGAAACTATGGGCCCCGTTTGGGTAAATTGGTGTTTCAATTTCCCGGGGACGTAACTTTGGCATACGATCTCCGTTTGATGCGCACCATACCTCGTTAGAAAGGTCTATCCGAGGAATACAACTTTTGGTGTGAGAAAAATTGGTCTATGGACCCATGTTGCTCCCAATTTTCTCACAAAACGTCGTTTAGGGCCTCAAAACGAGTCTAAAAGTTGAGGACCTGAAAAACTGCTAAAAATAGTAAGTTGTGCCGAAATTGAAAGAGACAATGGTGGGGCCCAAGTGGAATAGGAGGGTGGCCACCAATATCCACCTGGATCATTGCTCCCCCGTTAGGAAGCAATGGTCCCCATTACGTTGATTTCCTCCACGATATGAGGAAACTTCTGCTGAACTTGGTCCCTAGTGAACCACTTGCCTTGGTGCAGGAGTTGGATAGATTTGACAACCCGATACAGTTGGATCTTATGTTGGTAAGTGTTCTTTATTTGCATGTCCATGATAAAATCTGTGGTGGCCTGTTCCATGCAGTTTGGGTTTAACTCTATTGGTGTGAAATTTTCTGCAATGTCAGAGGTGTCCAGTAGAGGTGGGAAGTAGGGATGAAGGCGGTCCACATTGAATACTGGATGTATACCAAGGAATGGTGGAATACTGAGCTCGAAGAAATTTTTCCCTACAGCCTTGGTAATGGTGTATGGCCCATATCGGAGAGGGCGAAGCTTGCAGTGGGGTCCAGTGAGGCGCTCAGACTGGACATGAGCTGAATCAGCCTCAGTAGCCGCAAATGGCATGGCTACATCAATGGGACATAGTGGCTGGAATCCCAAGCCAACCAAAAAGGGGCTGTGGCTAGTTGAGCTGTGGAGAGCTTGATTATAACTATGTTGTACATAGGGGGGGTTCTCATCCCATTTGCATGGATGATTTGAATTGTACATGCATAGAATGTGTACAATCATCTTGTTGACAACTTCTGTCTGGCCATCAGTTTGGGGATGGAAAGCTGTGGACTTGGTAAGATTGGTGTCCAGCATTGACCAGAGGCTGGACCAAATGTGCTGAGGAACCTATTGTCCCGATTTGATATGATAGACTGTGGGATCCCAAAGCACACCCACACTCGTTCAAAGAAGAGTTTAACAATGGTTTCTATTGTGATGTTCTTCTTGCAGGCCACCATAATGGCCATCTTCAAGAAACTGTCAACGACCACGAAAACACAGTCATTTCCATGCTTAGTATAAGGAAGGCCCGACATGTAATCCATGGAGATGGATTTCCAAGGTCGACTAGGGGTAGGTAGCGGAGTACATAGGCCTTGCTTCTTGATGGTCAGTTTGGCAATGGCTCAAGCAGTGCAGGATCTGAAGTACTTCCCGACATCCTGTCGAAGGTTCTACCAATAGAAATACTTCTGTAGTACTACCATTTTTTTCTCGACCTCGAAATTCCCAACGACTCGACTGTAGTGTGCTTCCCATATCATCTTGGCGCACTCTATTGAAGGAACACAAAGGTGTCCTATGTGACATAAAAATGCATCTTGGAGGTGAAAATTTGGAACTTGCGCACCCCCCAAGAGTGCCTTGTATGTGTGGTTGAATTCTGGATCGCTCTTGTAGAGAAGCGGCAAATCAGAAGTCTTGTGCCCACAAGAGTTGAGAACGGTGGCTACCGCCATGATCGGTGGTCGGCTGAGGCAGTCTACAACATTATTGGTGCTATTCTTCTTGTACTTGATGTTAAAATGAAACTTTTGCAGATATGTGGACCACTTCTGATGGTGATCGTTATACAATTTCCCTTGTGTCTATATGAACTGCAGGGGTCGGTGGTCTATGTGGATGACTGTTTCCTTCCCCAAAATGTAATGCTTCCATTTTCGACAAGCCTACACAATGGAATACATTTCTTTGTCATAAATGGGATACTTGAAAACTGTGTCGGACAATGTCTCACTGTGATATGCCACTGGATGCCCCTGTTGAGTAAGAATTGCCCCAATAACATAGTCAGAGGCATCTGTCTCGATCTCAAATGGTTGTTGCAAGTCTGGTAATGTGAGCACTGGGGAAGAACAGAGGCGATGTTTCAATTCTACGAACACCTTCGATTGAGATTCCGACCAATTCTTTTTTGCTTTCGATCCTCCCTTGGTGACTCTATTCAAGGGCCAAGTGATATGAGAGAATCCCAACACGAACTTGCGGTAGAAATTAGAAAGACCCAAAAAGCTGTGAAGTTCTGTTAGAGTGGTTGGGCCTGTCCAATCCTGAATGACTTAGATCTTGGTTGGATCCACATGCACCCCCCTTTCATCAATAATGTATCCCAAATATTGAACTTGGGTCATGGCAAAAGTGACTTCTCCAAATTGGCACACAACTTGTGTTGCTGAAATGTTTGGAGGACTTGTTGGATGTGGTGGAGTTGCTCTTCCCAAGTTTGGCTGAAGATCAGAATGTCATCCAAGTACACCACTACAAATGAGTTGGTGAATGGCCACAAGATGTCGTCCATCAACCTCATGAAGGTTGCGGGAGCATTCGTCAACCCGAAAGGCATGACCAACCATTTGAAAAAGGCCCTCCTTGGCTTTGAAGGTAGCCTTCCACACATCGGAGGATTCGATTGGTACCTGGTGATACCCAGACTTCAAGTCGATCTTGCTGAAATATTTCGCCCCTTTGAGTTGGTACAGAAGGTCATCAATCAGTGGGATCGGGTACCTATTCCGGACAGTGACCTTGTTCAGTGCTCGATAGTCAATACAGAGTCTCCAAGTCCCATCCTTCTTCTGTACCAACACGATCAGGCTCCCATAAGGCAATGAACTTGGCCGGATGTGACCTTTCTGCAAGAGCTCCTGAATCTGCCTCTTGATTTCATCTTTCTCCAGGACAAAGTGATGATAGATCAGTCCATTGGGCAGCGGTGCACCTGGGTTAAGATCAACAGGGTGCTTGATCTGACAGTGCAGAGACACCCCAGTGGTTGAGGTGAAGACGTCCCCCTACTCCTCCACAACATTGTCCATTTGTTGTTGTCGTGCAGAGGAGCCCTGTTTGGAGGTCGTGGCCACAGTGTTCTTCTTGCCCTGGGGGCAGATCATTAGGACAAAAAATTTCCTGGTTTGGGAAATGAGCTTACTGCATTGCTTTGCAGTAACCAAAGAGATAGTGGCAGGCGGTGGTACCTCTGGTATTCTGTACAACTTATTTCCCAAAGTAACAATAACAGTGCGAGGCCAGGATTCATACACAACATGTCGCTTCCACAAGTATGGTTGGCCTAATAATACATCAGAAACATCAAGAGGAGCAATGTCACATAATACCTCATCCGTTAAGGGCTTGATGCTGTAGGGAAGGCGGCACCGCTGGCTGATGCGAAGATCTCATCCTTGGTGAAGCCACCTGATGGTGTATGGCTGTGAGTGTGCTGTGGTCGGAAAGCTCAACCGCTTCACGGCACTTGCTGAAATGAGGTTCTTTTGGCTCCCATTGTCAACAATGAACTGTAGTGGGGAACCCTTTACTCACATTTAGGAGTGGAAGAGATGCTCCTCCTCCTCTGGATCTTCTGGTTACTTCTTCTGGATATTCGCAATGGCAACAATGGTGTTGGGCTCCACATAAATTATATGTTTCCATTTTTCATTCCCCTTTTTAGGTTCTAAATTAGAGTCAGAGCATGCATCTGATTCAGAAGCCCTCATCTTGGCCACTAACAACTGCTTGTCTCAACACTCACTTGTGTTGTGAGTGGAGCTCTTATGGAATTCACACCACTATCCCGTGTCCTTCTTTGGCTTCACGGTGTTGTTCTTTGCTTGTGGCTTTGGCAGCTTGTCTTGGGCCGCCATGCCTTGGCTTTGTCCTTTGTTCTGCAGTTTGGGGGCACCTTTCTCTTGCTTTTGATTCGCAGATCCAAAGTCTCGCTTCTTCTGTTTGAATTTCTTCTCAATTTTGGCAGCATATAGGTATGCCGTACCAAGCGAGGAGATGTCTAGGAACTCCATTTCCTCTTGAATGTATCTATGTAGAAAACTGCGATACTTTAGCACCAAATGTTTCTCCGAATATTTGATACCCAAATTTGTGCGTAGGGTATGGAACATATTCGTCAGCTCATGCACATATTGATCCCTTTGTTACCGTAGCGTGGTCCATTGTATGTACTTGTCATCATATCTCCCCACAGGCTAGTATTGTTCCTTGATGGCGTCTCGGAAAGAATTCCAAATGGGTACGACTGAGAACAAAGAGGGTTTTGTCTCGTCCTTTTTTTTCATAGTAGGTTGCCCACCAGTCCTTGACATGGGGGGTAGCTTTCAAAAGTGCAAAAATAATCTTCTCCCAGTCGAAAAAGTCATGAACTGAGAAATATCCTTCTAATAGATTCAACCATCTATCTACAAAATCTGCATCTATCTGACCCTCAAATATGGGAATGTCAAAGTTTACTTGTACCTTAAAGGGAGTGACGCCTCTAGAGTGGCTGTTGGATGCAGATGCGCCGCTAGTGGGCAGTCGTTGAAGGATCTAGGAAAAGCTATCCATCATCGCGTTCCTTTGTTTTTCGAGGGCCTCCTTGAGCAATATTTTGATATGATCTCCTGCTCCCTCATCTTTATTTTCGTCCCCCATGGGCGGCCGTCAGGGTTTGCGAGGCTGATCTTGCAAAGGTTAAACCAGATTGAGCCCTAACTCCTTATACCCCAACCTCGTTGGGGACATGCAAAGAAGGATTGAGAAAAAATAGACCGCTCTGATACCACTGATCCGGATTTATGTAGGAACACAATAGAATACACATATAACCATAAATACAAAGATGCAGCAGAAATAACACTTCATTTCATTAATATCAAAGAACTGAAATTTGCTTACAGATAGAATGGAAATAAACTAGCTAGGGCATTGGTAGCTTATCTATGAGAATATATGTGGTGGCTATAGGCCTCTGAACTATGTTACAATGAGGCTCTAGGGCCTATTTATTATTTAGAAACAATGGGAAACTCTAGACATCCAAAACCCTAACCCTAGGAGATGAAGCACCAAAAATATGGGCTTCGTTTGGGTAAATTGGTGTTTCAATTTCCCGGGGATGTAACTTTGGGATACGATCTCCGTTTGATGCATACCATACCTCGTTAAAAAGGTATATCTAGGGACTACAAATTTTGGTTTGAGAAGCATCGATCCATGGACTCGTGTTGCTCCCAGTTTTCCTAAAAAACGTCGTTTAGGGCCTCAAAATGGCTCCAGAAGTTCAGGACCCGAAAAAATGCTAAAAATAGTAAGTTGTGCCAAAAATGAAAAACTGAAAGAGACAATGGTGGGGCCCCAAGTGGAATAGGTGGGTGGCCACCAATATCCACCTGGATCAAGAGCATACTAGTCATCCAACATGATAGAAGCAGGATTGTATAGGGCTGTTCCTGGAGGCGATGGAGGAAAAAGGTCGCATTGAACATGCCCTTCAAAGTGTGCTAACTAACTCTCCAACTTCTCTACTTTCTCGGTTAGTTGGTTTTGGCCTTGCCAAACCAATACGTGTCTCTCTCGGACTCGGAACTGAAAATAGTGCAGTCATTCCAGCTTTACCGCCAGTTCTACATGCTCCTCACGATGAATTATTTCAGCCATGTGCACTCGTTCCATCAGGAAGTTGATCAAGGCTCGACAATTTTCAGAAAACAGTGTGGGATGCCCCACCCTTCCAGCACAGCAGCTCGACCAAACCCACGACTTCCTTTACTGCCTCGACGACTCGTGTGCTGCACCCTTGAACCACCATCCTTGCTGGTGCCTTTCTTTCCTCCTCCACGGCTTCCACACACACCCACACCAGCCAACCACACACACCCGACGATTTTTCCACTCGGACAAGGAGCCACCATGACAATCGCTGGATACTCCACGCCCGTGGGGCCAAGAATGACAGAGGAGGGAGAACTTGCTCGCCTAGTCGATTGTTTCATGTTTCACCCAGAGGAATATCTGCCGCTTACGGACTTCACAGTCCTGAACCCCCACTAGAGAAACCGACCTCCACACCCAGATGAACCAGATACCACCACCCACCACATCAGATACTTCACAGGCCCGACCCCCCACTAGATAAACAAGAATTCACACTCAAACGAACCTGAGACGGCCACCCATGATATGAAATTGATTGTTAGTTAATGTTGTGCTAATATTAGTTTCAAAATTAACATGAAAGTGCTTTGGTTTTCTCCTTATGCAAGGGTTTATACATGTGTTTATGATTGAAAATTCATAAAACTTGATGAGATTAAGTGTATTTCATGAACTTAAAAAGCATGGAAAATCAATGCTGAACAACAACATATAAAAACACAACAACCACAAATAACAGAGACAAATACACAATTTTTTGATGAAGGAGTTCACCCCTCCTGGGCTACATCTCCTTGGTCCAACTTGCCTTTGTGTTAGATTCAATTATGAAAAAGTGATGTGTATAGTCTCCTGTTTCCTCTGCAACCTGCACCAATGGCTCCAAAACATCAATATCTACCAAGAATGACTCTTCTTGAGCCAAAATTGGTTGAAAATTACCATAGCTATGGCAAAACCAATTTTTCTTTGTTTTTCTCTACTAATTCTGGAATTCCACCAATTAACTCCACTAAATGTGGAGATTCTCCACATTTGGCGGGTCTGCTAAACCTTTTTCCAACATAATCCACACTTAATTAGTGGATAAGTATGAGTTTAAGTGTGATTAGCAGGTGCATTTAGTGATAACCACACTTATCTACAAATTATGGATTATCGTGGGTTAACCACAATTTAATGTTAAAGCACGTCTTAAATTTTTAATTAATATCCCACCGGATTATAGGTGTTGGCTCATAGTTCTGGGTGCGCAGACATGTGGAAGGGGGTTGGCCCCCTCCAGACCCCCAAAATTTCCGCTGACAAATTTCAAGTAGTGCGGAGATCCTTATGGGGTAAGGACTACAGTGGTTGGTATAGTGGTAAGTCATTGGTGCTGTAGGCGGGTGGTCGTGGGTTCGACCCCGACCCCACCATAAAATTTTTGCTGTAATAAACCTTTGGATCCAAACATAGTATAAACTTTGGCTTATAATGTTTGTTGTTGATATATATATATATATATATATATATATATATATATATATATGTTGCGCTTGTGGTATGGTTCCAACCTTATAATAAAACATGTATATGCACCCTGTTGAGCCCCAAAGATGTCCTTCCTTTCCACCACATTTTAATTCATTTCCTTTGTCCCTCATCAATTACAGGCTTAAATGATCAATAGGATTGATTAGGATTACTTTAAGAATGTATATAATAACTAACTTGCTATGTTTTCATGATTTTGTTATTGTAGCAATTTTTGACTAGACTCGGCTACAGAATGCAGTCATTCTGTAGCCAGTCACCTATTCCGCAGCTATCTTCATGTTTACGCAGGTTCTAGGTGTCACCTCAAGGAAAAACACATATGGTCGTATTCCACATCACTCCCCCATCATTTATTGCTCTCCACGAAGTCTGAGCTCGAGTCTATAGGTGGTTATGCACGTGGGAAACCAAAACTAGGAGATAGACTTCTAATAGGACAAGGACTGTACAGATGTCCTCAATCATAGTACGAGACCACCACCAGAGTCCTAGTTTGATTTTAGTTGGGAAAGACAATTATTCCTGTTTTATCTCAAAGATAGTTATGTAATTTTGTTATAAGTATGGCTCGGGAGACCGAGAAATAGCTAGCTAGATTTTGTTTTGTTGCTAGATCTCAGAAGACCGTAATACTCTGTTTTGAAGAATTTCTCCTTTAATGAAAGAAGCATCACTTTATTGCAAGAGCTGAGTCAATATTGAGTAGATTTGCGTGCTAATCCGGTGGTAGAGGGCCCCTGCTAACTGAGAAGCTTTGTTCATATGTTTAGATAAGTAACGTAGCCTTGTTTCATTCCTAGTTTAATCAATTTTCTGAACTTTGTGTTTTTATATTCATTTGCATTGGATGCTACAGACTAGTCTTGTTCTTACGAATTATTCCAAGATATCACTAATATTGAATGAGATATAACTGTAGTATTTAGGAGTTAGTTGCATTTTTCTGAACTTTATGATTTTGTGCTCAATGACATCAGTTGTTATAGGTAATCTTGTTCTTATTAATCTCTTTCAAAATATCACTAACTCTGGATGAGACATAGCTGTGGTGTTTTAGAGCTTTGTTGTGTTTTGTTGAATTTTATGCTTTCATGCTCATTTACATAACATGTTGCAGCCAGTCCTGTTCTATAAATTATTCCAAAAAACCACTAACTCCGAATGAGACAGAGCTGAAACATTTCAGTGATTAGTTGCATCTTTAGTCTAGTTGTAGTACTCCGGAGGTAGATGTCACTTTAGTTTAATTCTGTCACTATATTTCAAGTTTGATAATGGCACTCTAGTTCAACTCTGTTCACTGTATTCCAAGTTAGATTAGTGGCATTCTAGTTCAGTTCCAGTTCACTATATTTCAAGTTAGGTTAATGGCATTCTAGTTTAGTTGTGGTCACTGTGTTTCAAGTTTGATCAATTGCATTCTAGTTCAGTGTTATACATTGTTCTTTAGGTTGTATTAAATGTCAAAATTAGACTTCACGACTTTCATTGTTTACAAACTACTCTTGTTCTAAATTTCTATTAATGCATCATTATATGGACAGGAATTAGTGATATCAGTTTAAGGCCTTGATTGTTCTGCAATCCTTTGCAATTTCACAACTAAGCTTTTTCCCAAAACTATTCTAGAAAATCTCTAACTTTCGGATGAGGCTTAATAGTGACAGGTTGGGCTGCAGAATGGATTGATCTTAGCATTACAAGTTATTCAGAGTAGAAATATTATTGTGCTACAAACAATCTTTTCCAATTGTGTTCCAATAAACTTTTAGCCATGGATGAGATTCTTTGTAATATTGTAAGATGATTGTTTACTTAGGAGAACCTCATTTGCACTAAACTTGTCCTTTTCTCAAGCTATTCCAATATATTTCTAATGAATGAATTGGATGAGTTCATGTTATGAGTTATTGAGTTCATTTTGTGATTTATTTCCTTGCTATGGGTCATTATCAAGCTTTGAATTTTCTATTCTTTAATGCCATACATAGTTTAGAATAAGTTTTGCTCTGTTTTAGTGTAACCAACCACTTCTCTTTACCAACACTTAGTTCTTTTCCTTTTTAACATAAAACCATAAAACCAAAAACATCAGAAAAACACTAAACACAACGTACTGAGAAACAGATACCTAGGCACATATAGTGCACCTCACTTTAGCAGTTTACTAGCCCTGGTTGACAATTTATGACCTCAATTTAGGAACACTAAGTTGAGCACTACACACCCCATTTGATATTGCATTTTGACTATGGTCCAAGCCTTGGTATAATATATATAATGTGCCCAACTTGACATTGCATAAACAAAATCATGCCAACCAACCTTGCCATGGGGGGAGGGGGCACGTGGTAGCCTCTGGCTGTGCCACGTGGCCCTTCCCCATTGGCCTAAAAATTCCACCATTAATAAAAATAATCCACCATAGATAATTCTAACTTAGGAATAGGAGAAAAAATCAACTTTCCCATGCAACATTGGTAAATCTGGTGATGACACTTGTCACAGTGTCACTGGATGAAAACTGGAAAATATTCCCTGAAGATTCCTGAGGTGCTGACTGGACTGCCAAGTCATCAGTCTGTCACTATTCTGTACAATTTTCACCTGTTTGAGAAAATGAACAACATACCATAACTTACTCATACGAACTCAGAATTTGATGAAATGAGTTGCGTTGGAATCCTGGTGACAAGTTCTATCCAGTCATTTAGGTTTGAAGCATTTCTAAGCACTTTCATTTTTTAAGCTAAATACTGAGATTATGATCATTCCTCCCCACTAGAAGCCTTTTGGACCCCAAAAGATACTATCAGTTGTTTAGCAGGTGAGGGTACATCTCCCTCACCCTTTCACTCTCCATCCATTTGGACTTTGAAGGATTTTTCCCTTGAGTCCCACTCTGATTTATTCGACATTCTTTCTTCTTGAAGTTCTGATTCTTCTATCAAGTATGAGATCTTACTAAAGTTCATCAAGATATTCTGGTGAGAAATCATCTATTTATGGTAGCTGAACATGCTCTCCTTCATCATCAATAAAAGGAGGCTCAAAAAATCTCAAATTCTCAACATTAACGAGATAATATATTTGCATATATGGAGGCAAATCTAGCTTAAATGCATTAGTACCAATATTTTCCAGAATTTAAATGGACCATAATGGATTGGCTTGATATTTTTACCTTCCCCTTGTAATATTTATTTGTTGATATACAACCAAAATTCATCTCCAACCTGAAATTTGTGATCAACACAGTGTTTTTCATGCCTTGCCTTGTAGCTGCTTTGACTCTTTCCAAGTTTCTCTTGTATTGTGTGATGTATCAACTGAATTTTCTCAATGAATTTCCTTGCCTTATCTATGTCACTATGACCATCTATAGAAATATAATTCTCAACGATGAAGTACAAAGGCGATCTTGGCAAGTACCCAAGACATGCCTCAAATGGCGATGTTTTTGTGGAAGAATGCTTTCCGCTGTTGTATGCATGCTGAATGTAATGCAACTATTCATCCCACAACTTGGGATGTTTGCTACAATAGCCTCTAAGAAGATGAATGTCTATCTTGTTTACCACCTCGGTCTGACCATATGTTTGCGGATAAATTTTTTTACTCTTGTTCAACTTTGTGTCCATCATGTCCCATAATTTTGAACAAAAATTCCCAACAAACCGGGAATCTCGATCACCTATAATAGAAGTAGGAAGACCAAAATGAACCCATACATTTTGAAAGAAAATATTAGCAGTTTGTTTAGCTGTAATTTTTTTCTTAGATGGCATCAAAATACACATTTTGCTGAACCTATCTACCACAACATACAAGTAATCATGACCTTTCCTTGACATAGGAAGACCACCTACAAAATCCATTGAGATACTCTCCCAAGAATGTGAAGGAACCAAAAGTGGAGTGTACAATCCAATTTTCCTATTACTAGGCTTACTTATTGCACATAAAGAACATCCTCTAATAAAACAAGGTACACTATCAATTATGCGTGGCCAATAACAATACCTTTGGATATTCACTACTGTCTTGCCTACACTGAAATGTCCAGCAATCAATGATGTGTGCGCCTCCCTTATGATACTATTTCTTTCTTCCTATGGTATACATAACTTGCCCAAGTGATACAAAAAATTGTTATGCACATGATATCTAACTCTTCATTTTTGTTTCCTTGACTCAAGCTTTCATACACATCTTGAAAATCAATATCATATGCATATTATTCAATGTAATTTTCATGCATAATTGAATTATGCTTGAGTATAATAGATGAATTTACAATAGGCCTCTAGAGAATATCAACTACCTTATTGTAGATTCCATTTTTATACTCGATAACCAAATGAAATTGTTGTAGAAATTCCATCCATCTAAAATGTGCCGATTGCTTCAACTTTGACTGTGATTGTAAGTACTGCAATGGGCTGATGGTCAGTATGCATAATGGTATCTTTCCCTGTAAAATAATGCTTCCATTTCTTTACACTCTGTACCAATGCATATAACTCTTTATCATGGGTGGGATAGTTAGTCACAACTCCATTTAAAATTTCAGAATGAAACAAAATAGGCTTACCATGCTGCATGAGAATTGCTCCCATAGCATAATCACTTGCATTGATGGTCGGTATGTATAATGGTATCTTTCCCCATAAAATAATGCTTCCATTTCTTTACACTTTGTACCAATGCATATAACTCTTTATCATAGGTGGGATAGTTAGTCACAACTCCATTTAAAATTTCAGAATGAAACAAAATAGGCTTACCATGCTGCATGAGAACTACTCCCATAGCATAATCACTTGCATCTATTTGGATCTCAAATGGCTGTCTAAGATTCAGAAGAGCCAATACCGGTGTTGAACTTATATTTTGCTTTAAAGCATCAAATGATTTTTGCTACATATCTCCCCAATGGAATAATTTCTTAATACTTGTCAATGCATGTAACAGAGCTTCAATGGAAGAAAAATTAGAAATTAATTTCCTCCAATATTGTGCTGCCCCAAGAAAGCTTCTTACCTCTGTAACTGTATTGAGCTTGGGTCAATTAAGAATGAACTCTACTTTGGAAGGGTCAATATTCAACTCACCCCCTCCAATATTGTGTCCCAAATACACTAAAGAAGTTTTGCCAAACTCACACTTCGACATATTTAAAAATAATTGCTCTTTTTTCAAGACATCAAGTACCTTGTTCACATGCATGACATGTTCATCTCTTGATTTGCTGAATATAAGTATGCCATCTAAGTAAACAATGAAAAAGTCATATAAAAATGGTCTAGAAATGGTCTAAGTACATCATTCATGACTCTCATGAAAGTAGTTGGAGTATTAGTTAGACCAAATGGAATAATTAACCACTCAAACAATCCTTGTCTAGTTTTAAAATTAGTTTTCCAAATGTCTTCCTCAACTATTCTAACTTGATGATAACCACTTTGCAAGTCTAACTTAGTGAAATATCTTGTATGCTTTAACTTATCTAGCAAATCATAAATGCATGGGAGTGGGTAGCGGTTCTTTATCGTGATTTTATTCAGTGCATGAAAATATATGCACATGCTCCAAGTCCCGTCCTTCTTTGGTACCAAAACAATTGGTGAAGCACATGGCGAAGTAGATGGGTGTATGATACATTTGTTCAACAATTCTTGAATTTGCTTCCTGATTTCCAAGCTCTCTATAATTGACATGCGATACATACCAATGTTTGGAAGTGGAACATCCTGCTGCAACTTAATCTCATGTTGAATTCCCCTCTTGGGAGGTAACCCAATTGGTTCTTGAAACATCTCGCCATGCTGACTTACCACATCAAACAAATTAGATTTTAATTTTTCATCATATCCTTCAAAATATTCATAGTCAAGATCATCCTTTTTCTTGATCATGAGAAGAACAAAATTTTTACTTGCATTAACTAGCCTCTTCATTTTCCCTACATTAACTAAAGAAATATTCAGTTTCTTGCGATGATCTCTCACAATGTACTCCACCCCATCCTTAAGAAACTGATATTTGTTCTCATGGCGATAAAACACTGCTTTCTTATCATACAAATATGGACTTCCCAAGATAATCCCGGAAATGTCAAGAGGAACCACATCTAACTCGACTTCATCAACCAAGTTTGCAGTAATAGCAAATCTAAATATGCATTTCCTTGTAACCTGTAAATTGGAATTCTTGAATATCCAACCCAAAGGGTATGGTTTATGATGTGGTATGGTTTCAAGGTTAAGCTTTTTGACTAAGTCTTATGAAATCAGGTTTTCTTGTGACCCATTATCAAACATTGCATCAATATTTCTATGATTTGAAATCACTCTAACATGGAACAATTCTATCCTCGTGTCTTCATTTGGAGTGTTGTTGTGACTATTTGAGGAACTAGTACTTGCTGTGGTTTCCTTTCCTTTGTTAACCATGGCTACAATCTTGGTCGCATCTCCTAAATCAGATCCAAGATCTTTTTGTGTGGTGGCAGTGATATTTTGTTTCCCTTTGTTATTTGGTTTCTTTGGCCTTAGTTCAGGATGTAGTTTCCAACAATGGGCTTCATCATGCCTTTCTTTGGAACAATGTTTACATGTACTTTTCTCCCCTTCTTTCTTGACGCTTGCATTCTTCTTTCCCTTCCATTTTACTCCCTTCTCTTTTCCCTTATCCTTGAATGGCTTCTTCTTACTATCTTCCTGAATGTTCTTTCCCCTTGCTTCAAGATGCGTGGCTTGCAAACATACTTCATCTAAGTTGTTTGGGTTAAACATAAGGATAGTATGTTTCAAGTTGGAATGTAAACCCCCAATGTATTTCAAGAGTGTGTCTTGTGAATCAAGTTTACTCCTAACAAAAAAGCACTATTTCTAAACTCCTGGGTGTACTCTTGAATAATTTGGCCTTTGGGTTTCCTAAAGTTTTTCCAAATCATTATATAGGCTAATGGATAAAAATGTATTTTAATGGAAGAATTGAATTCAACCCAAGAAATGGATATCTTACCATGAATTCACATTTCCTCTCGAGTCTTTTCCTCCCACCAAACTAGTGCTGCTCCTTCTAGCCTTAATGAAGCTAACTGGATCTTTATGTCGTCCTCTTGTAGATTCCAAATTCTGCAGTATAATTCCAATTGACAGATCCAATTTTCTAACTTCTCTGCATTTACCTCACCATTGTACATGGGAAGTTCAAACTTGATGTCCAACTTGAGTAATGGAGTTTTTCCTTTTGGGATTTTTGAATGAGTGGGGGTGGTTTTTGTGGTGGATGTGGAAGATGAAGATGATGAGGATGAGGATGGTGGATATGGAGGTGGCTTTCCTCGACTGCCTTTCAAACTCTTCTCTTCATACTTCTTACCATTTGAATATCCTTCTCCATGTGGAGGCTTAGAACCTTCTCTTGGTCTTTCTGCAGTGAATGCATCAAACATGATTTTAACCATTCTTTGAATGTCTTTGAAGTCTCCCTTGACATCCTCTTCTTCTGAATGTGCATGAGTCTCTCCAACCCCTATCCTCTTCAAGCTCAACCTCTAATGCTTGTACCTCTTCAATCACTTCAGCTTCTTGTACAATTTGTACTTCTTCACTCTCAACTGCTGGAGATGGAACTTGGGGTGCTTCAAATGTAGCTTTGAATGGAACTTTGGGTGAAGATGATGCTCTCTCAACTCTCTTTCTTCTTGTCCTAATATCATGACTAACAACCAATAGCTTCCCTTCTCCTCTCTGCAACTTCAACCTTGTAAGCATCACAAAATTGAACTATTAAAACCCTTCTTGCACAATCTCAAGCAAAGCAAGAAAATTACCTTTAGCAACTTTGTGCTCTGATACCAACTTGATCTGAAATTGATTTTTAGTTAATGCTGTGCTAATATTAGTTTCATAATTAACATGAAAGTGCTTTGGTTTGCTCCTTATGCAAGGGTTTATACATGTGTTTATGATTGAAAATTCATAAAACTTGATGAGATTAAGTGTATTTCATGAAATTAAAAAGCATGGAAACTCAATGTTGAAAAATAACATACAAAAACACAAGAAGAAAAAAATTAGAGACAAATACACAAGTTTTTGATGAAAGATTTCACCCCTCCTGGGCTAGATCTCCTTGGTCCAACTTCATAGTTGGGCCTTTGTATTAGCTTCAATTGTGAAAAATTTCTGTTTAAGTTCTTTTTTTGCCTCTGCAACCTGCTCCAATGGCTTCAAAACATCAAAATCTACCTAGAATGACTCTTCCTGAGCCAAAATTCGTCGAAAATTGCCTCAGTTATGGCAAAACCATTTTTTCCTAGTTTTTCTCCACTAATTCTGGAAGTCTGCTAGTTAACTCCACTAAATGTGGAGATTCTCTGAATTTGGCGGGTTTGCTAAACCTTCCGCCAACATAATCCACACTTAATTAGTGGATAAGTATGAGTTTAAGTGTGATTAGCAGGCACGTTTAGCGCTAATCATGCTTATCCACAAAGTGTGGATTATCGTGGGTTAACCACGATTTAATGTTAAACCACAACCTAACTTTTTAATTAATCTCCTGCCAGATTATAGGTGCTGGCTCCTGGTTCTGGGCACATGGACATGTGGGAGGGGTTTGGCCCCCTCCAGACTCGCAAACTTGCCGTCGAAAAACTTCAACTAGTAGGCGGTGGTTGGTATAGTGGTAAGTCGTTGGCACTGTAGGCAGGTGGTCGTGGGTTTGACCCCGACCCCACCATAAAATTTTTGTTGTAATAAACCTTTGTATTCGACCATAGTATAAAATTTGGTTTATAATGTTTCTTGTTTATATATATATGTTGTGCCCGTGGTATGGTTCCAACCTTATAATAAAACATGTATATGCGCCCCATTTGATTGTATTTCGACTATGGTCCAAGCCTTGGTATAATATATAAAATGCGCCCAACTTTACATTGCATAACAAAAATCATGCCAAACAACCTTGCCCTAGGGGGGAGGGGGTAGGGGGACGACAAGTGGCAGCCTCCGGCTGTGCCACATGGCCCTTCCCCATTGGCCTAAAAATTCCACCATTAATAAAAATAATCCACCATAGATAATTCCAAACTTAGGAATATGAGAAAAATTCAACTTTCCCACACAACATTGGTGAATCTGGTGATGACACTTGTCACAGTGTCACTGGCTGAAAATTGGAGAATATTCCCTGAAGATTCCCGAGGTGTTGATTGGACGGCCAAGTCATCAGTCTGTCACTGTTTTGCACAATTTTTACCTGTTTGAGAAAGCGAACAATAGACCATAACTTACTCATACGAACTCGAAATTTGATGAAACGAGTTGCGTTGGAATCTTGGTGAAGAGCTCTATCCAGTCATTCAAGTTTGAATAATTTCTGAGCACTTTCATTTTTTAGCTAAATACTGAGCTTCTGATCAACCCACCACACCAGAGAAGCACAAAAAATAAAATAGAGTTTATATTAAGGTCAATTTTAATATCATTTTTAATGTTGAATCAAAATTTATTTAATAGTAGGATGTTTTTATTAGTCCTTGCCTCCCCAGGGACTATAACATTCACTTTGCGCTGATGTGTGTTGGCTTTCAACATTTTTCCCGAGTTTATTGCAATTTTAACCAAAGTTTGGAGAAAATGCTTAATATTCCAATTTTCACGTAATTTCAAAAATAATTTTCTAATTTTTTGGTAATCTTATTTCTAATTTACGATTGGCTCAGTGAGTTCTGATGAAACATAATTCCCCTGGTGGAAGGTGTTTTATTTTCGGTATTTGTCAATCCACATTTCATTTAAAAAAAAAAAACTAATTTTGTGAGTGGCCATTTCCTTGATGACTTCTCTAATCACTAACATTGACATTGACTCTGTTATGCTACCAATGATTCCATAACTAACACAGTTGTAGGTCCTTTATGTAGACAAAAGAGAAACGAGAAACTAACAAATATGCAATTAACATTACTCTTGATACTCTTTAGTAGTGCACACACAAAATTGCTCGAGCTAATACAATTGAGAGATGTGGAATTTATGGATATAGAGATAGCTATTATGCTAATATTATCCCTCTTAAATGACACCATACACTAACAAAATGACTAGTTGTTATGGATGTAGTGAGATTCACATTTGTAGACACAAAACAATGAGATATAAAATATAGTATGTCACCTCAACATTCTTTTCTTTATTCTAGAACAATGAATGCCGTCGAAATTTTATTTGAATATGGCTAAAGGAATAATACCTTTTGTGTTGGTAAACATCTTCTATGCTTTGAATTATGAGCAACAATCACAAAAATTAACAATTAAGAAAATTAGGCGGGTCTTCATTCCAAAAAATATAGGCGTTGTTTAATTATTAGGGGGAGGGGCATTTCTTGTTTTCCCCAGATTGCTGCATCTCCCCAAGCTCTCCCCTCAGGCCTTTCTAGAAGAGGGCTCATGAACTGGGTCTGCACAACGAGTTGGCCTTAGAATGGGAAATTTACATCTCCAACCTTCAGCGGGTTGGTGTCATGATTGGTATTGGGGCTGATTCTCTGCAATGGGAGGCTGAAATGAAAAACGGGTCGCCATCGGTTAAAGCAATCTATGCTTCTCTACCTCTCCCTGCCACATACCTCACAGACTGTGCTTGGTTCAAACCGATTTGGGATTGGGGTATGCCCTGCAATCTTGCCTTCTTTGGATGACCGACAATCAATAAAAGAATCATATCCTGGAGAATGCTTCAGAGCAAAGGTTATCAGGGTCCTGACATTTTCACTCTCTGTTTTACATAAGAAGATATATATCATCTCTTTCTTGGTTGTTCATTTGCTACGGAATTCTGGTACGAAGTGGCATTGCTTTTACATTTGGCTTTCTTGAGGGGTAGCTTGCCTATTTTTATCCAGAGATGGATCAAGGAAAGCAACGCCCACAATGCCCTCCCTTTCTTTATCATTTGGGTGACTAGGGCGTGTTGGAATGCTCGGATGTTTGAAAACACTGTCCCATTATACATAGGTATAGATTCTCAACGATCTTGTTTTACCTCTTTTAAATATAAAATCATTCTAAACTTCCTTTTCGAAAAGACTATTGAACTTCAATGTGCGGAGTTCCCGACAATGATGAACTTCCACACAATAAGATTTCACCCAATGAACACATAAACACGTAGGGAGTTTGTTCGATTAATGGTTATTTAATAGGCTAGAGCATTGTGGAGTATTTATAACCTTTTGGATATGGATTGCTAATAATTGGAAGATAAAGCTATTAGCAAAGCCGCTCTCCAAGCGGGTTGTTGGGCAACATTACATGATTAACCTTTTACTTGTTAGTGTGGGAAAAATAAATCAAGCCGTAGAATCACAAGATTGACGAGCAAAACAGTTTTAGAAGGAGAAATGTTCAGTTGGATTTTAAAATGACCTATGTAGCAGAACATAACATAGCCACGTGATATCTATTCCTTTTGTTCTCTTTTGCTACAGTCATGATCATCTCACAGTCTCCCTTACTCCGCCTAACTGTTATTTGAATCACAGATTGCTTCTATGGCAGTGCGATATATCAAAAAAGTGAATGAATAATACCTCTCTGTAGCACATTTCTACTCTCGACCACCTATTTTGTGTACACGACTAACTTTGTTTACGTACAGTAAGGCTCACCCAGTCACCAACTTTTCAAATTTTTTTTTTTTCACCTATGGACACTGATTTTATCACTCGGTTAATTGCATCATTACATTGTCTCTTTTTTTATATATCCTTGGATTCACATTTTCATATGATATCACCAATTAATAATTGTTTGGCAAGGTGCTTTACCCGACTTAAGCAATGTGTAAATTATACAAAAATGAACCAAAGTTTCAGTCTTAAAGTTTTCTATTTTGAAGTTGTTTGTAGTCCTTGCGATGGCTGAAAATGGGTTTTCATTCTCATAACTAAGTGGTCATGAATCTTTGTACCTTCTACCATTTTTGGTGGGAAGGAGGTGAGGGGACCAACAACATAGAGTTCAGATGATAGCATTATGGGGTTCTTGAAAGCAACAAAGTGGATATCGCTGGAAAATATTCATATTTTCGGCGATGCAAAGGGGTTCACTGACTTGGTAAGAGAGCATAAAAAAATTAAACCTCCTATTTTATCAAATTGGACGGGGTGGATCAGAGAACTCATTAAAATTTTTTAGAACATTAATTTTGAACATATCTACAAAGAACAAAACATGACAATCGACTTCCTTTCCAAGAGAGGACTTAAGGTCCTTCCAGGTATGATTCACTACACTATCTTTGGAAATAATATAAGGATTAAGGTTGAAAGTGTTTCTTTTCTTGAAGTTTTCTTATACATGAAAGGCTGTAACAAAATCATGGATATACAGGGTATGAGATTTGAGTATACAGACTTACAGGATGACAAGAAAATAATTATTCTGGAGGAACAATTTTGGATTTTGCAAGTGTTTTCAAAGGACAAGATCAATTTCTTCCTAATGGGGGAATAAATTTTCTTTTGTTGCTTTTTTCAATATCTTGTTTCTTTTTTAAAGAGGTTAATGTAATGAAGATAAACTATTTAAAGGCATGTGTAAGTTCTCCAGAACTGCATTTCTTTTACTGCGTTCCTTATTTTTTGAAAGAGGTTTATGTAATGTAAAATTTGATCTTTGGAACCTCCTATATGTTAGAGGTATCATCTGTAAAGGGCCTTAGGTATTATGGATTGGTAGTAGGGTTGGTATAATAGGATACACTTCTGGATGATATACTATGGAAACAAGAATATGATTTGCAAACTTTCCCATTATATATGAATGAATGTATTGCTTTTTTCTTCTTAAAAAAAAAAGCTTGCAATTTTACCTTTCCATTCCACAATTTCCTAGCCTTGAAAGGCTCACTATAGAACAAATGCGGAGGAATAACAATCAAGTGAACTAATTGCGTGAGAATTGGTGGTTTGCCATTGTGAGGAAGTCCATAGCTCATTATTAGACCTCCGCACTTTTGCACAATGGAATCTCCCGCACAATGATAGAGTTGTTCAATTAGTTCAAATGTTTTGAAGGCAGTTTCAGATTCATTCATGATGGCATGGGCTCCAAAATAAGATTGGCGAAAACATTGATGATATGGGCTCCAAATGAGTGAAATCCATATGAGGGAACCTCTTGTTTGGAATAATAATAATAATCCAATTTTAAGGTCACGACCAAGCCAGACACCAAATTGTGTATGAGACCCCCTTGTTTGTGGGACAAGGGACCCACCTCCGCACAACGATTTAATTGCTAAGTCTACGAAGGAATACATACTCTACCCCCCTCTAGTTTTGAACCTGTGACCTCTTAGGAGGAAACACATGCTCTTAACCATTAGGCCCACTCAAGCTGTATAATTCAATAATAATAATAGGAAGAATAAAGATCAATTTGAACCAATTAGTTGAATTTTAGGTTTGGGATCTCCATTCAAATTTCAAGCTGCAAGTGATATATTTTACCATGTGTTTTTGGATTAATCACATCCTAAGTTGACCAAAAAATTATGATGTGATTAATCAGAAGTACATTATCAAAATCAGTATGGATCACAAAAGTCTAAAATCAAGCATTTATCATGTTATTTTTGTATCCAACTAGAGCGCTCAGGTCTGTTGAACATTAATATCTACCTGCAATTTCAAATCTCTAGCTAGCCATTTTCGACTGGATTGTATGAATAGAGAATGTTGCACCATGATTCTTGAACAACATCAAATTTCTGGCCATTTGAACATGAGAAGCTAATCTCCACTTGCGTTTATTTTTATAGCAATGTCTCCATTCGCCTCCTGCTCTCTCTTGTTTATTACACCCTGTATTTGACATCAATACGTTCCCTTGTTTAAAAAAATGCGCATCAATACAGTTTTCTGGGGAAGTACATCCATGCCATCTTTCCTGAATGAATACGTGTATAGATACCTCCTCTTGCGTGGACTTAACTTGTGAATTTTTGCAAAGTTTTCATTTTTTGAAAAGCTTTGCACAAACAAAAATCTACACATCCACAAACCACTTGGGATAAGCCATGTGAGGAGTTTTCTTTAGTGCAAATTTTGGAATTTTTGGTGCCAGAATCCGACTGAAACATTTGAGGTGAAATCTTGATTTGTGACTGTATATATGGATCGAGCACCTTGAAAAACCCCTAGGGCACTTCGATTGTGCAGGGGTTACCCATCAAGCTTGTGATTTCAATCAATTCCTGCAGGATTTTAGAGAAATTAGACCAGAAAAATCCACCAAAAAAACTTCCAAAAAGTCTCACTAAAGAAAACTTGATTCGTAGAATCAATAATAGTAAGAAGTTCTTGAACTTGTAATGATTATTGTTATAGGTGTCGACAATTACGCAGAACAATGGGAAAAGTGGTGAAGATTATGTCGAAAAATCCAATCATTGAATCAAATATATGAAATTGAATCCCTAAATTATTTAATCCAATCTTAAATACCTAGGATTTACATTGAATAAAAGTGAGGAAATATCCTAGCATGAACCAATAGTTTTGCATATTTTATGTATGGAAGCCTCGTGTGATCGAGATGAAATGAAAGTTAATAAAACCATTGGAAACATTGACAAAGGTTCGATTTGACAAGAGAACTGACAGCGGGGCTACCCAACAGCCCTGATTTACCTTGGTCCCAACCTCAATCTGTGTGTAAATGCATCCAATTTTTTCTTGCCCTAATCAACCTCACATCTCGGGCAACTCACACTATTCTATTTTCTTGGTCTGGCAATTAGATAATTAATCTAAGGTTTTTTAATATCTCAATCCGAGATTGAGATATTAATCCAATTTCCTCCTTTAGTAATGACCTCCCCAAGACATACAAAAATTCTCTCTTAATAACAACCCGCATATTAAAAGGTGAACCAATCCAAATTGGAACCCCAACCTACGCTCTTCCATATACACTAATGCATACTCCCACAACATGAATCGACCCAAAGGTAATTCTTATCTCCGCCATATAATATTATAGCCAAAGTTTAATAAACATTTACCAAGGTAGGCGCTGACCATAACTTTATTCACGCCTGTTAACAAACCTCGACTCGAATTAAAACAAAGGCCATTAGACCTTAGAGTTCGCTGGTCCCACACTCATACAAACGTAGAATACACAAACCCGATTCATACCTTCGTTAAATCCACGCGCCCATCCAACGGTTGTTATCACATCGCCTTGCTTCATTTGATCGGACGGATATCGCTCGGCCAAGATGCACGAACAATAACGCGCGATGGCGTGCAGTGGAAGCGGTTTTTCCACGCTGCTCAGGGACACGCGTCACCAATTCTATGGAATCACTCCCAATCTCTTGAATACCTCTCACTTCGCAAAGGTGGTGCGATGAAAACCAGAAACCGCCTTTACTATTCACTCTTCGTGGTTTTGCTCCTCTAATCCAGGTTCCGTCGTATAGTTCAATGCCAAGCAAACGTGTCTACCTTTCACGCTCGCTCCAGCCAATACACAACTTCGTTCCTCCGCAGGCTAAACAATGAGAATGGGGATCGATTCCAACCGATTCCCGTCGGCTCAGTTTAACACAGACCAACCTGCAAATTAAGCTCAGAAGCGATCCAATCAACTCCACTGTGTTATTATTGCCCTTACAAAGTTCATACAGACGCAGGGTTCGAATTATAGTCCATAGCCAGACTTGACGTCAATTCATAGGTTAGAATAGAGTATCCATCAAAACCACTAGAATCACAATCAACTAATTACACAGAGCTCACCCGACTCATAAATTCCGCATAGTTAATTCGTGTTCCACTGATATTTCAACGGCCTACATACATATAACTCAATCACCGAGGTTCGTATTGGTTGCAGGGATTCACAATTCCTTCATCAAGAACACGTTCATATATTACACTTGCTCAATTCAATAAAAGCACAGACAGTACCGAAATCAATCTGCAACATTGATCTCATTTTACTGGTTATACATAACAGGATTTATAAACGAGCCATCGCATTCAACCTTCAGCATAATATACATTGATTCTCCCATTAAATACAGAGCCTCGTTCAGAGCTCTATCACAGGTTCAATTTACATTCAGTCTTATATTCTGCTTGTGGAATTCGAGCCACTCACGCAGGAAATCAAATCGGAAAATTCACATACATAACTAAATCACAATGCACATGACATACTGAAAAAATTATTTCTCATTAAATGAATTCTCTTACAGACTTCTATCTCGGCCAGGTCTTCAACTCTACGGCCTTCTTACTCACTATCTCGATCTGTGCAGCTCTCTACAGGCGCAGGCAGGTCTATGTGCAGGTCCCTCGACTCCGTCACAAAGGTTTATTTTTATACATATTGTAAATCAATTGATTCACTTCCTTGATGACTCTTGGATTCCTAAAGCTAGCCTAACTTCTGAAACTGACTATCTCCTCAGGTGCCCATCAATCATTTGGGCAGTTACAATATTTTCCCTTCTAATTAACTAAAATAACTCAACTATGAATATTTACATGGGGAAACAAAACATGAGACCCCCCTTATGTTTATTTATGTACAAAAAGTGTCTTGGGCCTAATTCCCCTGCATCAAGAACTCAAAGAGTTCAACTCTGCGAGTCTTTGAACATTCAAATAAGGAATACCTGTTGGGTAAAAGTGTAATGCATTTCTATAATGCATAGGTTAGAAACAAACTTGCTAGAGCATAGCCATTGTGGACATGGCACAAAATTATGATGAACATTAAATATTATTATTGTAGAAACTATAGAATGGTAACAAAGCCACAAGTTTTAAAAATCTCGACAACTACCTCTCTCAACTACAGTTTGGGACAATTTTGGGCATGAAGTTCCTTCAACAACATCAAGCGTTCCACGCTTGACAGCTATCGTATCTCATGAAAAAAATCAACATTTATAATTTGAAGTTTCTTGAGCTACATGCCCAACCTTTGGATACTTTGAAACTTGTAACATCCATTGACATCTAATTTTTCCAAAGATATCAAAAGCCCCACATCTGGGTGGGTGGATTTGTTCTTCTGGATGATGGAATATTTCTTGCTTCTTTTGAATTAAAATCCTTTTATGCACATGAGATTATAAGCACTCAAAGGATGGCGATCACTTGAAGTGTCAGAAGGCTTTTCCAAATTAACATTGACATTTTAGTAGGACTTGTGTTTTTTGGCGTAGATGTTGGGAAACCACAGACTAATATCCAACTTCAGGGTTTTGATCTGAATATTTTTCTTGAAAAGAACCAGAATTATCCAAGCCTAACCTTTATTAATTAAAGATAATTATATTTATTAATTGTTAATAACCCTAGATTATTAAACATAAATAGATTTATAACTAGTTTAGGCACTCCCCTAATCTATTCTAAGTACTCATTTACATAAAAGCCATAACAATTTCAGATGCTTACACTCTCTCAAAAAATTAATATTGTCCCTTGGTTGTTACTAAAATGGGATGTATTTAAGAAACCATTCATCAAGTGTCGTAGAGTCTCTCTAACCTGCATGTGGATTCATCTCGTGGATCAATGGATGCACAAATTCTTCACGCCCAAATATGACTTGACAAAACTTTCCACAAAGCATTTCCATGAGAAAAAGCAAAACGTTGGCATCATACATGAAAGCTGCATCTAGGGCAGTAGTAAATGAAGTTCCATTGATAAGAGCGAAGAATTCTTTGGAATAGAGCTTGAAGCACTACGTGCCTGCTTTCACTAGAGCCTCTAGTGTAGGAACTTCTTGTTTTTCACCATGAGCCCCCAATTTGATCTTTGACCTACGAATTCCCTATTAATAGACCTGCTATGTAGGCCAAGGGAGGTTTTTTTGGAAAGGCAGAGGAGTTAAAACAAAAAATTAACACACAAAACACACGAGTTGCAACTCTTCTATTGATCACACAAAATATATTGATTACAATGTACCCGGTGAGGGGTATTTATAATTTTTTTAACAAGCGACTCGTCGAAAATAAATTGACATGCAACCACACACTAAATTCGACTTGACTTAAATCGACTTTATTGACTCTGTTAGATCCCTATATTACTAGTGTAGTCCCTTATTGTTGTTATTGTATCCCCCTTATTGTTATTGTTGTACCCCTGCAACCCCCATATTTTTATTATTGTGCCCTTACATTATTATTGTTAGGTAGGCTAGGATTATATTGTGACCCCATGGACTCCTATATATGGAAAGGAGGCTTTGTCATTTGTATCATCCAATAATTGTTCATTTATGTAATGTAAAGGAGCCTTTCCCCCTCGAAGTGGCTTATTTCTAAGGCATTGATCTCTCTTTTCTTATATTTTTGGAGCTAGTTTCATAACATTTGGTATCAGAGCTTTGGATTCTAGGGTTTCACTGCTCCAAACAGGTCATCATGGAATTTGAAATATAACATTTTTTCTACTAAGGTTAAGAAGTGGAAATTTTTACCATGAGAATAAAAAATCTTGAGGAACTTCATGTAAAATTTTGAGATCTTGGTTCGCAATATTTTCGGAGATATGATATGTGGAAATTATGGTTTTTCCAGGCTTCCAAATTTCATATAAAAGAGGTGACCTTGGGGAAATCGTCATAATTCTCTCTCTGAGCATCAGATTGGAATTCTGTAAAAAAGTAGCCAAAAGTACACAATTTTTCATTTCCTGTATATTAATTGGAAATCCGAAGGAGGAAACAGTGACACGTGGCATGAAGTACAATTTTTCTCTACTGAAACAGTCCATAATTAGGCCATTGTGGGAGATTGGGCATAGCTTTGCCTTGAAGCATCCAAATCAGGTCAAACCTGTGGCATTTGAAAGAAGATTTAGAGGGCTACTACTAGACCGAATTTCAAATATTGAAAATCCAAAATCATAGAGATAATTCGATTTCAATATAGAGCTCCTCAAAAGCAAGAAAAAGGTGTGTATTTTGTTTTCAAATTGCATAAGTCTTGTTTGAAAAATCAGTTTGAAGTGATTCCAAGGGCATATTGAAGCATAAATATTAGTATCGGGTTCTAAAATGCCCCCCTAAAAATAATTCAACACAGATTAAGCCCTTAGAATACTCTACTATGAATCATGAAGGGGAAGAAGTGCAACATGATATATCAAAATTACAAGAGAAAGAGCACCAAATTTCTCTCTTGCAAAGTGCATCAAAAAATGAAATGGAAGTTTTGAAGAAAGGCATGGAAGCTAAGATGGATGGTTTGAAGAAAGGCATGGAAGCTAAGATGAATGACATGGAAGCTAAGTTGGATGGAATTGAAGCTAAGATGGATGAAATCGATGAAAAAATGAAATATAACATGGAGGACATGAAGAATGATCTAAAATAAAACATAGAAGGTTTGAAGGAAGGTTTGACAATGTTTATACAAAAAATGATTCCTAATGGAGAACAGATAGTAGAGGAAACTCATGATGAGAACAAAATAAATGTTAATCATGATTTCATAAACTATAATGTTGGATGGAAGACCCACCATATTCCAAATATGGATATGAGGAAGTTTGATGACAAGGATCCTATAACATGGATAATATAGATGGAGCAATTGTTTGATCTCCATAATGTGAAAAACACACAAAAGGTATGTATTGCAACTTTACATTTAGAAAAAAATACATTTGTATTGTATCGATGGCTTTTCTCTCATAAAAAATTGTCACTTTGTCAAATTTTATGGAGGAAATGATAGCACATTATGAGGATACAAAGAGAAACACCTTCTTTAGCCAATTGATAAATCTAAAACAAAATGGTTCAATAGGGGAGCACATTGAGGACTTCCAAAAATTGAATATAAGGGTAACTGATATTCCAGAGGAACATGGGATTGATGTCTTCATAGGGACTTTAAAGGATAACATCCAACATGAGGTTTGCCTTTGGGAACCTGATTCATTGGAGAAGGTATTCAGGTTGGCAAGAAAAATTGAATGTGAAATTATGGTGACAGGGAAACCTACCACTCACATCTACAAAGATGGAAGTGTTGCTACTCCTAGACTTCCACAACCTACAAGGTTGAAACCACAAAAATTGGAAGAAAAAGGAGAAAAAGGGATTTGCTACAGTTGTGATAGAAAATACACTAAAGGTCTTTAAGCTCACTATTAAAGATAAATTTCCCATTCCTGTGATTGATTAATTATTGGATGGAGAAATTTATTTTACCAAGTTGGATCTTCTTTCAGGATATCATCAAATTAGAATGAAGACTAAAAAATATTTCGAAAATAGAATTTCAAACTCGTGAGGGTCATTATGAATTTTTGGTCATGCCTTTTGGCCTTACCAATGCACCTTTTCCATTTCAAGGGTTGATGAATTCCATTTTCAAACCCTTCCTTAGAAAATTTGTGTTAGGATTGTTTAATGATATACTAATCTACAACAGGTCTTGGAAGGATCATGTTCAACATGTTGACAAGGTGCTCAAACTATTGGATAAGAAACAATTATATGCAAAAACCTCCAAATGTTTCTTTGGAGTACAAGAGGTGGAATATCTGGGTCATATTGTATCTCACGAGGGTGCTAAGGTAGACCCTAACAAAATTAAATCAATTAAGGAATGGAAAGACCCCACAACCATAAAGCAGTTGTGAGGATTTCTCAGGTTAACATGGTATCATCGCAAGTTTGTTAAGAATTATGGGAGAATAGCAACACCTCTAGCAACATTACTGAAGAAAGATGCATTTTCATGGACTCCTGAAGCAATTAAGACCTTTGAACATCTTAAAGAGGCATGTCCCTAGCACCGGTGTTAGCTATGCCAGACTTCACAAAAACCTTTATTTTTGAATGTGATGCCTCAGGAAATGGAATTGGCGTTGTTTTAATGCAAGAAGGAAGACCCATTTCTTTTGAAAGTCATCCAATCAAAGGAAAGTATTTATAGAAAGCTATTTATGAGAAGGAAATGTTGGAAATAATACATGCACTAAAGAAATGGCGAACTTACCTAATGGGATGACACTTCAAGGTAAACACTGATAGTGATAGTCTTAAATACCTTTTGGAACAAATAATATCTTTAGAAGAGCAACAAAAAGGGGTCACAAAGATGTTGGGTTATGAATTTGAAATCATCTACAAAAAAAGAGAAGATAAATGTTTTTGCAGATGCACTCTTAAGAAAGGATGAAGAGGTTGAAGCAATGCTTTGTGCCATTTCTATTATCCAACCAGATTGGATAACCGAAGCAAGGGATGACTGGAAAAAGGATGAAGAAGTGTGGACACTCATTCAAAAGTTGTAGCAAGATCCTACTACATCTAATACATTTAGTTGGAAAAATGATTCCTTATGGTACACAAATCAATTATATCTTTGTAAGAATTCCCAACTAAAACAAAATATTATTTTGGAATTGCACTCTTTTCCCTTAGGAGGACACTGAGGATTTTTGAAAACTTACCACAAGGTGAAGAAATATTTTTTTGGGATGGCCTTAAATCTGATATTCAAAATTTTGTGGCAGAATGCTTGGTTTGCCAACAAAATAAAGTAGAGACAATTAAGACCCCGGGTCTTCTACAGTCTTTATCCATTCCAAGTCAACATTGGGAGGAGATTTCAATGGATTTTATCACAGGTTTACCTAAGTACGAAGGAAAGAGTGTCATCATGGTGGTAGTTGATAGAATTACCAAGTATGCACACTTTTGTGCATTATCCCATCCATTTAAAGCAAGTAGAATTGCTACTGCATTTATGGAAACAATTCAAAAGCTACATGGAAACCCAAAGATTATTGTAAGCGATAAAGATCCCATTTTTACTAGAAATTTCTCGACGGAATTATTTTCTTTTTTGGGTACTCAAATAGCTCATAGCTCATCTTATCATCCCCAATCCGATGGACAAATTGAGATAGTGAACAAATTTTTGGAAGGATATCTTCGTTGTTTTGTATCTGATAAACAAACACAATGGGTCAAGTGGTTACCTCTGGCTAAATGGTGGTATAACACTTCCTTCCATATTGCAGCAAAAATGACGCCATTTATGGCACTTTATGGATATCATCCACCGTCCATCACATCATATTTAAGAGAAAATTCTAAGGTTTAAGCAGTGGAAGATCACATTGAGAATCAACAAAAAGTTCTCCAACTCTTAAAGGATAACCTAAATTTGGCACAAAATCGAATGAAACAACAGACATACCAACATCGCAACAAGAGAAGTTTTGATGTAGGAGACTGCGTATTTTTACGACTACAACCATAGAAACAAATGTCCCTCAAGAAAGCTAAGAAGGATAATAAATTATCGCCAAAGTACTATGGTACTTACAAGGTGTTGCAAAATATTAGTACAAATTGGAGCTTCCTACTTCTTCTCGAGTGCATCCAGTTTACTGTGTTTCATGCTTAAAGAAGGTTATATGTGACAAACTTCTAGTTAAAACAATATTGCCAGAACTTGATGAGGAAGGAAAAATCATATTGGAACATGAAACAATCACGAAAACAAGAACTCAACAGCTACGAAATTGATCAATTTCAGAGTATCTCATCAAGTGGAAGAACTTACCCACTAAAGATTCTACATGGGAGGATGAGAATTTTATACAGAAGCATCCATCGCTATTCAAGCATTGAGGAAAACACTTTTTTGAAGGAGAGGGGAATGTCAGGTCCCTATATTACTAGTGTATTCCCTTACTGTTGTTAGTGTATCCCCCTTATTATTATTGTTGTACCCTTGTAACCCCCATATTGTTATTATTGTGCCCTTACGTTATTATTGTTAGGTCGGCTAGGATTATATTGTGACCCCATGGACTCCTACATATAGAAAGGAGTCTTTTTCATTGTATCATCCTATAATTGTTCATTTATGTAATGTATAGGAGGTTTCCCCCTCGAAGTGGCTTATTTCTAAGGCGTTGATCTCTCTTTTCTTCTATTTTTGGAGCTGGTTTCATAACGAACTCTCTAAATTTATATAAATATCCATGCATGAGTAATTAGCTATTTTAACACTCCCCCTTAATTACGACTACTAAACTAAGACATGACTCATGAAAACTCAAACATGCATTTTGGTGTCTTAGATAGGCATACACCACCCAAGTTTCTTCTATGAAACTCAAACACATATTTTTATAATGACTTAGTAAATATATCAACCAATTGATCACTCAAGTTACAAGACTTCAAGTGAACTTCACCATTGCACACAAGTTCTCTAATAAAATGATATCTAGTATCAATATGCTTTCTCTTTTGATAGTGCAATTGCTAAGGTGTTGTCACAATATGTTTTTGTTTATCCTTGTTTCTGCTTGAGTCCATCCAATACTCTTGCTAGCCACTCTTCTTGACATGCCACTGATGTTGCTGCTACATATTCTGCTTCTGCTAATGATAATTTTACAATAAGATGCTTCTTAGATGCCCATGAAGTCACACCTGAACCAAGATGGAACACATAACCAGAAGTGTTCTTCCTATCATCCAAGCTACCTGAAAAATCACTATCTGTATATCCAATCAATCCTTTCTTTTCTATACTTGCATAGATTATGCCACAATCTCTAGTTCCTATTGTGTATCTCATAATTCTTTTTCCTATTCTTGAATGTGTCTTTTGGAGTCTCCATAAATTTAGAAATGAAAATCAATTCTTGCATAATATTTGTTTTAGTAGCTGTGAGATACATGAGCCTTCCAACCAATCTTTTGAGTAGAGTTGGATTGACATATGATCCTTCATCATCCTTGCTTAAATTTGCACCTGTTGCAACTGGTGTAAGGGAAGGTTTGCAATTTTCTATCCTGAATATTTTTAACAAATATTTAGAATATTTATTTTTGCAAATAAAAATTCCATTTTCAGATTTCTCAACTTCTATACCAAGAAAATATCTCATGAGACCAAGATCTGTCATCTCAAATCCTCTCATCATGGATGCCTTAAATTCATCCAATTCAAAGTCACTTGTATAAATCATGTCATCAAAATATAAGAAAAAAATCAAAATATGTTCATGCTCATTTATCTTTGTGTACAAGGTAGGCTTAATGTTACTTTTGCAAATTCCATTCTTGATCATGTAGTAGTCGATTATGCTATACCAAGCTCTAGGCGCTTGTTGTAGTCCATAGAGCGCTTTATTCAACCTGTAAAATTTATCTTATTTACCTTCAACTTCATAATTTCTTCTTCTAGAATTCCATTCAAGAAGGCTAATTTCACATCCATCTAATATACTTTTCACTTGTTCTGAGCTTCTGTGGCTAGAGCTGCTCTTACAACACCCAATCTGGTTACTGGAGCAAACATTTCTCCAAAATATATTCCCATTTGTAGTGAGAATCCTTTTGCTACAAGTATCTCTTTAAATATGTCAATTTCACCTTTCTCATTATACTCTATCTTGTACACCCATTTTACACCAATGAGGTTTTTGTCTCTTGGAAAATCAACCAAATCCCATGTATCATTCTTCTTAATAGCTTCAATTTCTTCATCCAATGCTTGCACCCAATTTTCATCTCCGATTACTTCTTCAAATGAATAAGATTGGAATGGCAACAATGAAAAGTTTAACATCCAAATCCTCATAAATATCTTTCAAACTTCTCATATTTCTCTTACCATTGCTTGATTCATCACCCGATTTCTTACTAGGAGAATTCCAATATGTTGATATGCTTGAAGATCCATGCTGCTCAAAAAATATTGGAGTCATTTCTAGTGTAACTTTGTTAGGTGTCTTCTCTTATGGTTCTAGCTGCTCCTTTTATGCTAGATCCTCTTCTACCATTAGTGGCATTTGTGCATCAATTGTTTTTTATATACTCCCATTCCACGACTCTTGTTCTTTGAACACCACATTTCTGCTGATTATGGTCTTCTTAGTGACAGGGTTATACAATTTGTAAGCTTTTGATTTCTCACTATCACTAGTAAATATTCATTTTTCACTTTTATCATCCAACTTGCCTCTTAGCACCTTAGGAACATGTGCATAAGATACACATCCAAACACTCTGAAATGAGATACACTCCAAGACATACCTGACTATGCTTTTTCTGGTACTCTTTGCATCACACTCTTTGTAGGATATTTGTTTATCACATAAACAACACATGCAACTGCTTCTTCCCAATACTCATTAGATATGTTTCTTCCTTTCAACATTATCCTTTCCATATTCATAATGGTTATTTTCTTTCTCTCTGCTAAACCATTAAGCTATGGTGTGTATGTAGTTGTAAACTATATTATGATTCCATGTTGTTTGCAAAAATCATGGAATGCGTTTGAATCATATTCTCCATCATGATATGAACTCAATACCTTGATCTGTCGATCACTTTGGTTCTGTATTAAGGATTTTGATTCTTTAGACTTCTTCTTCAAGAAGTAAGCCCAAGTCTTTCTGCTATACTCATCAATGAAAGTGAGGAAGTAGCAACTTCCACCAATTGAATGTGTCCTCGTAGGTCCACATAGGTCTGTATGCACTAGCTCAAGAGGTTGTTTTGCTCTGTATGCAACTCCGTTTGGAAAACCTTCACACTGTTGCTTTCCCAAGATGCAAAAATCACAAGTACTAACAGGTTATTTGATGGGAGGTAACCCTCTAACCATCTATTTCTGCTGCAAAAATCTTAAACCAGAAAAGTTCAAGTGTCCAAACTGAAAGTGCCATAACCAATAATTATTAGAACATGCAACTGTAAATGAACTAACTTGATCATTATAATTCATGATTAGAGGAAATAGTATTTTCCTTGTCATCTGCACCTTTTCTATCAACTACTTGCTTGGAGGCTTGTCATATATAACACACTCTTGTCCTTTAAAGATAACTTTGTATCCCTTTTCCGTCAATTGACCAACACTTATCAAATTATGTTTGAGACTAGGGACATAATATACCTCTGAAATTTTCTTTGGATCCCCCCTGCTTGGTCATGATGTTGACCACTCCTTTTCCATCTACATCCATAGTCTTGTCAGTCCCCAAATTTACCTTTGTCTTCACAGATTGATCCAAATTTGCAACCGAATTCTTGTTTCCTGTCATATGGTTACTAAAACCACTGTGTAAGAGCCACACTTTATCAGAAGGTTTGTGCATGGTATGGAAAGCTATGAACATGGAGTTAGTATTATTTGTAGTGACATTAGCTCTCTGGTTTCCTTGATCAGATATCCTCTTCCTGCAATCATGAGAATAGTGACCGAATTTATTGCAATAATAACATCTCACCTTTTATTTTTCAACTGTTTGATGATTTTTTAAGCTTCTATTGTTGCTTCCACTTTCATGTTCAATCTCTTCTCGGCCATTTCTCTGACCACCATGTCTTCCAACTCGTCCTCTGCCTCTCGATTTACCCGTGCCTATTGAAATCAAAACCTAGATTTTGAAAGAGGTTTCTAAAGTGGAATCCTTATTTATATCTATCCTTGCTTCATGGGATAGAAGTGATCCCATCAACTCATGAACTGTTAATGTTTCCAAATCCTTGGCTTCTTCTATGGATGCTACCACAACATCAAATTTTGTAGACAAATATTTGAGGACATTCTCAACCACTATTTGATCTTTAATATATTAACCATAAATTTTTAACTGATTTACGATAGTCATCAACCGATTCATGAAAGAAACGATGTCCTCTACCTCCTTCATCTGCAAACTCTCAAAATCTCTTCTATTATTCTGCAACTTAACAATATTGAATTTAGGCATACCTTTATAGCTTGTCACCAAGGTATCCCATGCCGTCTTTACTTAATATCTGATCATAATTTTCTGAAACACTGCTTGGTCCACTCCCTACTGGATAAGCTGCAACACTTATGCATTCTTCTTTTTGTCTTTCTTCCATAGTTCCTTCTATGCATTAGTGAGAGATCACTCTTTTTCTTACCTCTTAGGTTTTGAAAAACCAAACTGGAAATGATCCCAAACATCATGAGCCTTCAACGTGGTCTCCATCTTAATGAACCACACATCATAATCATTCTCTGTAAACGGTGGGAACTGGTGTTGGAAATTTGAGAAAGCCATCTTTCTTCAAATAATAAAATGCTGTTTTGCTAGATAAATTTATAAGCCCTTTTTAAAAACATTTTTAATAAGGCTCTTTCTTAAAAAAAAATTGAAGGCTTTAGACTTTAAATAAATAAATAAAAAACCAATTAAACCTTATAAAGCCCTTTCAATAAAACCCTTGATTAATTTTTTTTATATGAAAAAATATTTATATATAAAAAACTTTTATACTTCATATAAATCACTCGGTTTATAAAAATTCTTTTGTATAAGATTAAAAAAATTTCACGTATTACCCACACAACCTTTAACTTTAGACTATGATAGTCCTTTTAGTTCAGTGAAAATAACCCACGCGACTTTTTCCACTGAATTAATGTTCAACCATGCGAATTAATGTTGCTAAAAATTAAAATTTTGTAACTTTTTCTTAAACAACACAGGTTATGATAGGGAGGAGATGTGGTGGTCAGTATTATTTAATTAAGAAATGAATTTGCTGTGTATCTTAATTATTCGAAAATTTTGAAATATGCAAAAAAAATCACCGAGCTTCTTCACTTGCCCCTCTTCTTGACTGGCTCTACTAGCTCCATAGATCTTGTGATCCTTCCTCAACTCTGATACCAGTTTGTTGGAAAGGCAGAGGATGTAAAACACAAATTTAGCACACAAAGCACACAAGCTTTGACTCTTCTATTGATCACACAAACTTGATTGATTACAATGAACCCGATGAGGGGTATTTATAATTTTTTTGACTAGAAACTCGCCTAAAATAACTTGAAATGTAACAACACACTAAATTTGACTTTGAATTAACTCAACTTGACCGAATCCCTAAATTTAGATAAATATCAATGCATGATTACTTAGCTATTTTAACAGGTTTAGCTCCATCGAGACACTTATCCAATAACCAGGATTTGCAGTTTCACATTAATGAAGAGTTTCTCTGCTTCCACTATTTTTTTTTTTAAATTTTTTCCTCTCCAATAAATTCCTGTATCTCTGAAAAAAAAAATAAATCCTTCACTCCTCACCCAAATGAAACCAGTGAATATCAAAACATATGTAAATGCCTTTCCTCTCCAAACTCAGTCCTATATCTTTGTAAAACAATCCTTCACTCCTCACCCAAACAGAACCAACGAATATTAAAACATATGTAAACACAACCTCGTTATGCATAAGTGCAGAGGTGTGGAGATGTAGATGTTTTTGTTCCTTGCTCCACACACATGTGCTTACTCCACACACACATCCTCTTGCACACACATCTTCCACACAATGGAAGCTACATCCTCTAGCACACACATCCTCCTTACAATGGAAGTTAAGTTATATTTTTATGTAAATTGAACCTCATTATATCCTCCCCCACACACATCCACCATAGAATGAATGTTTTTATGTAAAGGAAACCTCATTATGTCCACCCTCACACACATCCTCCGCACAATGGAGGTTATATTTTTATGTAAATGCAACCTTGTTATACGAAAGTGCTGAGGTGGTCAACACATGTGCACATCACTTTGAAATCTATACCGTCTTGCATTTTTCAAACCAAATAAAAATAATGTGGCATCAAATTCAATCATTTCAAACTTTATGTTGTGCTTTAGGCAATAAATATCACATGAGTAGTCTACAATGATATTTTTTTTTTAATAATTTAATACATTACTATACCATCTTGGCAGAGCTTTAAATCTAGATGGGAATTTGGAGATAATTCGAATTAGAAGTTGTAAAAAATTTTACCTCTTAATTTGACAATTTTTTGAGGATGTTGTGAAGATAATCAACTGAATACTTCAGTTGTATTTAATGTTTAAGTTCATTAGTGGAAGACACTTTGGTCAAAAATTAAAAATTTCAATGGATGCTACACTCACGTTAGTCTAATCTCAACGATGCTCATGTTACAATATCTCCTTTAATAACATCTATGCTTCTAATATTGCATTAATGTTTATGGGAAAAAGTACCACAATTAAACACAACACAAGAGGTTTTATGAACGTATCCTTCTATACGAGCAATGTGCAGAGCTTTCTGCTCACTGAAAGCTCCAAAAAAGAATGTTACAATATGAATATAATATGAAGCTAATGATTTGGTAGAATTATGTGGAAATCTCTGCATAAGCAAACCTTTGCACACAGATTTTGTTTTATAACAAATCAATACAACTAGCAATTGCACCATATGTTACAAAGAAAACACCGTAAGGAAATAACGTATAGCACCAATTAATGCTTCTTTGAAAACCCTTGAAAGATATAAAAATATCAACATATAACACCAATTAATGCTTCTTTGATAACTCTTGAAATACATAAAAATATCAATAAAAGGAAATGACCATTCTACAATGAAATCTTACTACAATATTGCTTCCTTAAGCCTTAGAAATCATGAGGCCTATGTTGAAGTTAAATGCCTTGTCCGATTATGATGACATGAATGCCTCGTAAATAAATAAATAGATCGTGATTTATGACCCTCGAAATCTGAGGTCGTTTTGGTATAATTCCTCCATATTTCTTCTTGATCATTTCCTATTGCTATAGAAAACCTTAATCAGTAATACACACACACACACACACATATATATAATAGTTTGAAACATGTATCTACAAAGGACTATAACAATTTTGTAAATAAATTTTGAATTTCTATGTGAATTAAGATCTACCCTTTAATCAAAATGCACATATCTCCAATTTGGAAATTGAACCCAAGAATAGCATCAACTACACCTCTTATGGAGAAAATTTCCCGTGTTTCTATTTTGAATGTTAACTCACCTAGATATATTATTTCCTTCATGATCCTTGAAACTATTCAAAATATCACACTGCTATTTACCACTAATCTCCTTGGTGTCTGCGATGTTCTTTTTTTAATCCAACAAATTTTGCTTAAGTAAATCTAACCCATGTCAAGCAGTTGAAAATAATGTAGAGATAATTCAACAACATTTAAACGATTTTGTATTGAAAATCAAGCAAGCGTGTCCCATAATCACGACACATAAAAATATCACACCTCACCTTGGTTTTAAAATAATGGTCGCAAAATTTATATAACCTACTCATCTATTTGACTGGTGAAAATATGAAAGAGTTATTGTGAATTTTGTGCTTTCTCAAGTACAAGTCATTAGCTCTGAAGTCAAAACCCACATTATTATACATCATAAAATCAAATAGATATTAGCTCAAAGAATTTATAATATCAAAACCCTTCTCAAAAATTTTGAAGCTAAAAAATATATGCAATCTGATAGTTTACAATCAATGAATTAGTTGTCCCATGTGAACCCATAAAAATGTATGCTGGAAATAATGTCATGAATATGAAATGTGATATATTCTTTGCATATACAACATAATTTGGTGCATTTTAGGTTTCACAAGACATTTAGAGTGAATATCAAGTCCATCACACTTAATCTAAACTCATAATATATAAAATGTCTCTCCAGAGATCGACATTCATTACTAACTAAGAAGACACTCCAAATGCACAAAATATCAAGAGAAGTTCAAATATCAATCACCTTCGCTAATCAACCCGAACATGGATTTCCTTTTCTGAAATAAAAAATACAAAATGATGACATTTAAAGAAATTTCTCCAAAGAAATATGAAAAAATATAAATCTCCAAATCATGAGAGAATTGATTTCCTACTATTATACCAAAGATCGATCACTTTTGATGCATCTCCTGGTTGATTGAACTTGTGGCAACAATCTTTGAGTCCTTGGTGATAAAGAATTAGGTTTATTGTTAGGAGCTGCTGGAATAGAATGTCTCCTTATTATAGGATTTCTCTTCTCCTGAACATCTAGACTCGACCTTGGAGAATGACCACAAAGCTTTGCTTTTTCCGATTCAGTAGTAATCATGTAACTTGGAATTGATGGAATACCTTGAGAAGCATGACCGGTATGCTCAGTTTTAACAAATGCAAATGAAATGCATCTTTTGTGTTCTTGCTTCTATAACATTATTTTGCCTATCTTCCTACCTTAATATAAATTTATGCCTAATAATAGAAACATTGTGAGTTATATCAAATAGAGTATCTAAATTCTATTACCCTTTAAAGAGCATCCTCAATTCTTGTAGCACCCACCTCGACATCCACTCTAGACATCCTAGGTTATTCTCAATTGATCAAGAGTATATAATTTTTAGGGTGGTGTTCTATGTGCACTAAAATACTTGTGAGGTCAAGCACTATGTATGGGGGTTCATTGTAGCCTTGGATATATTCTATGAGCTTATGTGATCTTTTTCTTGTGGCTACAACTTAGTTTTGGTTGTCACCTAGTTATCATGATTCGAAAATCAGTCATCATCTTAGGCCATTGCATCATTGAATATATTTTGTGAGCTAATGTGATGTTTTGTTTGTCACAATGATTCAAAACTTAGTTAATATATCTCAATATTGACTATCTCAATATTTTTTCTGTATATGAACTCTTTAAAAAAAGCATAGGAAAATTTTATTTTACACTGTGATATCCGCAACATGGGTGGGGTTTCAGAAATTGGAGAGAAAATTGAGTGGTCATTGTTGGAAATTTTTATATAGGATGGGAATTTTGGATGGTCTAATGCCATAACAGATATCTATTTCAAATTTTCTAGTGTCTTTGGCCACCATGTAGCTAATAGGATCCATTTCAACTAAAAATGTCAATACATCACTGCGCCAATGACAAAGACCATTTATTTTATCTTGTGACATCCATAGCTTTTTTCTTTGATTGTGGATCAAGCAATAGAATAAAATAAACTCTTTCTTTAAAAGGCTCTACTGTATATATTGGATGAAGGGAAAGGTTGTAATAAAATTTGTACAAAAAACTCCTCAAGGTTGTCTCAACTTACTCTGTGTGTGTTGTAAATACTCAATTCTAAAACATTTTTCATATAGTTTTTCACTTGATTAGAGTAATAATTGAACAATCTAGGTAAAATTTAAACCATTTATATCTTCAAGTTCTATTATTATTTTTCCTTGTTTACTGTCAATTATCATCTTTTAAAGTTGTAAAACATTTTGATATAACTACTTGTTTAGAGGCCAAACTCAACGTGCTATATAAATTATTCAAATATTCATCCTTTATTAATTTTTCATCCTTCCTAATATACAAAACATAACAACATCACTTGGAATTCATCATAAACTTCTCCTTTCTTGGAAATGAAGCATCTACTTTTCTTGATTTATATCTTTCTATCTCCTTGTTTCTAATGTTAGGTGATGAGAGTTTGCGTGGAAGTGAAGCATATACTTTTCTTGATTTATATCTTTCTATATCCTTGTTTCCAATGCTAGGTGACGAGAGTTTAGAATTAATTAACATATTTTGTGTCATGCATGAATATTTTTTCTCTTGAGAATATGTTTGTATATGTTATATTTTATTTAGGTACTCTTCTTTCCAACCTGAATAATCTTAATATTGTACTATAATGAACCCAGATTTTGTACAAATCCTACTTCCATATTGATGACGATTTTATGTGAATGTCATTAACCATTTTATGTTGATTTAATTTCATACTCACTGAGTATGATTTTTTCTTTGTGGGTTCTTGACCTATTAAATATTGTTTAATCTACTTAGTTTTCATTGTATTTCTAGGTGTCTCAAAAGGAATTGATTTATATTTCAATAGCTGATATGAAGTTAGTCACTTTTATTTTTTGTGTGGATAGTAAATATATATGAAGCATGAAAAATATATTCAGAGCACACTTTTCATCACATCTGTAGAGAAAATTATAACATAGTATCACACTTTATCATATCTAAATGCTCCTATATGAAACACTTTTCTTATAAGATCTAAATGATCCTATATGCAACAACTTTCTTATTAGATCTAAATGCTCCTATATTCAACAACAATGGCTTTCATCACTTAAAGAGAAATAAAAAAAATTCTATTGAGAAAACAACTCCAGCATTGAGAGAGATTTGGTATCAATTGTGGATTTGGTAAACATGTATTTCTATGTGGTGTTGGATATGGGCATAGCTTTCTTGATCTTATATCGAAGACAATAAATTTTCATTTAGCTTATACTACATTAACCATGAAATTGCCAACATTCAGGGAAAACTTGCCATCACATTTGTAGAGAAAATTACAACATAGTATCATACTTTTCTTATCATATTTAAATGATCTCACATGCAACAACTACCTATCATATTTGTATAGAAAAACACAATAGAGTATCACACTTTTTTTATCATATTTAAATACTCATATGTGAAACAACTACATGGGGAGTAGATTTATCATGAAAGATTGTGTCAAGAGGGGCAAAGGTCTAATCAATCTATTCAATTATTATTTATAGGATATTTTGTTAATAAAAATAGATGTACAGGTCATCTAGGTAATTGTTATTTTCTATGCCACCATGTTACAGAATATAATTTGAAGGTTTATTTATTTTAATTTTACAACAAGACTGATGGAAACAAATCTCCATTTATGTAAACATTATTAAATGTAGAGGAAAAATTTATGTTGCAAAGGAAAAATTTCCAAAGGTAGGCGTGGCATTGGAATCTCTTTCAGCGGCACCGCCTTCGCCGATGTGATTCCAAACTTGTCGCCCGTGTCCACCTTGTCAACACTCATGCCTCGGGGAAGAACCCAGTCAAATGGATGGAGGAGGGAGGCCGATAATAGATGGATCATCGGACTGGCCAAAGGAAGCCCCCCACACATTCTCCTTCCTCCATCGAATGGAATCAACTTAAAGTTTTGTCCCACTCATCTCCTTATTGAGAAATCTCTCCAGCATAAATTTTAAGGGTTCGTTCCATAAATTGCAAAACAATTAATTTGCAATTTTCATTTAATTTAAAATAAACATAATATATTTTATAATTTAAAAAGATATTTAATTTAATATATATATTTTTAAATAAGAACTTATAAAAATTTCTTTTTCCCGAAAATAAAAAGTACCACATAACGAAAATATAATCTTTGAGATAAGGTGATTAATAACAAAAATTAAAATAAGATACTATAAATTAACAAAATATTTATAATTTATTAATTATTTAATTTAATACATTATTTGAAATATAGAAAGGTTATAAAAATGAATTAATTTACAATTTCTAAAATTAGAGTGACAATATATTTTAAATATATTTTACAATTTTGTATAAATTTATAAATGTTTAAAAAAAAATTCATTTATATCATATTTTTTATATTTTCATTTTCATTCAATTTTTTATATAAATATGATAAAGAACAATAATAAATTATAAACCATAAAAAAAAAATAATGACAATTTTGTATGAGACCATTTTGGATTCACAATGTACTCTGTTTACAGTTAAAAAAATAAATGAGTATATCACATCTATTTAGAAATATGTAACATTCTTTTATGTTAAACAATAAAACTCACTAATTGTTATTTTAGAAATTTATTAGCTCTACTAATACACTTGTAATTAAAAATCTAAAATTCCATAGTAGCTCTACTTTAGGATTGATTTGTAAATTTAATTTGAAAGTGTACTACATGTTTGTTCCCCATATTTTATATTTTTTTATTAAGACAAAATAAATGAATTAAATGACTAAATTTCATTGATTTTGAATTTCAAGCAAATAAAATTAGAGCATAGACCCGAATCTCAATAGCTCGCTAGATTTCACTAGATTAATATGACAAGTTATAATAGCTAAAATATGCCTATAAGAGAGAGACTTAGAATGTTAGAAGTAACATAAGGTTTCAATTCAATGCGAAAATATGCCTATAAGAGAGACTTAGATTGCTAGAAGTAACATAAGGTTTCTATTATATTTTTTATATTTTCATTGTCATTCAATTATATATATATATATATGATAATGGGTAATAATAAATAATAAACCATAAAAAAATGACAATTTTGTACGAGACCATTTTGGATTAAGAATGTACTGTATATAGTTAAAAAAATAAATATGAGCATATCATCTCTGTTACAAATGTTTTTTTATTTTTATTTATTTTTATATTTTTATGTTAAACAGTAAAATTGACTAATTGTTATTTTAGAAATTTGTTATAATAGAGCTAAAAATTAATATTTAAGTTACTATATATATGTTTAGGAAAACATATATTGTTGGAAATACTGAGAGGGGGGTGAATCAATATTTCTTTTCAATTGTTAATTTTAATAGTTAGATCACTAATATTTAGAACAAAAAATGAACAATGATGGAAAAGATACTTTTATTAATTTCCTCTTTACAATAATATTGTAGGGCTCCAACTCTAGATGAAGACTCCAATCTTCCAAGCTCCAACCTGTATTGTTCCAAGCATTGACTTGATCTTTCCAAGGCTCTAACCTTGTCAATTTTGAGGCACCAACCTCAAGGGCTCCAACCCTATATCTGGTACAGGCTCCAACCCGGTCTCTTGAGGACTCCTATCCTCTAGGGCTCCAACCCTATCTTCCAAGGCACCAACCTTGTCTCTATGAGGCTCCAACCTCCAGCTTCAATTCGTCAAGATATATGTTTGGTTATTCTTCACGACTCCCAATGTATTCTTCAACGAGCCCTGAAAATCTTCAACAATGCCTTCATTAGTCTCCACGTTACTTCATTAATGAAAACCTTGTTCTTCACATGAAGGTGTCCAAAACTCTTCATGTTACCTAAACAAGAACTCCAAGGTCACCTCATGATGACATCAATGCATCACGAGTTTCGATAATGTCTTCAATAGGTTCCTTGATGATTCTCCAAGGTTGGTCGACAAGACTGTTTCCAAATGTGATTCCAAGATCTGCTTAAGTAATTTTGAAAAATGTTCCAGGGGCTAGTCCATCAAGGTCATTCTCAATATGGCTAATAAGAGTCTCCAATGCTTTTCATTCATGTAGAAACAATATTATTCAAAGACTACTTCATAGGGGCTTCAATTCTACCTCAAAGATGTCTTCAATAGGTTCTTCAATGTAGATAAGAGACAACTCCAAAAGATGTTTCTACAATCTTCAACAAGGCTACTCTAAAATAAGTGTTCCAACAAACTTCAGTAATATTGCTCCAAGGAATTATTTCTACTTCTGAATCTATCTCAGGTCTTCGAAAAGGATGTTGAAACCCTGTTGAAAATTCCCAACTGATGTGTAAAACTTGTAACTTTGGGAATGCTCCAAAAGTCTCTAAGGCATAAAGCAGTTCCAAGTCTATACTTTAACTTGGTCTTCTATTCTGCTTTAATATGCCCCAAAGTTATCCTTAATTTTGTTAATAGGATGCTCCTAATAAACAATTCCAAAACACTTACAAAACCTGTCAACTAAGTGTACAAAGTGCTAGGCAAGGATCTGAAGATAAAGGTCCAAATAATTTCGCACAGGTTTGTACTACAGTTCAAAACCCTTTTCTCTGAAAAGAATGTTATCGCAGGTCCTTAATGTACCCACAAGTTTTGACTGCAGTTTTTATCACAGTGCTAAGATATTTCGGTTCCACAGAGATGAGAAGTAGGTTTGCAATCAACTACATAAATATACTGAATACTTGATGCAATAACCTTGAGACTGCAATTAATAATTATGAAGTATGGAGGCTTAACCAAACAGATCTGAGCTGTAATGTATGCTTTGATTATTTAAAATGCCCAAACAATAATTTTTTTCTTCTCCTCAGCCTCCTGTACCTTTCTGCGGTTATATTCTAATTTTTTGACCGAAAATCCTTGGCCAAATGAATAGTTCAAACCTAATTTTAATATGATATTGACGTTAAGATGAAGGAATACATCTTTTTGGGGGTAGGCTGACTTGAAGGACAATGTGTAGGTCGGCTCACTGTTAGGTCTAATTTTCTTAGTCTTAAAAATTCAATATCTTATAAACTACTAGGGGTTTCGGGACAAATAAGGGCTCATTGGAAAGAGGAAAAAATCCTCTTTAAGATGGTATAGGTCCCTATTGTACTATACAAAAACCCTCCCTTTTTCTTAATTTTAGAATAAAATTCATTTAGAAATAGGGTCCCTTTTTCTTTTTATAGAAATAAAAGACTTAGAAATAAAGATTCATTGTTTTGAAAAAAGCTCATCTTTGTTTATATACAAACCAAATACAACATTCAAAACTTCTGATCTGATCAAATATAGAAGACCTTATCATAAAAAACAAATCAAGTTTAAAAGTCTAATGAATAACAATCGCAATCGGAGATCGCAGAAAACCCTTAGAGAGGAAATTTGACATAGAAATCCAAATCCTCCGATGCGATTAGTTCGATCGCAAAACTTCAATCGCAAAGAGTTTAAGTTATCCATTCACATACTTCCGATGCGATGCGACCAGTTGCAATCGCATGATCGGGATACTCTTTAATAAGCTCTTTGCAGTCAATTTCAAATTCTCCAATGCGACGCGCGTTATTACAATAAACGCTTTTCAAAAGAAAACAAACATTTGTTCGTTTAAATGACAAAAACTTTTATATGGTGGACCCCACCATCGGAAATCGGAGAAAGCTATTAACAATTCTTTTCGATTGAAACTCCCCGATTGCAATCTAAACAATCTAATCGGAAATCGGAATAGTTTTCAATCGCAATCGGCAAATCGAGAAATTTTTATTATGATATTTATGTGCCATTTGAAAACTTTCGATGTGATTGATAAATGACATTTATTACATTCGAAAAGTTCAGGATAGGTGAATATTATAATATTTCACAAGCGCCAAATCTCCATTTGTACGTGGGTATTCAATAGCAAATCGAATGAATATTGGTTGATGATTTGGTTTTTAATACGTGAGTGTGACCCAAAAAGAACATTTACGCGCTATACGAAACCAATAAATAACGAATCATTTGTTCATAAACGTTCCGTTCAAGTTGCTTGTTTGTCACGACTGAAAGTTTAATGTTTTGCAGAGCCAAGGAACACCAAGCTCTTTCATTCACAGACAAAGGGAAGTAATAGCAAACGCAGAAATGTCGAAGAGAGCGAGAAGAGCCAAGACCGCTGTTCTTGTTAAGTTTGTTGAGACTCCTACAGTTTCAAAAGAAAAGCCCACAAAACTGAGATTAGTCACAAATACATCATGCCAAGGGCTCGGAAGAATGACGTGGGAAGGAGTCTACAATCTATTGGAGAAACAAAACCCCAAAGTCACAGTGGAAAAGGCATCAGTTCCAGATGAAGATAGCTCAGATTCCGACTCTGAGATTACTGAAAAATCACTTGCAAATTCATTTTTGCATCGAATTGCAGCCAGAGCAAGCATCATGCCTTATTATGATGTAATTCGATGGGTCATCGATGGTGTGAAGATAAAGGACAGAACGTTTTTTTCAGCTTCTGGAGTGTATTTTGGGTCGTTTAAAGCAGAAGACATTAAGGCAATGTATCATCTTCCTGATCCGCAGAAGGTGTATAACAAAGAATTTATCAAAGAGTTTGCTGATAATAATAAAGTTCAATCCGATCCTATCAAAGATTGGAGGAAAAATCCTGAGAAGCACAAAAATGAAGCATCCGGTATGTATTCTGTAGATTCCCTCTTACCTCCGTATTGCTATGCCGCTGCCATGATGTGTAGATTATTTGGTAATGATAATTCCGCTAGGTTTTCTATACAAATGGTCCCATTAATCTTAGTTGCTGTCAATTCCGACATTATGGACTGGGCTGTTATTCTCTCTGATAGAATGGCTAATAGAATACTCGAGTACAGACAAGATAAAACCGCTGGAAATTCCACTCCTTTTTTCTTTTGTGCCTATATTCTAGACGCTCTTTGTTTTAATTCTGAGTTTCCCTTGTTAGGATGGAAATGGACTCCCAAAGACCCCACCCCAATTCATATATATCATAAACTTCTTTGGAAAGTTCATTTCCAAGATAATGTGTATAGAATATGCCATGGTTTCCTTATCCCTGTTTTCCAAACCATTTTCAATCGCTTCCCTCCTAGATTCTATGATAAAGCTAAAGCCGACTTATCCTCAATAGGAGATTGGTTTGGAGAGGAGAAATTTACATACATCAGGATTTTTGGTAGTATTGTGGAACCCCATGTTCTTCCTCTTATTGTTCCAGACAAACTTCTCGCCCAGGAAATTTCCTATCAATTAACAATTGAAGGAATATCCAGATCTTTAAACAACAGTAAGAAGAGAATGTGGCCTCAATTCCCATTCAATTGTGGTCAGTTTACTTTAAATGACTTCAAACATGCTGAAAAGGAAGTCGCCAAAATAAAGGGTTGTAAATTTGCAACCATTCCAGGGAGACAGTATGATCTGCGACAGAGAGCCTTTAATGTTACTGCTTCAGTTTCAATTGCTCGATTTGAGCATGAACCAGATGTGTTTGATGATTTGTTTGTTTCGTTGAATGATTTTCCTCAAATTTATGATTTAGCCAAGTCTAAATTCCAGAAGGAGGAAATGAATAGATTTATGTTATTCAGAAGTCAAAGATTGTTGAGAGTTCCTCTAGACCAACTAAGAATTCCTATACGAGGGTCAGAGATAGAGGATACATCTAGCAAAACGCCAAGAGAAACATCTGTCGGTAAAGTCATTACACAATCGGCTATTAACCAACCAACTGTACATACTGCAAAGGTGGGCACCGATGGCAAACCTGATGCTCAGAAAGGGAATACTGATGGTAAATCCGATTGAAATATTGATCAGCAATCCACTGCTCAAACAATAGAAAAATGCACAAGTACTGATACTAAAGTGCATAATAAAAAAGGAGGATCGGATAGAAAAACCATTGAGCAGGGAGCAAATACAGAGAAAGCAGACACGCAATCGGGAGGAAAAGAAACTACTGAGAAGATTATAGACTCTGCTGATCTTAATGTTTCCTCTCAGTTATTGAAACAATATGATCAATTCGCTCAACAATTGGGACTGCAAGATAAAGATAAAGAGCAAGTAGAGCAGGATGTCGAAATCATTCCTGAACATCCTACAGGGCAGATTGTATTGAAGATTGAGGAGATCCCTCCTTTAGATGTATTTTACAGCCCTAAACATAAGGCTGTTGTTAGAAGACAAAGAAAAAGAAGGAAGATGGATCAGGACATATTTTCTACTCCACAGGAAGAATTTATGAATATTGTTTACAAGAATACTGAAGTGAATCCTTCTGAGGATCTCACTAAATTGTCCCAATATGCAGGAGCTTATAGTGCTGCAACCATCGATAAAGCTGTAGAAGTTTCTCAAATGATGATTCAGAAAGATCTCCATATAGCTTCACTTGAAGAGCAGGCTAAGGAAAGTCAGCAAAAGATTACTCAGTTGCAACAACAACTACAAAATCAAGAACTCAGGTCCAAAGTGTTAGAAGAACAGCTTGCCGAAGAAAAGAAGAAAGTTGATGAGCAGGTCTTAGGCCAATTAAATGAGGAAATTTCCAGGTTACAAGGTTTGTTACAAAATGAGAAGAATGCAAAGATTGTACAAGAAAAGGAGTTTCAAACAGCTTTAGATAGGTTCAAAGATTTCCCTAAGTTAAGCGAATTCAAATCGGAAGCTCTTGAAACTAATAAACTGCTGTCTCAACAATTGAATGAATTTTGTGTAAAACTGTCACAGGAAAAACCATTTTTTCATATTACCTCATCCTTGATCCAGAACATTATTACTCTCAGACAAGAAATTGATGATGCTGATGAAAAGATTTCTGAATTTCTCAATTGGCAAGATACAGAAAAAGGAAGAGAAGCTAATCTTCCTAGAATAGAGGAAAGACATAAAGAAATCTTGTTTACAGAATGGGAACATCAGATTATGAAAGCTGAGAGAGCAATATCAAGGGCTAGGAGTATGATGAATAATATCACGCAATTTATAAACGACAGCCTGTATTCAATCAATCTCATTTCAGACTGTGTTCTTGGCAGTTTGCCTAAAGTGAAAGAAACTGAAAACAGATGGAGAGAAGAAATGGTGAAGAAAAGTCCACAAATCGACAAACTTAAAGCAATATCTTGGGACAGTATGTGGACTCATTTAATTAAGCCAAACAATCAACAAATTGCTATTAAATTTCTTTCAAATGCTGTCGATTGTTTAATTCCAGAATTTTTCGATGCCACTTACGCTGGACAGCTGCATTCTGAGATGAGTAATCCACCGAGGCTCCAAGATATGTTGAAGATTTGCAACTTGGCTTCATCAAGCGAGAAAGACAAGCAATGAATCAGTTTCATTTAAGATAGCATTTCTGTTTTAATTTGATAGATTGTAGCAGTAGTAGTAGGATTTTGTTATGTAATTTCTTATTTAAATCCCTCTCATGCATTTAGAGAAGGATCCGAAGTTGTAATATTTTTTGGACTTGGAGCTTACATTTCTGTACTCCATTCCCACTTATATTTTATAAAGGATCACATCTGGTGATTTTGTGCTGAAATTATCTTTGAAGTGTTGCATTTCTGTACCTTTGGATTTAATTTTACATCGGAGTTACTGGATTCGAATATCAGATTTCATTTGATAGTCTTCAAGATGAATGAGGTATTTCTATCTATTCACTGTTGATTTCCTTTGTTATATGATATTCTCTTGAAGAATTTGCTATCATTTATATATATTTGGTTTTCATAACATTTCCTTTTATATATCATTTCTGAGTATAATTGAAATGTCATCTTTCATAAGCATATATAAATGGTATACAATGATGAATGCAATATGCTAATATAACTCTGTTTAATTTCTTAAACAGAGTTATCTTTATTTGTTTCTGCACATTTCAATTTAAATAATAATACATTTTCATGGTTATTGTTAAATTGGAACAATATTAAGTTGTATTCACATATAATTACCCGGGTTAGTGTTAGAATTTCTTTATCAGCATTTAGTTTAATTAGATAGTTTTATTTCAGTCAATTTAGTCCCATTTCCACTCATCCAAATCAATCCCCTCACCAACCCATTTAGTTATAAGGAAACTGGTCCTTTAAATCCAGTCGGAGCCACCATACCAAACGGAAAAGGAGCTGTCCTAAGGTCCCGACCGAGTGGTTTTCCCCAATGTTTGAAGCAGAGATTTTCTAGGCTTCAACATTTTTGGCGCTAGAAGGAGGGCATGAGCTATGAATGGCAAGTAAATCTTTATCCACAGGCCATTCTGAGAGCAAAACACCCTCATCAACTTCTTCAATTTCTTCTGAAATTCAAAATCCTAGAGAAGAAATTGCTGAGAATATCCATACACCCACTACCAAAATCTCAAAACATTCAGACAAGCAATCTCCTGAGTCTCCTGAAGTTCAAGATTTAATCCATAAATTGAAAGGATTCTCATTATCTATTGAAGAGTCTGAAATATCTGAAGGTAGTGTAAGCTCAAAATTTATTCCTTCGAAACCTCTTACTAGGCTGCAAAGTGAAAAACTTGGTATTCTTCCAAAAGAATTTCCTTTACCTAGTAAGGGCAAAACAAAAAGAATTCAATCGGAAACAGAAAGTGATACAACTTCATCATCTCATATTCAATCACCTGTTTCCAAAACCACAACTCAACAAAGTGTAGTTGTTTCTTCATCATCTTCTCAATCATTTTCTTCTCAAACATCATCGATCCCAACGTCATCTATTCCAACAACTTCTATTCAAACACCACCAGTTTCTACTGCTCCTCTAATAGTCGTTCCGATAATGGCTAGACCATGGGCTACTCCAGGGGCAGTCAACATGGCTGCACCTTTACATGATTTACCAGACAATCCTGGAAAATGGCTTCCGAAATTTAGTCCAGATCTTAACATCCAAGCTGAAGAACATATCAATAACTTTATGTTGGCTGTAAATTTTAATGGAGTCACACATGAAGATGTTGTAGTCAGACTATTCCCTTATACTCTTCAAGGAGCAGCAGGATCATGGTACTTTTCATTACCTTCGGGATCCATAACAAGTTGGGCCATTTTTGCAGATCATTTTTTAACCAAATTTGGAGATGATCGATCAATAGCTACTTTACTCAATGACCTCTCAAATTTGAAAATAGAGCCCAGAGAACCCATTAAAGATTTCAACGCTAGATTCAACAAACTCTTGAACAAAATTCACACAGATTCACGGCCCAGTGAACAGGTCAGAATAGAATGGTACATAACTTCCTCACCCTCAAACATAGCTATTTTCATAGACAGAGCTGCAAAGCCTACATTAGCTGAAAGTATGAAAGAAGCTATTGCAGTGGAAAAACGAATTACTTCTCTGGAAAAGAAAAACGCTCTTGAGGAAAGAAAATCGAAGAAAGTCAGCTTCAAAGGTGATTCAAAGAAAAAGGTCAAAGATCCATATGACATGGAAGGTTTACAAAAATTTCTTAAAACCATGTCGAATGAAATGGTCGAAATTAAAAAACAAGTAGCTGAAACTTCTACCAAAAAACCATTCCGAAATTTTAGAAGAAACCAAGTTGAATCTAAACCTCCTAATGCAATCTCTAATGCAGAATCAGAGGAAGAAGAAGAAGAAGAAGATACATCTTTAGTATCAGATGAGGAAGATGAGAATGAAGAAATAGCTGAATTACATGGAATGTGGGATTTTATTCTCCCTAATTCTGATAGTGAGGTAGAACAAGAAGCTATGCCTGTAAGTACTAGGAGTAAATCTACAGCAGAGCCCATACAAACAGCTCCAAAAAAGAAAATCATAACTCCAAGTACCAAAGACAAACCCCCGGAAAAGAAAGCTTCTCCATTACCTACTCAAAATCAGCCATCTTATTCTAATCTTCCCACATCGACAACAAAAAATTTAGTAGTGTTAGATCCTATGGAATACAACATTGTTGAAGACATGAAGAAGATTAAATCCAACATTTCCTTACATGAACTCAGCAAACTGAAACACCAGCAGAAGTTGCTATTGAAAGAATTAAATGCTACACCAATTGCTCCTTTACCAAGCGGTGTAGTTGCAAAAGCAGCCAGGGGAGCTGGTAAGCCACCAGATAAGGTAGATGCTACTGATACCGTGCTCATCGGAGAAAAGTAAAATTCTCAAACTCCTCCTTTTCTTCTGACTTATGAAATGTACAATAAAAATCTGCACAATTGTTTAATTGATTCTGGAGCTTCCTCCAACATAATGCCTACTTCTGTTTGTGCCAAATTGAATATCAAACCACAGAAATCGACAGTTCATATTGTTCAATTAGATCGCTCTAAAGTTCGACTTGTAGGAGAAATCAATTCAGTAACTATCAGATTAGCTTCTGATCCTAAAATTGTCCAGAGAATTGATATATTGATTGCTGATATTCCTGAATTCTATGGATTAATTTTAAGCAGGGACTGGTCTGCGAAACTCAATGGTTATATCTCGACTGATTATTCACATATGTGGCTTCCTTACAAAGGGAAACCAAATCAAATCAAAATCGAACGAGAAAAACATATGACACACAATGTCACTGAATTTGAACAGCCTAATGAACCTATGGCATTCAACAACAATATTCTTGGAGGTTATTCTGCTGAATCATTTCTTGGAAATTTTAGAGCACCCCAATCACCTTTTTCTGTAAATACTTTTGTTTCTCAAGTAGAAAATTTTTCACAATCCGACTCTTCCAGAATTGTAAATACTTCTGATGAAATTGTAGATAAGTCAATAGATAAATCTTTATTTTGGTCATTATATTTTGATGGATCAAAGTCTAGTGCTGGAGCTGGAGCATGATGCATTTTAATCGATCCACATGGAGAGAAAACCATGCTGTCATGTAGGCTAGAATTTGAGTGTACTAACAATACTGCAGAATATGAAGCCTTGGTTCAAGGACTTTATAAAGCTATAGGGTTGGATGTTAAATACTTGAAAGTTTTTGGTGATTCCGAGATTGTCATAAAAAAAGTTAGGAATACTATTCATTGCCTTTCAGGACATCTTAAACACTATCAAACCCTAGTACAAGAACTCACCACTCATTTTTTAGCATTCAATATATCTCCTATTCCTAGGAATCGGAATACATCAGCTGACTTGTTAGCTAATGTTGCATCTAAACTCCTACCTGCTGAACACTGTAGTCCTGATAGGTTTTTTGTAGAATTAATTTTTCGTCCATCTGTCCCAGACAATGTCACAAATTGGAGAGTTTTCTATCATGATCAAGATATTTTAAATTTCATGACTTCAGAAAAATCATACGATGAGCAAATTATTGACGAAGAAGATCATGATTTACAAATTGCTTCAAAAGGAAATGAAAATCCCATTCCAAAATCTGTTGTTAAATTGGAGGACTTATATGATATTAAGGACAGATTCAAGAAAGTCACTAATACCAAGCTTCAAAGTTCTACTTTGAAGTTTGAATTAGTAAATCTTGGTTCTGATTCCAAACCTAAAAATGTTAATTTAGGACTCAATTTAACATCAAAGGAAAGGAATGCTTTCATTAAACTCTTGAACAAATATAAAAATGTTTTTGCTTGGAATTATGATGATTTAAAAACATATGATACTTCGGTTATTCAACACACAATTCCAATGCTTCCTGATATTAAACCTGTTCAACAAAAGCTAAGAAAGGTTCATCCTAATCTTGAAGGACAAATCAAATAAGAACTTAATAAACTTTTAAAAGCCAAAATCATTTTTCCTGTCAGGCACTCCAAATGGGTTTCCAATATGGTACTTGTAAGGAAGAAGAATGGTGATATAAGAATCTATATTGATTTCAGAAATTTAAACAAGGCATGTTTAAAAGACAATTTCCCATTGCCAACCATGGAACAGATACTTCAAAAGGTAGCTGGTTCTGAACTTATGTCTTTTCTTGATGGATTTTCAGGCTATAATCAAGTCTTAGTTCATCCAGATGACAGATTGAAAACAACTTTCAGAACAAAATGGAGAACTTATGCTTATCAGAAAATGCGTTTTGGTTTAATAAATGCAGGAGCAACTTTCCAAAGAGCCATGGAAATAACATTTAAAGGTCTGATGAATAAGTCAGTTGTTGTTTATCTTGATGACATAACAGTATTTTCAAAAAAGAGAACCAATCATCTACATGATCTAAATAAAATATTTGAAAGATGTAGAAGGTTTGTTATTTCCTTAAATCTAAAGAAATATTTCTTTGCTTTGGATGAAGGAAAGCTCTTGGGATTTGTCGTGTCAAAAGATGGAATATACATTGATCCAGATAGAGTAAAAGAGATCTCTGATATTTCTTTACCTCATAACAAAAAATCCATGCAATCATTTCTTGGACAGATCAATTTTGTAAAAATATTTATTCCTGATTTTTCTTTAATTGTTTTACCTATGCAAAATATGATCAAGAAGAATTCAATGTTCAAATGGGGGCATGAAGAGAAAGAAGCCTTTAAGGCAATCAAGCAAGCTATCATTAATGCACCAGCATTGAGTACCCCGGATTTTTCTAAAGATTTTATTTTGTATACCTTAGCCATTGAGACAGCCTATGCAGCTGTTTTAACACAACTCAATGATCAGAAAATTGAAGCACCAATTTCTTTCTTTAGCTCAAATCTGCAAGGAGCTGAGCTTAATTATTTCGATGTCGAAAAACAAGCCTTTGCTGTGTTCAAATCAATCAAACATTTCAGACCTTTTCTCTTGAAAACTCATACAAAAATCATTGTCCCATTATCTGCAGTGAGACAATTATTAATTCAGAGAGAAGTAGGAGAAAAACGAGCTAATTGGGTAACAGCTTTGCAAGAATATGATGTTGATATTAAACCAGCTAAGATTGTTAGAGGAAAAGGTTTTTGCAGACTATTAGCAGAAGCTCATAACATACCAGAAAATAAGGATTCAAATCAAGACATTCAAGTAAGTCAGATAAGTGTTACAGATTCTGAATCTCAGTATGCTGATC